>VXBJ01002176.1:0-100509 GCA_013400055.1 Nycticryphes semicollaris | reverse complement strand
AAGTTAGTGTCTGGAGCAGTTACATGAGCAAAATAGTGTGATGAAAGTGTAATTCAGTGTTTCCTATTTTGGAAGAATGTCTTAACTTTTAGTGCCATCTTTACCTCCATATGCTAGATTGAGCAGAACCAGCTGGACTGGCTGTTGGAACCACTGCTTTATTATGCAGAGTGGTGTGGAGTATATGCTCTCCTCCTGGGTCTTTCCACAAACTTTACTGTTCTCTGCTGCCCAGTACGGATTGCGCTAGACACAGGCAAGTGGAACACAAGGCTCTATTTAACACAGGCCACCTCTTTATTAGCTCTTTAAATAATGTATAAAAGATACATATATATATATATATATATATATTTATGGCTCCTCAGTTGTGGACTGCTATCTTTATTCAGTTGCGTGGTTAAAGAGCTTTCATCGTATAAGTAGTGAGATCTATCTTTTTCTGTCATTGAGAGTGAGGGGAAGAATTTGTAGCCTTGATGTCCAAAATTATACCCAAGAAATGAGAGTTGACATTTCTCTCATGTAGATAGCCTTCTGCCTGCACTGTTAGTCCTAGAGGGTTCTGGCAGCTGGCTGTTCTGAGCACCTTGTTCATTCTGCCTGCCCAGTCTCATTCCTTATGTGCCAGCTTTGTATCCAAGAGATGCATGTGTCATCCTCAAAACATTTGGTCTGTCTTCCCATATAGTTTGCATTTTAAGAAATTCATACTGATGCAGATCTCTGAGGGCCAAATTGCTGGCACCCTATGAGAAAGTTTTGTGTAGGGACATTCTCTTCAATGTTGCAGATGCAATTGCCACAGACACAAGGAATGGGTGCTAAAGTATCATCATATAGTTATAGAAAATGTATTTTCTCTAGACTGGAGTTATTACTGAGTTGCTGTGTGGGAGTGTGCGATGCAGTGGGTCCCCTTGACCCACCAAAAATGTCCAGTATACCCAGGCCCTGGTCGTAATGCAGCACCAGAATACAATGGCCTCTTCCTTTTCCTGGCTTTCCACTTTGAAATATATTTTTCACCCAGTTGGGTAGCCTGCTGTCTCTGACCTTTGCAAGGCAGGAAAGGGCTGTGCGTGTAAGCTTTGCATCACTTTCTTTCAAGGGACAATGTAGCATTCATATGTTTTGATTTAAAGGTTCATGCTACTGGGACAGAGAAGTGAAATATGGGATGAACTTGTTTTGGTTGCCTCTAGTGAACAAAAAATGACAGCTTTGAGAAATCGTGTTCAGAGGAGTCATTATTGTGTCATCTGAATTGGTGAAATAAAAGTGAAGACTTTTTATTTTCTAGCAGACTGTTTTCACAGTGGTTGTTCGATAATACCCATCATTTCACCATGAGGTCAGTAAGTTCATGTGTAAGTACCTCAGGATGTACACTGTGAAAGCCTGTAATGCTTTTTTGATTAATATTTTTCATGTCCTACAGTTCTAAGTGGAATATTTGCAGTCTTGCAACCAGTAAATGCCAGAATGCTTTGCTGTCATTAACTGGCCACTTCTGAATTCTCAGTACTTGAAGAATGGCATGGAGTATGTTGTTGCTCTTGTTGAATATTGAAATTATATCAAGCACATTGTGGGTTTTTTATGTGGGTACAGATAGTATTGTGATGGGTAAGACTTAGAAATGTGTAAGTTTGAGTTAGCATAAATTTTTTGAGTTTTTGCTTACAGAGCCCTAACTGCTTTTGCGTTCAGTTGTGCTTTGGAAGTATTAAAGCATTGCACTGTAAACACTGCTTAGTAAACAAAACAAAAGAAAAGCTTTGTTCACTTGCAGAGAAAAAATACCAGTCTCGGGGTTTGTTTGGTTTGGGTTGGGTTTTTTTTGTTAATCAAGAAATGAATAAAAAGTGGTCAGAGAGAAAACACCATAAATTATGAGTATCTACACTTCAAGTGACCTCAGTACAATTTACAGTTGTTCAGCAGGAAAAAGCAAATTTCCCAAATTCTGATGTTCTAATTTATCTTTAAAAAGAATCCGCAAAACAAATAGAACCCTCTCTGTGCATTTTTTTCCTGGCATTCTTCCACTCCTCAGAAATGAACAAGACATAAAGGTGATCTGAGCCTGAGAGTTTATCCAGAAGTAAAAAGTGATGCATCCTGGTGCTTAGACTTATTCAGGTCCTGTTTTTCTTTAGAAAATTCTTTCATGTGCCAGTGGGATATCAGAGAGAGATAATGATCTGTTGAGTAGGAACAGTGAAGTAAGGCTCTCACTCGATAAATTTGTTCAAAATGCAAGCCAGTGAAATAATATATTGTCTGCTACAGCTGTTCAGTTACACATACATTGCTCAATTTCAAAGCTTATCCTATACACAAATGTTTGTGTTTGAGTACAGCATACCAGAAATTAACTGTTGTTTATGTGCATTTACAGGAATTTATGTCAGAGAAAATAATTGAATTTTACTTCAAAAATTTATTCTGGATCTCATGCTAAATGTAAGTAATTTTTTGCTTAAAATTAAATTAATGATGAGCTCAGCATAACAGTCATTATTTTAGAATTCTAATTGAAAATCAAAGCGCACCCAAAAGCATTTTTACCAGCAGAATACTGAACTTCAGTGAGAATTTTAACATCTGGTAAGTTAGTTGGGTTTTGGTTTTATTTTATTTAGTTCAAAAGACCAAAAGTTCACTATTTTTTTCATGGTGAAATTTCCATTATGTATTGCATTCTCTGTCTAATGGCATGTATTGCCTTGGCTTGAGTTGATGTAGTCAGTGTTGTCAAATAGGTACTATATAGATTGGCTAAAAATAGGTAGTAAATATTGACTCCTGAGAAGCTTTACTTCTTCTCAAATAAGACTTAAATGACCCAGTTTGGTTTTTCTTTTTTTTATTTCTTGCCACAGGGTATGGTATCTACAGTGGCAAGAAATGCCACCCTTCATAGTGGCATAATTTATTTTAAAGCTTTGTGTTTATTAGAACCGGAAATGTTTTGCCCCTTTAGTGGTTTATCCATTTTGTAGAGTCTTTTCATGCAGAGTCTGTGCCGTATGTGACTTGTGCCGTGGATGGGTTTTATACACAGGTCATAAATAACTTGGCTGGAAATCTCCAGGTGTACTAGGTGACTTGGATTGCCATTGTATCCAGGTTGTGTTTATATCCCTTACAGAATAATTCCTCAGGAAACATTTGCAGTTTGCAAAATTACCTATGTAATTGTATAAGCTTTGGGGTAATTATATGTATATTTTAGTTATTCAGCACATTAATTATGCTTTGTTATAAACTGTTTACAGCAGTTCTTACAGAAGGGAGAGACTAGAGAGGGAGGGCAAATAGAGCTGAAAGTGGAGTAAAACCAAGGGAAATCTCATATGAAAGATTCACCAATGAAGCTTTGCAGACTTTATGCAAATCCAGTGGGTATTTTGTGAAAGTGTTAATGAGTGTCACATCCTGATTACTGCAGATTTCCCCTTACATTTCCAACCGTACCAAATCCAATTGAAACTGCTAAAATTAACACCAGTAGTCCACAACAGTTTGTCAGAAAAAATGTGTGAAATTTGTTTTTAAAATATCGCGGCCTAATTATTCTTGGAAACATTATATATAGATGTTGCTATAAAGTATCCTGTATACATTCCCTGATGGTTGACAAATTTAACATTGGTCTTCTTAGATCCTTTTAGAGGACCATGTATTTCTGAGGCATATTTTGCATCTCCCTACAGAGGAAACCCTATAATTTAACTGCTCTGGCACTGAGGCTCCTGTTAGGCATCTCCTTATTTACCAACAGCTATTAGGAGCCACCTTTTTTTTTTGTTATAGCACGTGCTGGTCCTCTTGCCTTGTGTGAGGTGTGGCCTGTGATCCGTGAAGTGACTCCAGATNGAAGGCGTCAGCCAGCCCACTTGCCTGTCCCCCTGTTATCTTTGCTTTTCATTGTGTGGGCAGTCTCTCTGAACCTCTCTCCCAGCTTTTGCTGGTTTTTCGGTTTTGAGATGATTTCATTTTCCCTTTGCTCTCTTTTTATTCAGTCTGACAAACCCATTCTGTCTTTAGAATTGGGCCAAGGAAGCCCTTACAACTTGTGAAGATGCCTTCAATGTATAAACATGTGGGAGGAGAGAGATTTTCATACCACTGCTTTGGGATGCTGCTGATATGAAGGCATCTGGATATGATAGCAGGCAGTTGGTTATGTGTCTTTTATTTAGCCTGTCTTTATCTGCCAACTTACTGTATGCTGTTAATATAATTCTGAATGCCTGCATATATGACAAGTTGTGGCCATAATGAGCCTGTTTATTTCAAGATACATGGTGGCATTGTTCATTTGCACATTAAAGGAAAGTTTGCTGGAAGAAGACAAATTTGAGGCTACAAAAGCTTTGCGATTATTGTAATGCTAATCTGTATTCATTCCCATATATAAAGTGTCATATCTTGAATACTTTAAAAAATTAATTAGTCAACTGTGTTGTGCCACAGATGAGCAGAAGCAAGTGGTTGCTTGCATCCACAAGCTGTGACATTCTCTGTGCCAACATGACTTTAAAGGAGAAAAGGCCCAGAGTAACTGAGCTGGAGATGGTCCCATCCTCTTCCTCCTGCACCACTAGTCTACAAGGTTGTGTCATTTGTGTGACTGTGTTACATTAAATGATGAAAATATGCTTCAAGTAACAATCCCTACGGTGCTTCATCCTATAAAGATACTTAAACCTTCACATGCATTTTAGTAAGAAGTACGTATTGTACATTTGATGTCAGTGACAAAAGTGTCATTGGGATGTTTTGCAATCTGGAGAGCAACTGTAAATAGGTTGAGTAAAAATAAATACAGCTGCTTATTTGTCATTGACTGAGGACAAACAATACACATTTATCCAATTTCTCTGCAGAATTGTACCTCCACCCAATCCACCCCCCAGATTTGCACAGCAAGAGTGTTTCTTCGCCCACTTTCTGGGCCAAAAAAATGCTAGAAATCTCTGAGTAACTTGTGCATCATTCTTTTTTCTGTTCTCAGACCCACTCCCTGTGCATACAGGCAACGGTCAGACTCACACCTTTCTCGTATGGGTCATGCTTTCTGTGTTTTACTTGGGAAGTAAAGGTAGAGTAAAAGGTCTAAATTCAGACACCTGGAGTGTAGGGGTCTCAAAGAATGACCAGCAGAGACATTGATGGTCTCTCAGTGACTTCCACTTGTGGTCTTGGGACGGGAAATGTTTTCTGTTGTATTTGATGTGATGAGTAGCGTTCAGAGGGCCTGTTCTGTGGAATGAGCTGTAGTCTTTTATTTTAAAGATACACCTTGCACTACTTGATGTACAATGGTAAGCAATTGCACTTCCAGGTGTTTTGTAGATATGTTCCTTTGGTGTTTTTTTTTTTTTGTTTGTTTGTTTGTTTGTTTTTTACATTTCCTCTTGTACTGGTATTGCAAGCAGTGTCATATCTGTATTTCCTGGTCATGGGGCTCTTTAGACAAAGCAACCTTTTGCAGTTTTACTGAAGAAATTATTTGCAGTAACACTTCGTGAAGTAAAAAAAGATTGCAGAATTGGGAAACGTTTTGAATTCAGAATTCAGAAAAAAGTTGAGTTTCCCAGATGTTGCTAAACAAAGACTTTTGTTTGTGAATAACATCTAAAAGCAGATCGAGATTACCTTTGAAGAGCATGTATAGTGAAGTGTTGAAGATCGGTGCTGCAGCCTTAACTAGTTCATGCCAAAATATTATTTGCCTTGGTACCATAATTTTTTGTGAATAGTTTAGCATTTCAACGGGGTTGTGGATATGTATAAGCACATAATGAATTACTTTGCTTCAAGGCTTTTCAGAGACCAGTTTCTTCATGTTGGTAGATGAATTATTATCATATGTTTCACATTAAACATTGCAACAATCTGAAAAAAATAGTTGATAGCCTTAAAGTGAAGGCTTCTGATAACTGGGTTTTTGTTTTGTACTTCAGAAAAATAAGATACTTACTTTTTCCTTGATCTGATGCATCATCAGAAACTTTGCTTTTTTTTAGTTCTTTTTAGAAGTATTTTTTGAACATGACCTGCTAAGCAGCAATGCATAAGCAGTGCAAAAAATGACTGTCTTGTAGAATGTGCATTTTGGGCCCTTTTCTGTGTGGTGAATACAGGAATGACTTGTTATTTTTATGACAGCTTTCATAGCATTTATGCAAAAAAACCCTATTTTTTGCAGCATAAAGTAACATTTATTAGATCCTTACTTGTTTATTTGCATCAAAATTGCATGGAAATAATGTTCATCTTAATAATTTACTCATAATACTTGATTTCCTACACTTATTTCTGAATGAAATTAGGCATGATTTTGTTATAAAAAGATAGCGAACAAAGTTTTGCATTTAATACTTGACAAATTTTTGCATTGAACATTACAGTACAAATGCGAAAGTGCATGCATTTGGATACTTAGAGCATAGAAGTTACCTTATTGGTGAACTACTATAATTATATGTACAGCTGAAACAATATTAGAACATTCAAGAGAGATTAGTGACATCCATTTCAATCTACCTCCTTGTGAAAAAGACTAGACAACACCAACCAGCAATGCAAAACGAAGCATTTCAAATGGATGTAATCACACTTACAAATTCTTTATAGACAGTATCTGTGGGCAAGGGGCTAAGGAAAAACTACTGACATTTTAAATAAATAGAAAAATAATTTATGAGAACACCTAGTACTTTACGTGACTGATTCTTTTGAACATCCCTTATGTAGGTCTAATGTTAAAACTTCTTATTTTTGTGTACTCTGATCATTACTATCACTGTAAAGTTAGCTGTGTTGTGGGTACTTGCAGAATCCACCCCCTGGAGAACTTTTTAAACTCTGCTTGGTAGAGGAAAAGCATGTGTTTTTCTAGGTCTGCTTGTATTTCTTTTGATAGTTCAGGTTTTAAAATCCTTGTCAATTGGATTCTCTCCAAAAGATTCTCTTTAGCTTCAGTTTAACATTACGAATTGTCAGGTTTAGGTTTCCTTGAGCTTCAAATCCTTGTCAATTAGATTCTCTCCAAAAGATTATATTTAACTTCAGTTTAACATTACAAATTCTCAGGTTTAGGTTTCCTTGAGCTTCAAATCCTTGTCAATTAGATTCTCTCCAAAAGATTATATTTAACTTCAGTTTAACATTACAAATTCTCAGGTTTAGGTTTCCTTGAGCTTCGATTGCCTTGTTAGGATTTTGACATATGATTGATACTGTGTTTCTTAACATGTTGGTTATCTCCCTTAGACTTGCACACTGTAACCATAAACCATTTTGGAATAAAACTGCAGCATGTTTATCATAAATCGCATGATTCTTTTTCCATCTGAATATGCTTCATTAGGCTTACCTTCTGTAGTGGTACTAGATCGGTAGATGGCATGCAGAAAGAAATCATTTCAGCAGTAATCTGTCAGGCATGGAGAGCCCCCGTGTGTTTGACATCTAAATGTATTAAGGATTGAACCACATTTCACTAGCCGGTATAAAATATGTTTTTCAAAACTGTACAGGTACTAAATTACCTTTTTGAGATGCTACCTTTGGGTTTTACCAGTCTTCATTTTCCTTCAAAGATTATGTTGCTTTTTGATAGTTCCCATAGCACAGAAATTCCGTTCAATAAATTAAGACTAAACCAATTACACACTGCAAATTCTCAGCTGGAAGCTTTCTAGTACAATACACGTACCTTTGGATCAGCTTTAGAAAAACTCAAACAAGCTGCACCACTCTCTAAGGAGCATCTACTTTACAATTAGTTACTTTGGTCTATTTCTCTATGAAGTAATTTTCTTTGTAAAATGGAAAATTCAGAAGAAAAACACCTTTTTAAAGGGAAAAAGGTGTAAGGACTTAGATAAATTTATTTAGAACTTCTGATGTAACATGAGACATAATGTGATGACACTCTTCTGTATCATTCCATGAATTCTTTGAAAATACTTCTATTGAAAATGTCAAGTAAAAAAGGCAGAAATATGGAATTGCAGAAATTTCAATAGCCACTGCCATCACAATAATATTTCAGTTAATTAATGTTTGTCCCTGCATGTACAGCAGAAAAGGTTAGAGAGATGTTTTCCTAATGTGTGTAAGAAAGTCAGGACAAGGATCTCGGGTAGCAGAATCATAGCAAGAACCTCTTCTTCCCCCTTGCAATTTCTGACTTGAGCTTTTGCTTGTCCTTGTGAAGTCATCGGTGGGATTTGAACTCTTGGTCTTGGTGTTGCTCCATAAACATCATTGCTCCAGTGTGTGGTGTTACAGTGAAGTATCCATGCCCGAACAAGGGAATGACATTCCAGATAAAGCTTTGCAAACCCTGCACTAATGATTTAAGGGCACACAGTGCCATTGATTGTCTAGTAGAGCATTTAAAGAATTTTATCTCTTGTTCATATGTGGAAGAAACAATCAGAAGACCAAAATTATTCAGCATTTAGTGCGAGTGGTAAAAATGAATGTACACAAATGTATATGGTCTTTTTATTAAGTTAATTCTATGGGGTGAAATGGGATTTTACTATTCTCTCTTCTTTTTTTGAGTTGGATATGGAAATTTGGACTATGATTTTGATGGATCATCTGATCTTTGTCACAACTTTGTGAATGCTGCAGCTTGTTCTGCAGCGGTATGTTCTATGCTAGTTCCTCCTGTGTGTGCACACGCACCCCCTTACCCCCCGGTTTATTGCTAGTGAGATAATTACTTACATTAAAGTCTTTTTCATTACTTGAAAAAAGAACTGCAGTCTCTGAAGAACAGTACCACATGTAGCATCTGCCAGAATTGGTGGTCCTCTGACTGCGTGTGTGGCAAAGGCTGGAGACAACAGGACAGAGGTAGTGGTGGAGTTCTTGACTGTTTTAACTGGGAGTGACCTTGCCCTGAGCAGGGTATTTTCGTAAGGCAGCAGGGGCAATTGCTGCTGGTGCCACTTCTAATGTAATTCTGAGCTTAGTATTGGGCAGAGATCAAACTGGGATTTAAGTAACAGAACTATAAGCCAACCCATAGTTTTTTGTCAATTGTAAATGATAGGAGGCGGTGGTTTAGCAGTCCCTATGGTTTAGTTCATCTGTGTTTAGACACACAAGGTGGTTTAATTGGAATTTCTCCTATGTCAGTGCTTTAACGCTCTGAAACATTAACTCAGGCTTAGCAGTTAGTGTTTATTCATTTTCAGAGCACTGTAGGGTCATTAATCCTCAGAGCCCTCCTGAGAAGCCGGAGATAGGAGATAGGCACTGTAAGTAGTATTATTCTAATGTCACAAGTGGGAAAAGTGAGGAGATGAGTAATTTGGTCAAGGCTACACAATAAGCCAATGTGAGCTCTGAGATTTGTTTTGGCTATTAGCCCAGTGGTCAGGCCAGCCCTTACAACATTCTGCTTTTTAAATCACACACTTAGGCCTCATTATTATTATGATGCTTTAATTGTCGCATAGTCTGTCAAGGTATAGAGTTGTCTTTTTCCTTCAGGTACGAAAGTGAGTGTGACTACAATAAAAACTTAAGAAAAATTGTATCGAATCAGCATTGGGATCTAATATTATTTTTGCATATTTTCAGTTTTCATAGAACATAATTAAACTTTGTCACTCCTAGCAGAAATGAGCACAAGCTCTTTGACTTGCATATGCAAAGAGAATGAATATTTTATTTTCTTAGAGATAAGTTTGTTAGTCTTCTTTTTGATAGCAGAATAATGATAAATACTGAAAAGTTCAGTAAAACATCTTTCATTATTTTTGAGAAATAGTACATGTGGTATGAAAATACTTTTTATGGAATTAGGTCCTCTGAGCAGTATCCTTGGAATTTTTCACTGTAGTGTAAGTGGTTATTTGTGTGCAGTTTGTAATTCCAGTAGCATAAACAGACGTACTTTGAAACAACAACTTGTTTGGTAGGGTACAAACAATGCTTTTGTGCAGCAAAAGATGTCGTTTTTTCATGTCTGTCTGAAAAACAGATATTTTTTTTCCCCCTCTGCTCTACAAATGGGTTAATTGCTACCATCTCTTGGGGAAGATGTTCAGGTTTTGCTTCAGTTTCAGCCAGTCTTCATCTTAAAAATTACTGGTCTGCAACGTTGTTAATTTTTATACAAATCCAGAATTTCACAAGAAACTAATAATAATTTAATTAAAATGTTGACCATTTTGGTTAAGCATTTTATGTAACATTTTGCTTTCATAGGGTTGATAAAAACAGCGAAGCCCTACAAACTTTAGCACCATGTCCAATATTTCCATAAACACCTAATATTTCATCCTTGCACTGAGACATTCCATAAACAACGTACAGAATGTAAGCTGTTCTCTCCCTGCCCACCTTCCTTTCCCGCAAGGCTGTGGTTTTCAGCTAAGCTGGTATGGAACTGCACTTACCTACAAATGAACCAGAATGACTTCATTGAATGCACATACTTACTGCAAAGCCTGTCAGGGATACAGCAAGGGAGGGGGGAAAGGTGCAGAAGGGCTTTGGCGTCTTGTAGCGGTATGTAGAGCGCAGCGTATCGAGAGCCATAAATACTGTCCCACGGCCGTTGTGAATAATGTAGGGAGGGCGTAAGGAATTGGCAGCGCTCGCGTTCTGCCTTCTCTCTGCTCCCGAGTTAAAATGGGTTGTCAAGTGTGGGCTCGGAGGACCGTGCAAGGTGCCCTGCTCTGTCATGTGGGCGCTGTTTAACGCTTAAAGGGCCAAGGGAAGGGGCAGGTGCCGCGGAGAGGCGCCGCGCGTGGGGTGTTCAGCGGGCGGCGGGAGGGCGGATGGTGGGGAGCGGAGCGCAGCCTGCCCCGGCTGGGCTGACCTTGAAGCCTCCGGGTGTGCCTGGCACCGCCACCCCGCGTGTAGCGTCCCTGCGTGTGCGGGGTTGATGCTGCCGCGGGGCCGGGAGCCGCAGGTGAGCGTGTCCCCGGGCAGGGCAGCGGGGCGGCGCGGCGGGCGGGGGGCGCCGCTGCCCGGTGTCCGCCGCTCCTCCCGGCTCCTCCCGGCGCGGCAGCAGGACGCGCTTCGCAGCCGACAATGAAATCTTGGCAGCTAATTGCAGGCGTGGGAGATGCCCTTCAGGTAAGGTAGAAGCAGGTTTCAAAGAATTCAAGCGGCGGGGGTGGGGGGAACGGGGGACAGCCGTTGCGGGCGATGGAGAGCAACCCTGAGCCCCCGGCTGGCATGCGAGCGTGGGGAGGGGACGCGGGCGGGGGGGCAAGTTGGCATGTTTGGTTGTTGTATAGCCGCCGCCACTGGCTTCCCAACAGGAATGCGGCGAGGTTAGTGCGTGCGTGGGGCTTCTGACGGTGTGGTTGGAGCGGGGATCCGAGGCACTGGTGGAATAAAAGCCAGGAGCGATGGGGGAGACATGCTGATGGGCTGCCGGCTAATCAAAGGTGTGTCGTACGGAAACTTGCAGGGCTGACTGTGGGGCTGTGCTTCATCTTCACGTTATATTTATCCCTGCATACATTTATGGCTGTGTTTGGGTACATGTGTGTGCATGGCATGGGTTTGTCTGCGTGAGCAATACATGAATGTATGTGATGCTTACAGAAAAGATGCGGGGAGATTATTTGTCCTTCCTCTGTGATTGGCTGAAGTTTATGGGAACTTCATCTTCACAGAGCTGGTTAACTTTCTTTTGATGGGATATATATTAGCATTTATATGAAACGTGGCAGGAATCTCATTAGAAATAGTTTGTCAGCTGAATTACTGCCTTTTAGTAGACAGTTTACAAGATTCTTGACTAAACTGGTAGTGTATTTAACTTTAGGGTACCTGTATGTTTTCAGCATAATATTGCGATGTTAGAAAACACAATTTATATGATGATTTTAAAGTTTTATTACTGGACTTGTTAACATGCATGGGACAAAACAGCAATGCTTTCTTAATAAATACAATTCAGACATACAGATAAATTTGTCTAGCAATCCATTTATATGCATAAGGATTTAAAAAAAGCAGAAATAGGCTATAAAAGACTGGGATTTAAAAATACATATCAGTTGCCACCCATTGGCACACAACTGAGGAGTAATTCAAATATTTTTAATGACTTCAGCAATTTTCTTTAAAAAACCTGCACACTTCGAAGTGTGGAAAAAATGTTGAGAGGAGTAGGGAGAGTGGGATTTGCTGCCTTTTAAGACAGGAATCTCTTCCATGCTCAAACAGGAGTATCGTATTTTTTAAAAGACTTGCTGTCATATGTCGGAGACTATGGCACACTGTGGTAGTGGAATGCTGGGCTCTGTATTTCAGGTAGTAAGGGTTTGCTTCCCGTTTAGGCACCATAAAATCACATTGCTTTCAAGTCCACATATTAAATTCCACCTCAGGCATTTTATTTAGGTGGATATTCAGCAATTTAGTAAGATCTAAACCAGCCTTGTATTTGTCAGTTCTCTAGTAATAAGGAATTACAGATGTAATTAAGATCTATATACATATTAAATAGAAAGTTCACAATCTTATGAAATGCTTACCAATACCGCGTGTTGATTTCATATGTATTTCTAAAATTAAGCAATGGACATGTAAGGTTTGAATGTCTTGATATTCTTATCATAAATTGTAGCTCTTTGCTAATACATTTACTATGCACATTGTTGGTCTGTTTTTTGAACACGCAAATGAGGTTGACTTCTGAAAAGTGAGCAAAACTGCTACTAAGTAAACAGCCCTTCTCTACAGCAAGAGCAGTTGTGGAATGTGTTATCACTGCTTTCACATTTGAATCATTTAATGGAAACGAAGTGGACTTTTGGTTTTAATCCTCTGTAGGTGCTTCTCTGTGAGGGCACGTGCAGTGCCTGTGTCAATCATCAGGTTTAGTATTTTAAGCCCATGTATCTATTAGGGGTTTGATTATCTGTTTCAGAAATTTTCTTCCTAAAGTAGAACCAAATTTTTTGGTATTTTAGATGTTGTAAACATGCAATATCTTGCATTCCCATTGCTTTCCCTGTAATATGTGGGCAAGAAGTTATGTTTAGTCACTGCCATCTCAACATCCAATAACTTAATCAAGTATAAGTAGAATTAATAATACCCTTTTCCAAGTACAGTTTTAGAAAGATTGAGCTTAATGTTTTTACCTGTTTGTATATAAATAAATATTTGAAATAA
The DNA here is from genome assembly GCA_013400055.1 of Nycticryphes semicollaris. Lineage (NCBI taxonomy): Eukaryota > Metazoa > Chordata > Aves > Charadriiformes > Rostratulidae > Nycticryphes > Nycticryphes semicollaris. The sequence continues at coordinate 87,324 of VXBJ01002176.1, read as the reverse complement.
AAATAACATAACAATAGATAAATGAAACAACTTTATTGCTATTATATATCAGGGTATTATATTTGGTCTTTCTGACTTCTGATGGGTTACGTCAGTAGTACTTTTATCATGGAATTTTTTAGGGTTTTTTTTTTTTTTTTTTGATAAAATTTTTACAGAGGGTCTCAGTTTAGCTCATAAAACATAAAACTTTTCCAGGAACAAGTGATAAATGTATTTATTCAGTGATAACCCTTGTGGTATTCTAAATGCTATAAAAGGTCTAGAAAAATATCCTTAAGTATAATATTGGGAGTTTGCATTTTTTCCATTATCATGAAAAATTGTAATAAATTTTATTAAGATAAATATTTTAGAAATGGCAAATGAAGTATCACATTTGAAAAGTGAAGGAAAAGAAATATGGCTAACTTTTGCTTTTAAGTTATTGTGGCAGTATTTGTGAAAAAATACCATGAAAAGTAAGCCAGGGTTAAAAACACGTTGAGAATTTTAACCATAGAAAATATCTTGTCTAACTTTTACTTCCTATCTTTATTTAAGTAACATGCTAAGAAGGAGCTATTTTTAACATAGCTCAAGCCTTCTAAACTTAAGCTTTTAGTCAACTTTAGTGATAAGGATTTTGGAGTTTTTCTTAGAATGATTATGTCATGAAGTAGCATATTTCTAGAACGTAGAGATGGGGAAAAAAGACTACAGAGGGCCTTGATGACTTGAGATGATTTTCAATGTTTGGGGGAGGTTAATATATATTGTAAGACTGGGGTATAATTTACAACATCTCCTCAGAACTAAGTAAGCATAACTTTTGAAATGCATTGACTTCATGTGAGAGTAAGATTCACTTTTTGAAACTTGTTCTGCCATAAATTGTTATATTTTCAGTCCATCTAAAAATCAATTTAGAGAAGTTATCTGCCTTTAATTTTGTTTTGGAATATGTCACAAAGGATTAGTTCTCATAAATTGTTGGGAAATAACCAATTGAGTAAAAACGCTGGTAGGTAGATGATGGGTTTTCACAGGTACACCTTTTTGCACACAAGACATCCCATAAGTACATAGTCACTAGAAGGAAGAGAAAAGCAGGCTTTTCATTTAAAAAGGAGGATCATAAATACATTTTCTCTAAAATTCAGATGCTGTGGGACTGCATTTGGGTGAGGTAGCAGACATGTTAGCAAAAAGAAATAAATATGTAACGGACTCATTTCTGGTAGCACTTGTTTCTAAATCTGGCTGTGAATAAAGCTTAGTTAAATAGCCTGAGATCTCATCAGCAGTGGAGTTCTGCACCTGTAGGAGTAAGTCTGTTCCTTTTTTTCCTTTCTTTATTTTTAAGGTATCAAATGGAAATGGGAAAGAACATAGAAAAGTTGCTGTCTTCAGTAACACTGTCTGCTCACTATTTTTATTTTAGTTGAACTTCAATTTGGACATTGTGAGAATGTGTTTCCTTTGTCTTTTTCTGCTTCATATCTGTCTTTCTTATGCCTGTTCTGCATTTGATTTCAGTTAACCATGTTAAATTGCATAGGCTGCTATTTCCCGTCATTGTCATTGAAAATAAAGCACAGTATGGCTTCTTCCACCAGGTTGCAATCAGAAACTATTTTTGTTCTCTAGTTAATTACAGATTTCATGCACAGCAATAAGGCTTTGGAGAGTGATATTTTTCTGATGGTCAGGAATATTTTTAAAAAGTCGTAGTATCATAGAGGCTTATTAGTTTTCTTTCACAAGGACAGAGACACATACAAACTATTTTGCAGTACTATAATGGAAAAACTGCTTGAGTCAGCAATAACGTCCAGATTCAGCAAAACTAGGTTATGGATTCGAGCAATTAAACATGACAAAAAGCCCCATTTTACTGCCTTGACTTAATATGCTTCCAGTGTGTGTTTTTGATACATAGGAATTTTGAAATGTTCTTTTCTGTCAGGTGTTCACAAAAAGCAAAGTACGCCTTCAAGGCACAGAAACTCTTGGAACTCCTCTTGCTTTGCATTTGCACCTTCAGTTTTTATTTAAATATTTTTACTCTCAGGAGAAGCAAACTCTCAGGTGATGGAATATGCAAAGAACAACCTTCCACCCTTTGCAAATGGGAATTGTTCTGTCTCCTTGTGCTGCGGTGCTTTCTGGACAGGCGCTTATACGCTTTTTTAACTGAGGTGTTCCCCTTGTTAAAGTTGAACTTTCTCATTATGTGAATAATAGTAACCCAGGCATGAGGTTTGACCCTTTATTTAGGTAAGTAAATTGTAGTTTATATGACGATTTGTTTCTGACTGCTAATTAATCTGAGTCTGATGGTTCTCTACTTTAACAACGTATTACAGCAAAGTGAAGTGAGAGGCATTTGTGGCGCATCACTGCTGCTGCTTTGAAGAGTTATGTGTCAGCCTCTGAGAACTTGCACTATTACATGATACTCTAACAAAAATAGCATAATTTCAGAAAGTAATGTAATTTAAGATGAGACTCAATATCTTTAAAAAACTACTACCACACTGGAGCAGGTCAATTAAGACCATGACATTTTCACCAAGCCCCAGTGGAGTATTGTGGCTCTCTCCTTTGTGCTGTTTTACATGACTTGTATGTTTTTGTCTTAGCATCAACTATTCACCTTTTTAAAATTACTCTGCCTCCTGATACAATGTGTCCTGTGGTGATGTAATTGTGGGGACTGCAGTTCAGCTCTGGCCTCTGATTTTTAATGACCGAATCTTTTAATGTATGAGATGAACAAGTGGTGTGTGTAAAAGGAAGGGTTTCATTTTTCAGAAGAATACATCTGCTCTGAGCTGTCTATGCAGGGAAGATTGGCTGTTTGGTTGTGATACAGGAAAGCTTCAAACTGCTCTTTTTTATTACAATATTTTGCAAGACTAGATTGAAAATTAATATAATCTAATGTTTTCATTTGGAGACTTCTGATATTTTTCAAACATGTATAGAATAATAAGGTCTGTACGATGAGCTGTGGCATGATTTCCCAGTTTTCCCTCTTGCCAGTTAAACCAGCACCACATGAGGCTGTAATCCTGCCCTCATCTTGGCAGTTACCAGGAAAAGCAGGATACTGCTGCCTTTTGCCAGGGAGCAAAATCATCTGAAAACCAGATCTCTTTTCAAATGACATTTCATTCCAGTTGAGAAGCTTTCCCAGTGTCAGCGGAGTCAAAAATCCAGCCATGGCAAACTGAAATTTTTACCAACACAGAAGCCATGGAATCAAATAAATTCCTTTTTGACTGTTGTATTGGAAAGTATGAGCCTTTTCCTTCCTGATAGTTCTTCTTTGTAGCACCACAGGAAGTAACGTTTACTAGAGGAAGATGTTAAGAATGTCATCATGTATTTTAATGTATTTTCTTCACTTCCAATTGTGTTTTCAGGATGTCTCCATCTCTCCAAGAAGTGTATTTAGTTATGAGAACAGGTAAATAAAATTCAGCAGTCTTGGAATAGTTTAGCAGAACTTTTCTTTGCCCAGATTCTTAGACTTCATAAGAAGCAAGCATTTTACCAACTCCTTGTGGTAGCTGTGAGTCACTGATCACACCCCTTCTTAATATAGTGACTTGAGGATGGTCGTCAGAGCTAGAAAACTGGGCTCAGAGAAGAACTCACTCAGGAGATGTGTTACAGTCTGTGAATTGTCAGTGAAAAGAAACTTTTCAGAGAGTGTACACGTGGATGCTGATCATCTTTTGGATAGGCAATAGGTACAGTGGACTGAGCTCCCACACAATCCTTGCCGTGTCCTGTAGGAGAAACTCCATTCATCAAGTCATGCCAAAACTAAAAGAAGCAAACTTCTTCAATGAGTAATGGCAAATAATAAACGTCAACTATATTATACAGATGTTGTTTTCTCACACACTCTTCCCGTAGCAGCTGTTAACTACTGAAGGATGAAAAACGGACTAGAGCTTAAGCCTGTTTGTATGGTAGTGTTTCTTCTGAGTAATTATTCTGATTCACACCTGGGGCAAGGCATTCTGGCAAGGGGAGGCAGTGCAGTAATTTTGCTTTCATTCCTTTTCACCTGTGCATAGCTGAGCAAGCAGTGAACAGAATTCCATCTTTGTGTGAAAAGAGGTATTTGGCCATGGTAGAAAAATAGCCATGGGGAAGAGAACTACTCTTCCAAGTCATCGAGTCCTGCCCTACTCCCTGAAAGGATCATCTTTACAAGTCTCAGTTGTGATAGACACATAATTAATCTTTAGAAACTGTCAATAACGGAAATTCCATTAACTCTTCTGAACTACCCATTCTAGTGCTTAACTCTCTTTACTGTACTGAAAAGTTAGTTTTGCTAGACAAATGCAAATCTCCCATGCTGCAGATGGCCTTAGTGTTCCATGTCCTCAAGAGACCTGAAGAAAGATTCCCTCTCTCCCTATATCAGTCTTTTATATCAGATTCCAATTCGGAGCTCAGATTTGTGTCCCACACATTTTAATTCCTGTGTTCTGGTGCAACACTTTCTAGTTATTACTTGGTTTGGGAATGTTTACATTTAATCTGTGATGTGATTTTTTGAACATTTTGCATTTAAATAAAAATGCTGAATACAAGCAGTTTAACTAATGATTGAGAGCCAAATATTGACTGTGATTTGCAATATAATCAGGATTATATAATCATTATTGTAAGACACTATTAGACATTTGAGACTGTGCTTCTCACAGCTGAGTTGAGATCTCTAAGCTGCCTATTCCAAAGAAGCTGGACTTCTTTACGAGGCAGAGGTTATGAGGTTTATTGTTTTGCTGAAATCACTAGAAAGTTTTACTCAGAACCTACTATGCTCCTAAATGTATAAAGTGTGTACATGTAGATATATGTGTGCATGTGAGCATCTGTCTCGTAAGAAGATAAAAGTTCAGCACTTCTGCTGATACATTCAAGAGTTGATGAACTCTGCCTGCTTTTGATTCACATCATTTCTCAGAATAATTACTACTCGGTACATTTATCCTGTCAACAGAATCTCGCAGGGCAAATGTAGGGAGAGAAGAAATGGCAGACAAGGATTTGGAAGACAAGTCCTTTGGTAGAAAGACTATGAGATTGTACTCTGCTTGACTGGTTTAGCACCTCTGCACTTAGAAGAGGGTATGTCCAATAAGATCTGAAGGCCTGTTATTGAGTAATAATATCTTTGCAGCCTGCATTATCCCGGGATCCGGTGTTACCAGTCAGATGGGCACAATGAGCAATAGGTTATTTCAGCGACTCAAAACTGAGGGTAAAGCACAACAGTGATAAAATGGGACGTGCTTCTGCAATTTTGGAAGATACATGCACCTATGGAAAATGAGGCACATCCATTCCTGAAATTTGTAGTAAATTGTCCAGGTAATGAACAGCTAAATGACTAATACTCCAAAATAATTGTGTGTGTGTGACTCATTGGCTAGTGTACGGCTTGACTTTGGCTATAAAGTAGAACAAGAAAAGTAGAGGATGCAAATTTCAACCGATCATACACTGTAAATGTATGACTCAGGTAAGCTGTCTTGTACATTCATGGAAATTAGGTGGATTGGGCTGTTCTGATTTCCTTCAAGTTTTCACACTACAGAGGAACCAAGGACATTGTGCCCATTAAGATAAACAGAAGAAAAAGATGGATGAGAGAGCTGAGATTCTTAAAAGGAATTCTCTTTAAAAATGGCATACAGGATGTATACCTTTATTCCCTCAAATCTTTGTCTGTGAAGCATAAAGATTGTGAAATTCTAACTGGATCCAAGCAGTTTTTTTCAGGCAGTTATTTCGTTGAGGGTGGAGAGGGTTGTTAAGTAATTAAAAATCCTTTTGATTGTTTTAACAAATTTAATCAATATTTTAAGAAACCGAAAACTTGGAAGAAGAGAGAGAGAGCTTTACAACTTCGGTGTCTTTCTTTTTGGCATTTTAAAAGGAGCTGTACATTTTTTCCCCAGTGAGAAATATCTTTTGCATTTTCCTGCATGATGTAGAACTGCAAAAATGCTTGGGTTTTGCTTGAGTTAGTAACTAATGTTTCATTTGATCTTTCAACATTGCAGACAGTAGGCTGCATTTTTGCTTAAAGGAACAAATTCTAACCTGCAGTTGGAGGCAACAGCATTGACGTGCTCTTCTCTGTGTCTGTAGTGAGTAGGATGCGAAGCTGTGGGCTTCAATTACATGAAGGAAGATTGAGATTAGGCATTAGAAAAGCTTCCTGATAGGAGAATACTTAATATTTAATTAGATGAATTAGGAAGGTTATGGGATTTCTGTCACTGGAAGCTTTTAGGAAAGGTTTGGAAAGCAAATGTCAGAAAAATGGAGCTGTATCCCTTTGTGTGTAATGATGTACTCTAGAATTAATTTATAAGCAACAAAACTTGTTCTCTTTGTGTATTCCCTTTGCTAAAATAGGAAGTCTTTCTCAAAATCTGAACTTACTTCCCATTCAGCAGGTTGGGTCCCTCTTATGTCTCTACAAAGAATTTTTAATTTTTTTTAAAACAAAGTTCTGAAATTGACCATTTGCTGTTTTTACACATTGCTGAGGAAGGGCAATGAATCAAAATTATAAAGATTTTCCCAAGAAACGGAGTTCAGAAAATACTGGACTTCTGCCAAGTTTCTTATAAAATCTTAGATCTTCCTTTGGGCCAATGTGTTTTTTTTTCCTTTTTCGAGGTACAGCTGGTGAAGCTTGTATGTATTTTGTCACCTAAGTCTGAGAAAAATTCTTGGTCTGTATTTATGGAAGCACTGAACAATCCTCCCAATGAGGGTCAAGGCAGGTATAATATACTTAGAATTGGATGCGTTTTAAAAATTGGTTCTATAACACCTGTATTATATACAAGGGCTTCCCTTATTCCTTTAGTATTGCCTTTAGAATTTAAAACGCAATAAGGTATGTTGAATATATTTTTGCTTTATTGATAGAAAGGGGGTTCTTGGTGACAACTGCACAGACTTCCTCATCTTCTATTAATGCCATAACTTTAAGGTTTGTGAATAAAAAGTTGAGTACACAGAAAATGTTAGAGCAGTTGAGACTTAGTTTTAGTATGTAAGAAGTGTATGAGCGCTTGAGGCCAGAGAGGCTCTTTTGTGCTGCTCTCTACATCCTATCCCGTACACTCTATACAGGAACCAACAGCCTCTCTCAAAAAACCCTTTGAATGAGGAAACAATAGAAATTACACGGATGTGTTCTTCAGTAGTCAACACACACCATTGGTTCTTGTCTTGGGAATTTTAGTTTACATTGAAGGTGCTCTGTTCTCTTTTCTCTCCGTTTTTGAACTGGAATCAGGTGTGTGAAGATGATACTCTACCAATTGCTATGGAAAATACATCTTTGTTAAAGATGGAGCAGGAACAGCAGGCCACAAAGTCCCAGTGCTCTCTGGACTCCTTTTTGGTATGATGAAGTCCCTGTTGTATCAGACTATATTTTTTTTCTAATTGGCTTTTACCTTTCTCCGGACAGACAAATAGCAAAACATACCATTCAGCTTAGAAATTGCATCATTTTGGATGATGCAATGTTCAAAGAAAACCGTAGTTTTACAATAGACTATAGCAAATAGGAAAGTGATATGGGAACACTAAATAGCATTCTGTAATATCTCTATTAAAGAAATAGCTGCCAAAATACTTGCAGGCATTTCAAACTGCACCAGGTTTATAAAGAATTTAATATTTTCATATGCTTCATTGTAAAGCCATCTGTCGCAGTGACAGAAAAAGTGTTGAGAACAAGAACAAACGTATGTTTATGGAAGTACTCCATGAAATGTTAACAAGAAAGACACAAGACACACAGCAGTATCTTGTAACAAATGGGCAAGGGATTTGAAAAAGCATGGCAATCGTCCTCAATATTTACGATGATGATTTCTTTTCTAATTTCTTTTTGTGTGGAAGTGTTAAAAAATAAAAGTCTGTCAATACAGATGGTGAGGCAGACAGGAATACTGGGTAAAATACTGTTTACATCCACCTTTTGTAGCTTTTCATGTTTCTGCTCTCTCTTACAGTTTTAAGCTTATATCTGGATATATAGGTATATATGTTATACCTTATGTAGTGTTTCATACATCTACTGAACTTTTCAGTGCAAATTAAACCACCTCAGATACTTCACAGGAGCTGAACTTTACTAGCAGCTTCTTTCCGATCCCCTGTTTGGGACAGATTTTCATTCGTGACTGCACAAAAGAATGAATCGCATTACAGTGTTTGAAGTTAGAAGTTGATACAGCATGACTTTTAACCTGTCATACCCCAAATATGGGACACAGTGTGGGCTAGTAAGAGATACAAAGAGATTATAGTGGGGAAAAATGGTACTGAGACATCAAAATGAAAGCAAGTGTTCAAGAAAAGTTACTTTGAATCTTTTGTCAATGGTATCGCAACAAGAAAAATCTAGTTCTAAAGAATCTGTACAGTTGGATTTTTAGTTATAAGGCATAAAGGATACATTTTACAGCGATTCTGTTATCTTCAGGTCTCCGTTCTCTCTACAGGTTTGGGTGATGGGGAGAAATGATTGAATTAGATTGTGCCTTAGCAACACTATGGTTTTTCTAGGAAGTGTATTTTATGTTTTAAAATGATAGGTCTAAAAAAGATGTGTGCTGAAGGGTTATGGAGCAGGTCGTGGTATAATTCCCTCCCCCATTCAGGTATGAAAGCCTTTTCTCTAAGCAGGACACAGCCTGGTGGGCCAGGTACTTAGTTTGAACTGGCAGCGTTCCTCATTGATGTGGGAAAGTGGAGACTTGATGATTTTTTGATGAAAGTTTTTGGTGTTATTCTAATAACCTATTTTCTTAATGAGATCTATAAACATAGTGTGGATAAATTCTCATAACACTTGAAAAGCTTAAGCCGGTGGAATGCAGAGGTGGGAATACACAAATATACTGGCAACATCACCGTGAGATAACAAACAACACAAGTATTCCAGCATTGATGATGTTGCCATTCTCTGATAACTGGTAACGTTCCTGTCATTTCACTTCTGATCAGACAGTCTGTAAGTTTTGAATTCATTGTATTGTGACATCTTTCAGCTCTATTAAGTTATCCCATGATATCCTTAGAGGAGCAAGTAAAATGTGATACTAACAATGTCCGAACATTTATTTGAGTTCCGATAAATACGCAGGGTTTTGAATTCGTAGCTAGCAACACTGACATCGTGTGGCCAATATGAAAATTCCATCTGTGTTTCAATACTGAGAAGTAAATAGTTGAAAATGCTGCAATTTTATTAAAACAGTCACAGAATCCTAGAATTGTCTAGATTGGAAGGGACCTTTAACGTATCCAGTCCAACCATCAACCTAATTCTGATAAAAAGCAACAACCCATCACTAAACCATGTCACTAAGCACAATGTCAACCCATCTTTTGAATACCTCCAAGGATGGTGCCTGAAACACCTCCCTGGGCAGCCCATCCCAAGGCTTGATAACCCCTTACGTGTAAAAATTTTTCCTGATATCCAGTCTGAACCTCCCCTGGCAAGACTCGAGGCCATTTCCTTTCGTCCTATGGCCAGTGACTTGGGAGAAGAGACCGACCCCCGCCTCTCTACACTCTCCTTTCAGGTAGTTGGAAGGAGCGATCAGGTCTCCCCTCAGCCTCCTTTTCTGTAGGCTGAAGAACCCCAGCTCCCTCAGCCTCTCCTCATAAAGCTTAGTTTACAGAACCCTCACCAGCTTTGTTGCCTTCCTCTGGACCCACTCCAGCACCTCAATGTTGTTTTTTTGTGTTAAGAGGCCCAAAACTGGACACAGTACTTGAGAGGGGGACGATCACCTCCCTAGTCCTACTCACCACAGTGTTCCTGATACAGGCCTGATGCATTACTCAAGCTTTTGGTATTCGACTCTCCTTTTTATTTTGTTTAAAAGATAAGTAGCCTTTGTGTTATTTCTGTGGTTTTCATGTGATCATTTTTGAGTCTTTTAAACAGTCCAGTCTTGTGTCATTGCCATCAATGTTCTCTTGGATCCTCTTACTTTGACACTTCTCTTTTTATGCAGACTGACAAGCCTTTGTGTAACAGAAAAGGGTGTATCTTCATTGCAAATTAGAGGAAAAGTTCCTAGTAGGATATCACATGCCAGTAATTGTTTTACTCTGCTAAGAGGTCCCGAGGTGTAAAGAAAGTTTACAAAGTATTTGTGGTGCTGCTGAGACTTTCTCTTGCTGCTGACGACAGTGAAATTGATAGTGAGCATTTTTTGTGCTGACTTAGTTTCTTTGTCAAAATACAGTCTCTTTCCCATTGATTGCCTCCAAAATACAAATGTCAGTAATGCATTTATAGCCATTTTAATGTTCCAAATAATTTTATGCTACCTACATGATAAAAATTTTTAAAATTTTTAAATCTATTTCTTGTTATTAATGAATTGGCTTTTCTTGCTCTTCAACTTGACTTCTTTTTGATGAAAAATGGTAAGTGATTATATGATTATATTCTAATGCCACCCAGCATCAAATGATGGTGAAAATTATTGCCTAATGAATTCTGCCATGCTGCTAATTAAGATAGGTGTTAGCAAAACGAACTGAAGGTTTTATTACATTTACTGGTACTGGTTTCTGTAGAAGTTACAGAACCTCAAGGAGAACGTTGAGTATAATTTTTCATCTAATAGAACTAGTTCTCAGAATTTAAAACAGTCAATAAACAATGGGAAACATGCACAGTCAGAACAGATTATATCAATAACCAGAAAGGGGTTGCCTTTTCTTTGTTGTGGAAGCTCATAGTGTCCTGAGAGAAAGGGATCGACCCAAGCGGATCAAGATCCTGAGGCACGTTGCTGTCACATCTGCTGGTAACAGGTTGTGAGCAGGACCAACAGGCAAACTGGTGCTTAATGTGGGGTTTCTCATGTCCACATGTACGTGTACTCTCAAAATCTTACAAAGACTTGCCCTTTGTCTTCCAGCCAGTAATGTTTATTGTTTTACTTATTGCTGTTTGTTCTTTCTGTGTAACATTGAGTATCGTCTTTATTTGATTGCTGTTAATAGTATTTCCCAAGTGTCAAGAATTTATTAAATTGTTAGTGGAGAGAGATTAAATTTTCCTCCTAGAAAGCTTGGGTTTATGGTAGCTTGTCGTGTACTACAGTTACTATGTTGCCTGTTGGTAATTAACATTGCCAGTAGGCCCCCAACTATTCCACAGGAGATACCACTGTGAAGTGTTTTTCCCCCATTAATAATGATTATAGCTGCTGGTTTTGTGGCACTTAGCACTGCTGATGTGTACTAATTTGTTTGAGCGTGCCTCTCAGGGAAGATCAGGGAGAGGATCAACTAGTTGAAGTGTACTTACCAGGCTTAGGCATGAGATAAAGTAGCAGCAGTTTGCGTATGGGCAGAAAGAAAAATTGAGGTACGTTAAGCTACTCTGCTGGGAAAAGGGAAGAGGGAAAGAATTAACAAATAACTGTAGTGGTGTGGTGATGGCAGAGAGATTGGGAGGGATATGTGTATTCAGAACTGCTTCCTAACACGTCTGCGTTGCGCCTGATTTGTAACACAAATACCTATATTTCTTTCAAAATGCAACTACTTCCCTTTTGTCTTTGTTTCACATTGTAAGTAAGGTTATGAATCATGCCTGTACCTCAGAGAAGGGTTGAGGATATGCACCTTAAAAATTGTGAGGAACTTGTAATGCTGGGCCTCAGCCAGATAAATTGTGATTCATTGTCCTTCTGTCCCCTCTTTTGTTGGAGTCTGGCTGATGGCACAGAATTTAGATGGAAGAAGAGAAATAATTTGAATATTTCCCCCCCTTACTGAAGGAATAAATGTCAAGTGCAGAGCTGCTGATTAAAAACATATCTCTGAGGAGCCTAACAGGAGCCAATCCTTAGGATATATTTAACTAACTTCTAATCCCTTTTAACGGTAAGTGCATTGAGAGGTAAATGTTTCTTCTGTTCACCATAGGTTACCTAGCTCTTCACAGAGTTCTCCTTTCACTTACTCCAAGTTAGCCTTTTCTTCTGTCTTGAAAGTTTACAAACAATTTTGCTTTATTAAAAACACTGTTGTAGTCCTTTAAAAGTACTTATTACCAAGAATAAAAATCTAAATTGAAAGTTTATTTACTGTGGAGGCCCTAGTTAAAGTTTCTCTCTTTACTTGCACCTCTCTAGCATAGCATGAGATCTCTTGGCTGGTAGTGATAATAGGGGTATTATTTTCTCCCCTTAAGCAAAATGATGTGTTCCTAAAGTAATTCGCTGCAGTGCAAATTATAACTGCTCTTTTTGTCGTGACAGGACTGTAATCATCTTGTGTCACTGGTCACCTCTCTAACAGCTAATTGGTTCTCAATGCTGTCAAGTGGAAGTAAAAGAAGAAAAAGAGGAGCCTTTTTTTTCTTTAGCTGGTGCCAAGGCTTCTGACATTTACATATTGTGTTCTCTATTGTATGTAGAAAATAAGTTGGTGATTACTGGAATTATTTTTGTATCATAGAATAATTTGCTACTGAGTGAAACATGAAAGCTACTTGGAACATTAAAGGGCATTTCTTGTAGGCTGGTTTATCTATTACGCAATTTCTGTGAGATGTTTTAAAGTGTTGCTTCAAGTCTGCATTACGTATCTACATAATTAATGTAGATAAAGAAGAAAATAGAAAGGGAAAGTTGTTTTAAGTGAGCTAGTTAAGCAGTTAAATGTACATTAAATTTCAGTCTGAGACCTTGGGAGTTCAAGGGGAGGGTATTGCTTTGTAACAGATACAGGTAAAGAACTATTTTGGTGCAATTGTTTGTATTTTTCCTCAGCATCTCCCATGTGGGTCGTGATTCCAGTACACAGTCTTGTAATCTCCTGCAGCGGCAATGATTCAGCTTAAAAATCAATAGGGCATGAGGTGTTTCAAGTTCTCATTATTGTAATGTGTCAACATCACTTCAGTGACCCCAGAGCCCTATGTTGGCTGATTTGTTCTCTGATTTATTGTGCAATCTTGTAGGGCAAACTATAATTTCACTTGCAACCAGAAACTCTACTTCTATGGTTTGTGTCCCAGTCTCCAGTCATTAGGATGTTCAGAGATAATCAATACCTCTGTTTGCTACTGAAGGTTGAATGAAGTTGTCAAGCAGCTAAATTACGAAGAATACAAACAAAAGAACACTATTATGGCTGAGCAGAGCAAGAAATGTTTTTATTTAAATTTTCATTCCATATCAATGTGGCAAATGTTTTTATTGCTTTGCACTTTTGTAATTTGTCTTCCACTATATGCCTAGAAGTTCCAGATCTTGAACTTTGTAGATGTAATTACTCCCTGTAGCACTTTGTCTTTTGGTTGTCTGTGTTCCTTTGTGATTCTGTTACCTCCAAACTTGAACTCCTATCTGTCCAAACTTGAAAACATTATGAACAGGTGAAGCAGTGTTGTTAACTTCACAGTCCTCCTCTTCTCCCCCTCCTAAGCCTGATGTTTCTTTACATGGTCAAAGTGCTGCAAGTGATAATGACATAGTCTATATCATCTTATCCTGGGCAATATCATTACCTATGGACGTATTTAGAACATCTCAAGACTGAAGTAGCATAGCACAACCAAAAGCTCTTAGCCTTTGCCTTGACATGTACACCTCACATGCTCAACTGCTAATCAGAGCTTAGCACAACAGTCTTGAAGCCAGGTATCTAAAATTTCTCAGTGATACTCATTTAACTTTAATTCTTGAATTTTTATTAAACAGAGTTTTATTTTCAGGAGGTATTGATATGGTTTAGGGGAGTATTATTGTATTCTTGCCTATTTAATAAAAACAAACAAACCAAAACAAAATAAACAAGAAAGCCAAACCAGTCCGTATGGTATAAGTGGTAACTACTACAGAGCAACAATGTAATGCACTGGAAAATATGCTGCTTCAACATTTTCTTTCCAATCTGTATTACTAATTCATTGACCATTATAAAACTGCACAGCAAAGTACATTTGGCAATAGTTTCCTGCATTTAACTTAAAGGAATGAGAATGCCTAGAAGACAAATGAATGTAGTGCTGAATAAGAGAAGTACAGGGTGGTAAATTTGGTATGCTCCTATGTATTGGTACATGTTATATTGTGAAATTTGACTCAAGACCACCATTTTTATGATTGCTTCAAGGATGCCAGTTGTACTTAGATGCTTGAGCTCCTCATTGCTGTGGGAGCCATCTGCTCTATGGTTGCTCTGTTCTTCCAGGCTTCCCAAGCAAGACACCGTTGGCTCCCCCTAGAGAAAGGATAAATGGGTCTCTGGTCCACTCCAGAGTGTTAATTCTTGTATTTTGGGAGGTGTGATTTAATTAATCTTACCAACATTTAGTCTCCATGAAATTGTAATCTTTGGAGGCCTGCAGCAGAAATGTGCATTTCTGCATCTGGACATCAACTTTTGGGTTGAGTCTGAATGCTGAAGCATGTCAGCAGCTTGGCAGTTAAGTGAAAAATATCCAGCATCTGGAAATGCACAAAGTAGGAGAGAACAGACCACCTGCGTATTTTATGTTTCTTGAAAAACTGATGACCTGTTTTTTCTAGTATACATAATAGATTTCATTTTTTTCTTCCTGAGATACTTCCTTCAGTAGAACTTTAGAACTTTCAACTTAACATTTGAGATTCACAGCTTACCCAATGAGAAAACATCAGGCAGCATATAAGTGTACTTGAGCCTTAAATTAAATATATCGGAAATTAGGCAATTCTTAGAAGTTACATGAAACAGTAAGATCCATATTCACTACCAAATCTAACATCAATGAGAGAATATTCAGAACTGAAAACAAAATGGAAAAAAATGGGTAATAAGTAATTTTCATAGTTGTGTAGTAGCAATTTAGCACTTAGATTAAGGAATGTTTATTAATTTACGGGAGGGATTATAGAGTTAATTCTCAAAATCTTTTTTTTGTTCTCTGTTTCTCACCCAAGCCATCCGTTTTAATTACAGTCTCTAAAACTCATCTTTTTCTTAAGCTGTGCCCATGTAATCTGTGGGAACACTACAGAAATTGTTAATGCTTTTTAAAATCTCATTTGCAAAATTATTAATTTTTAGGTATTATCATTATTATTACTATATATTATTCTTATTCAGTAGACTATTTTTGTAATAGTCTACTATTAGAAAGGTTGACATTGTTAGTGAACATAGCGTGTGTACAAATTCATGCATGTGCTTCTCAAACCCTCAGAAATAAGCATGGTTCCCTGCAGCAGGAAAGTGAGCACAGCTTTCAGACGCTTCCTGAGTATCGGTATTAATAGTCCTTGTTCACTGTGGAAAGAGCTTTTTTTAATATGAAAGTGTCATAATAAATCATTGAAATTATCTATTTAAAGACTTTCCCATGAAATTGGAATAATTGTCATGGGGTTGGTACAGCTTTAAAAAGTTAACATCTCTGGCCTTATATGTCACAAAAAGATAGGGGTCTTTTCTGCATGAGAATTTGACCTATATAAGAGAATAATCCGGCGTAATGCAGGGAAGGGAGACGAGGGTGAAGGTGGGCTATAGCAAACCTTTCAAGTGTTGCACAGGCCATGAAAATCTGTGGAGCTGCTGGAAGGTAGATAACCTGTGCAAATTAATTTGCCTACTGTACATCCTATGATGTATAATTCATTTTACATTGTAAGTGTCCCACATTCTGGAGGCCAGGACTGTTTTAAAGTATGATATCTAAGCCACTCATATTGCCCTTGAAATGCTTATTTTAAAGTAAAATGTCACAAATACGTGGAAAACTTTCAAGGAAGTTCTCTTCATTGTTATTTTTTGAAAAACATCTTCACCCTTAATACAGTTTTCAACATTTAAAGAAAAATCCTTTGTACTTTGACCTTTTTAATTTTTTCCCCTCTTGCTGAATACACATTGCACCATCACCCAGAGTAAAATATACAAAATAGCAGAGAGCTGGTTCCTTCACCTCCCTCGGAATGCTTTTGTAAAGTAGAGGCAAATGTTTCATTGCTAGAGAGATCCATCCCCCTCTGCTTTTTCCCACCTGTCAGTCAAGTAGCAAGGAGTATACAGCAAGTGTAACCAGGATTGCATAAATCTGTGCAGGGGAACCACGTTGACTGGCTTAAGTCACGCGAGGATAAGCTTTTGGCTTTGGTGGTGTCTGTCAGCTCTCACAGACCACTTGAGGAACTGCTTTTCAACCAATAGTGGAGTTTATAGAATTAATAAGGCCTTAATGGAACATGTAAAATTTAACCCCTAATCAGGCACTGTACTTGTCTGCAGTGTGGTAGGTGGGAAGTTGTCACAGAACAGTTGTCTGACATAGTTGTGTTACCCCCGTTGTGCCTGATGCTTGGATTTGAGAGCACAGACAGCTGATGGATTGCCAAGGGTGGTGGTAAAGAAAATGCAAGTGAGAGTGAGATGATTGAACACAGACCTAAGCAGCCACTGCTCCTTTTTTTTTATTTGTTTGTTTGAAATCTAATTTATCTATTTCTGAATTAAAACACTGCATAGCTGAAAACAGGAAAAAGAAAAAAAAATATTATATATTTATATCAATTATATATCCTGTTAGCTGGTTTTGATATAAGTAACATGCTTGTTTCATATTCCATCACAATGTAGATTTCATCTTAATTCAATTAGTGTACTCAAAGAAAAGGTATGGCATGGTTCAGCAAAATCCTGGACAGATTCACTTATTTGTTTTCTTTTATTTGGAAACTGCAGTAAAATGGACATTTCCCCGGGTTGAGATTTTCAGTTGTGTGCATTTCCACTGAGTTAGGAAGGCAGCTGTAGTGAGACCACCTTCTGCTAGGATTTGGTCATACTCTGCTGTAATTAGATGAGGAAAATGGAGACTTGTGTATTGGACCCATGAGTATTGTTATTATTGCTAGTGAGTTGTCCAGAGTGTTAAGGAGCTCTGTAGAGGTGGTGGTGGGGAAGCTTATTACTTTTTTTTCCTTTTTTTTAACTTTGAGCTTTACTGTAATTCCAACTGGATATGTTGTTTTCTCTGTGTACTGTTAAATACCTGCTGGTCCTGCCACTATAGGGTAGCTGCAGCAATACCTTTATCCTTCTTAGTCGCCTTTTGGGGGCTTGGGAAGCTGAATGTTTTCAAAACGCTTTGAAAAGTACTCTCTTAAAAGGATATTATGTGTGTGTAAAATACTGCTGTTCCTGCTGAAGCTTGGACAAATGATAAACCTCTGTGGCTGCAGAAAATTACTGAGTGCTGCATAAGCTGTTCAAGTGCTGCTTTACCAAATCAAAGATACTGTGCTCAAGCACTATAAAAAAGAGAACTCCCATGGTGAGAGACAGCTTGCTACAGTGGCATTCATTTCAAGGTCATACATAACGTCAGTCACGGTAGGGAAAAAAGCCAAATTAAGCCTTTTTAGCAGTGAAAATATATTGAGAAATAACATTAAGTGTGGGTGTGAAGATACTGGAAAGGAAAACAATAAAATCTGTGTTGCAGACCAGTTGTGTAAGCAATGTTATAGAAATGGGCATCACTATACTAAGTCATTTACACTTTGCGTATCACTAACTGAAAACACTTCCCTTGTATGATGTTGGTTTTGCATGGCTTTGTGACATCTCACCTTTGTTACTACAGCACTTACCTAGACAGAAATGCTTTTTCTATAAATTGAGAAATGAATGGGAAGGTCATTAGCAGTCACAGAACTGATTTGATGATGGAAGGTGTTTGTTTTTTTCTTGGGGTAACCAAGACTTGGAATTTTTGACAGGCAAAGTTTACATGTAGAAGATTTCTTAAATCAGACTTACCAACCCTTACCAACCGTTCATATCAACTATATTTATCCTGTATAGATTCTTTAACAGTACAATGGATGCAATTTGAAATTGTAAATGGTATCTCCTTTGCCTGTTAATGAGGAAATGTTTGCATTTGGGAAAAAACAAAAAAGGTGGGGATAATTTTGTCATTGTCATTGTATACTGAAGCCTGAAAAAATATTTACGGTTTTGAACTTTAATATCATACTCTTATATGATATGAAATAGCAAATATCGTGGAATGTTTTTCAGCACAGAGGAATGTTGACCAAGGCACAGGCACAGTAAGATTGCTAGTTTTTACTTTATAAAAACTTGGCAAATCAGTGAGGCACATGCGATTAAGGAAATACATGCCATTTTGAGCTCCCGCAATTAAGCAGAGAGTAGAAAGATGTTTGATTATAATGTGCCTGTCAGTCAGCATAGACTTCTTGTGTAGTGTGAAGTCTGATTTCATGATGGTTTTATTTTCAGACTGGGCAAGTACGGCTTGTTACTACAGTAGCCTGAAGCCCCCCCCAAGCCACCCTCCAGCACAAGAGGGCAGTACCTTGGTCTCAGAGGAGCTGAGCTCATGATTCAAGATTATGATGTGAGGTGACACTTGGGAGAAACCATTCTTTGTGACTTCTGTCCAGGTTCTTTGCATATAAGTATAAGAGCTGGTTCTATTCTGAACTACTTCCTTTCTGTTGATTCATTCAGGAGAGTTCTAAGTCAAACCATACTGTCTTCTAGTGAAGCAAATGGAGATGCACAATAATAATACCACAGACCCACTTAGGTACTGAGAAAGGTACTTAGAAGATTTCCATAGACATGGAAAGTTCCTTAGAAGATTGATCCTCGGGTACTGCTTCTTTGGATGTTTATGTTGTCTGCTCCTGAACTCTTCAACTCTTCTAGTTTACAAGCATGATAAAGTAAATTAATGAGGTGAAATTTTGGTGGATTTTGTTATTCTCCTCTTTTGCTGGGTTGTGATATTATCACAGAGTTTTATGTACAGTAACTGTGTCCAATAAAAGTGGAATCTGGAAGCATTATACAGTTTAGCAGAGAGGCATATGTTTCAGGGCAGGAATTGAATTTTTCCTTTTTGACAGGTTTCCTTGAAACTAGATTTGCGCTGGCATCCAGATTTTCCTAGAAAATAGAATGCCAGAATGCTGCAGTCGGAGCTCGTGCTCATTTTGAGCACTTCAGTAAATTGGCAGAGAAGGAGAGCAGGTAGCCTGGAGGTGCCCGTCTCTTGCCTGGCAGTGAACTACATGGCAGCGCTGCAGGACCAGGCTGTTCTAATCTTGACAATCCCACATACTCAGTGTAAGTAATAATCTAAACTTGAATTTCACCTTTGTAATATTATGGTTGTTTTGCCATAATACGTTCTGTCCTGATTTATCTTCTTTGTTGGCCAGATAGCCTACAGCAAAAGCAGAGCTGTCTCTGAGATGAGACAGAAAGATTTTAGTTTCTTCTTGTTACATCCTAATTTCTGGTTGCCTATCGTTAGTTACGCTTAAACTTCTTTTAGTCACACTGTATGCCTTCCAGTTGACTGAGCTCTGAATTGACTTTTAGTGCTCCTGCAAGTCTTAATTCTCTCTCATGCACTTAACATTGAAGAAACACCTCCTTCTTTCTCTTCCACCCAATGTTCCCATCATCTCCTGGAGTTAATAGAATTAAATTCTCTACATTAACACTCAAGTTGCAATTTTGGAGCTTTGAAATGTCACCTGCTCTGCATGAAGGAATCGTTTTTGTGGGGAGGTGTGAAAGTGGTATATTTTGAACAGAATTCCCAGGATTTGCAATCTATTGCACTTTAAGATGTATTTTATATTTCCAGGAGTGAAATGCTGCTTTCATTGAAGGCTTTCACTCTGGGGTATCCATCTATCCCTGTCTATTTTTCCACGGTGTCACTGTAAGCACTCGTATCTACAGATATGAGAAACTGTGCAGCAAAATTTTAAAAGAAAGCCTGACTTGGGGAACAGGCTCTGGTGCAAGAAATTATATGGTTACGCAGCAAAGGCATTTGTAATGGTGTTGAACCAGCACTTGGGTTACTTGTTTGAATGACGTGTGGGAAGTATCCTGGTAGAACTGAAATGTTTGTTGGAAACAATGGGCAGATCAGAGAGTATTCAGTGGTGAATCTGGGAAAAACAGGAACGAAATCACCACAGGGGAATAGTTCTGTAGGTTATATCTTTTCCTCTCTAGCACTAGGTATGTGAGTTGTCTTTTCTTCCAAAATTTTCAGGCAATTATATTTCAAACAAAATTTAATAGATGCTTAAATATTTAACATGGCACTTCCCATTCTGCCTCAGTAGGTACTTACTGTTCTTTTGACACTGTTCTAATGACCATGTGAGGCCTTTAAAACACTATGGCAAGCAGGAATCCTGAATATAAAATATTGTTGTTGAAGCATCATTTCTGATGTGTTTGATACGTAGACAACTATAGCTAGCTATAGGAATGAACTAAATAGATATAAATGAAAATGTGTCTTTTTTGCCTGAATTCACATAACAGAAATAATGAGGGCAAAAGTTAATATGTTTTCATGATCATGCTTTCATTGATAGAATTCACATGCTTAAATCATTGGTGAAAAAGCAGTTTATTTCAGGGGGTGCATAAGTTAACACCTGTGATATTAAATGTGTGAAACACATGAATCTAACCAACCAGGCCTCTTTTAAGCAGTTGTATCTGCCATTCCAAGACCTGCAAAGCTTCCTGTCCCAGTTTCTGTGACACAGATAAATTGAGCAGATAAAAATCAAGAGTAAATATTTAGCAACATTTACCACAGGCCTACACTATTTGGACAGCCACTAGAAATGGAACTGAGATGTCTTAAATTATGTTGTCACTTTAAGTCTTGATTAGAAGTACTGAATATCTTTCAAAAATTCTATCTTGAATTTCTGATGGAAGCTGAGAGATGGATCCACAGGTTATTGGGTAAGACTGCATTAGCCAAAAGATAGATTCCTGTCACTAGACTGAAAATTCTGAGTTCTTTGCCAATGTGAACGACTTTGCCCATGTACTTTCCACTATTATGACTGATTGTATCAATCTATAATCACTTGTAAATCACTACATGTTAGAAGATCACCATGCCTTTTTATTTTTTGGGTAGTTTCTTATCTAGGTGCTCCAACCTTTCAGGATTGAACATGAACTGACACCGTTAGATACTACTTCCATCTATTCCAAGTCCGTCCTAAATAAGTCAGAAGAGTCCTTTGAAATATATAATACCTTTTATTTATTTCAGAGATGACTAAAAGAAAAACTAGGAACATTCCTTTTGAGTAAAGAAGAAGAGTGAACTGTCTTTGGTGTTTTTTTTTTTTATTTAAATATGAATTTCACAATTCACGAAGGTGAATTATATAGCAAAAGTAAATAGTATAGCAAAGAAGTCTGTGATAAACTTTATCTGCTCTTTGTTTAGCAGGTCTTTAGGAAGAAACATTACTTCATCTACACTCACATTATCTCTTTTTTCCTGCTGCCTTAAAAACTAAAAAACAAAGACCTATTTTCTCAGTCTTTAGAAATGTGAAGATACTGTTATTGTGCTCCTCTGTTCTACCCTGTTGCTTTCAACTTCCTATTTAATAAGATACAGGACATCCCTCATAAATTCTCTATCATCAGGGTAATGTTGCTTTGATGATATATTGCATGTTTAGTTGGCATTGGCATGAAAGGACAGTGTGGGGCTCAGGAGAGATTTCTATTTTTTTATTATTTTTGCTTTAAGCATTCTAAATTTAATAATATTGAGCAATTGAGGAAAGACAGTTCATAATGTAAGAACTTACCATTAGTTCAGGATCTCCAGGATTAATTTTTACATTGATAAAGTGACAGGATTATATATCTCAAAATCATCTGCAAAATCAATAAATGACACCAAAAGTATGAGTCTGCATCATATAGTTATGTTTTGGGTGTGGAAGATTAAAGATACTATTTAGGCAAGTAGTCTATGACATTCACTTCAGGTTGCTGAGGGTTCCTTACAGACACAGTGCCTGCACTAGTGATTCGCCACATCTACACAGTAAGACGTTACCGATCCGTTTGGCTGGCGTGAGGGCTTTGCCCTGTTCTCCCTCTGCCACTTTTCCAGAGGGCAAAAAGTCCCTCTGTGATGGTGTTTGTCGTAATCTCTGCATAGCTCCGAATCGAACATGGTATTTCAGTGAGTAATTTAGTAATGCTTTGTGTTCTGGATGATTCAGATATGCGCTAGACATAGTGGGAGAGAATCTGCCCATGTAAATCTCAACAGAAACCAAGTATTTGATCAGAAGACCCAAAGGAGCCAAACATCTGCTTTTATATTGTTCTCCTTGACCCATGTCAGTTCGGAAGCAGAGCTATCCTGGATACCATATGGCACAGTTCTGTGTCTCTTGATACTGAAATCTGTAGAGAACTTTTGATGTATTACTTTGAACATGAGGTGTTCTGCCTTTGGCCATGGGTGTTCTGGAGCTGGTGACTTCTTCTCTCTCTCCCCTTCCATGTAGGGTGAGGTCTCAGTATCCTCCCTGCAGTTGAAGAACCAATTATTTTGGCAGCACCTCTCTCTCTCCTCAGACTTTCCCCTCTGGGGGCAAGAGTGAATCTCTGAGGAAAGTGAAAAATCCACTTCTAGAACGGAGTATACCAAGCAATCAGTTATGACCCTTGTCATGTGATGCTGAATAATAAACATAAGACTTTAACCAAATAAACGTATGTACAACAGATAGTGGGCACAATGACTTGGAAGTTCATTTCAAACCTATTAAATTATTTTTAAGTAGCTTTCATTTAATTTTCCTGCAGGTATTTTTATATAAAAACTGTCATTGTGATGGCTGTCTACATTGAGAACAACGCCCTTATGCTGTTATCACTTGCTCTTCCCTGGAATAATGAGGATCTCAACAGCAATAATGACCCTGGGCATAAAATGTAAATTAGACACCTTCAACCAACTTCCATGGATTTGGGAAACAAAAAAAAATCTTCTCTAAATACATACATTATCCTGTATTTTATATATATGATCTAGTATTGTATAATATATTTATTACCCTCTAAAAGCTTTCTTACAATTATATTGTTCTTCTCTAATACAATTCTTGCTGTCTTTTCTTGCCCATCTTGATATTTTTGTGCTTTTCATCCATTTTCTTGGTAGTCTGTATTTATACTCTTTCCACACGAGCAAAGTCCATCTCTTTTGCTCCTTTTCTTACACGCTAGCTCTTTCTTCAAGTTGCCGTCTTTTTCCAGTGTAGTACAGAAGAATCAAACCACCAAACTTTGTACTTTTTGAAGCAGGGGTGTTTGAACATTTGAAAACCCACAAAAGAAAGGCAGATCAGTAGTTCTGGCATTCTTCAAAATTACTCTTTCATTTGAAAGGAATAGAGAAACTATGGGTGGGCAAACCAAAAGTTGTAGTGTCTGTTTAAGAATAATGAGGCTGTGAATGGAGGCGAGAAGTGTATCAGGAATGATTAGATGTGGTAAAGACAGACATCCCCACTGAAAGGAAAAAACTATGCTTAAAGTATGGTCTTATATTTGATAATTGGGCTACAATTCTTATGCATCCAGGGGATTCTCAGGAAGCCCAGAAGTCTGAGCATCTGCTCTCTGGATCTGAAGTTCCAGCTTTTGCTGGGTGAGTTGCACTAAACCTGGATATTCCAGCTGAAGTTTGAAATTCACACTTTTGTCCTGCAGTCCACTTACTGCTTTTCCTGTTCAGTGCTTGTGAGCAGCATGTTAAGTGCTTCTGTTATTTTTCCATTAGCAGCAAGTGATGTTAATAGAGTGCGAGTAGCAATGATGGCATTCCTGAAAGAGTTTTCAGTAGATGGTAAACAGAAATCCGTACATGGAGTACTGGCTATACAGAGCATTAAAATGGGCTTTACTGGAAGCTCACAAAAGATTTTAAGTGAATATATTAAACAGTTATGCATTGCAGATTTTGCTTAAGTCATGTTCTTTTTCAAGACTGTATAGTGTGTAATATAAACGTAATAGGCTGCATTCTTCATTCTAATTGGTGACACATGTGCATTCTTAACGGCAGATAATTGTTTTCAACACAGTGCATTCCTAACTCAGGAAGCCACTTCTGCCCAGCTGCAGTGCCTTTCTTCCTCAGCAGTCATTATTAGGGTAGTATTTGGGGGATTTATAATAGCAATAGCACCTCCCAAACCAAACCTTAGGGCCGTTAATAGCTATTATTTTTCCTTGCAAAGTGTTTCTCTCCCCAGGCACCCTTTTGCCCCAGGACAATTAGTTAACACAGTAGTCATTAACTATTGATAATGATCAGTATGTCAGGGATTATCGTGCAATGATGCCATATTCTCTACTAATTAGATAAACCCACGTTAATTGTTGATAGTGTCAAAGGCCCTTTCTTGGAGGATCAAGCCAAACTGCACAACAGCTTTGCAAAAGCACAGTAAATGATGCACAGAGCTAAGAAATATTTATTATCATGATAGTTTTGGAAATACTCAAGATTTATAATTGTCAGAGATAGCTGCTCATAAGGAAAAGAAAATCCAGCCACAGTTTTCAAGAAAGCAGGAGTACTTACTGGTCCTTCCTGATACCCTTTCCTAGAATAACAGGAAAGAAGAAACGCACATGCACACAGAGACATATAAATGTGTACACCTCTAAATTGTGCCCATATCTGGATCAAAAAGACTTTCCTGTACATGCTCATGAAAAGTCTCAGATTTTTTTTTCCCCAGTTTACAGTGCATCACCTGAGATACAGAATCTCTTCAAAGAGATTTCTATAGTTGTTGATGCTTAAGAACTAAAATTGTTATATCCATACCAATTTTTACTTTCATAAACAGAAAGCTACTTCACAGTAAATTAGCTAAAATAATTTCCAGTCTCAGCAAACTGGATTATATTGGGCCAAGTATTGAATTCATGTAACGATCTGGGCAGTTTGAATCAACAGCGAGGTTCAGGTCCACTTGCACCTGCTTTTCAAACATGCTTTGTACTAAATGTAGTTTATTCTTTGTCTGTAGAACTGTGCGCTGTAAAGCAACAAAGGTCAGGTATCTCTGTGTGACGTGTTACATGATTTAAGGGAAAGTGCAATTGAGGGCAGGACAGGAAAGGAGGAAAATGCAGAAGCTGCTGGGAAGCCAACAGAGACTTCAATACCATTTTGTAGTTTATGTTGATATTCTTCAAGTACAAGGATGATGGCTATTAATAAAAATCAATAAATAAATCAGTCAAGCATGGGTAAATCAAAGTAGGAAAGAAGTGTTAGTTCCAAGAGAAGTCCTCATAGAATTGCTCAGTATTCATTCTTAGCAGAAGGTTAAAATCATCACACACCAAGTCATGAGAATTATTTTCACTAATCGCTAAGAGTTCATGAGTTGTTTAGATGTGGTGTTGGGAGATCTGGTGTAGGGGAGAACTTTGTAGAGTGGGGCTGATGGTTGGACTCGGTGATCCCAAGGGTCTCTTCCAACCTGAATGATTCTATGATTCTAATGTTCTGTGATTTAGATCTGTGTGTACAGTCAGCTCTCAGCTGTCACAATGACGTCTACTTTACAGGCATACCAGATTCATATATATTAACATGTAAAAGTCAATTGTGTGCCAAACATGATTAATTCCTTTAAATCTTGTGTGTCTTCTATGGAGAGATTAAAATACCTCTGGCTTGTTGTTTTCCCGCTGCAATTCATCATGGGTAGTTTGCAGACACTGTTTAAAAAAAAAAACCAAATCAGAATATGAAGAGTATGCTCTGATTCTGGAAGACTTGGAAATTGTTTGCTACAATTGTAAAAAAAAAAAAAAAAAAAAAACCAAACCCAAACAAAACCCCAAAAAAGCAAACAATAACTTGTAGAAAAAGAAAGCTTTTCGTAAGGTGATACAGACTGAAGACCCAGCTTCCTTACTTTCAAATGAAAGTAAATCAGGACTAGTAGGAGACATTATAAAGTAGGATAGAACTTAGCCCAGGCAGCAGGAGCCATATTTCAATAATGGGTTTGGAGCATTTGAGACATCTCTCCTATTCTTCTATTATTATTCAGAATCGTGAGGAACATGTTGGTCCAATGTTTTTCATTCATTTCACCAAAGCCAGTGTTGTATTTTAGTATTTACTTAGTGATAGGTTTCTTAGCTTTATAATATATAACAAGTTTTATATTATCTGTAGGTATTCAAGTAGAGTGAGATGATTTTATTTAAACATCTGAGCTGCACATCTATAAAAAAAACCCTAACAAAATCCACAATAGATGGAAATCAAATATATTTTCTACAAAGTCTTATTGTTCAGAATTAAGAGGCATATCTGAAAACTGAAATATCTTATTTAACATCACTTAAACCTCTAATTCTACTGAATTCAGAGCACCTACATAATTATATTTAACACAGGATTAGCAATAAATGCTACATTTTGTTAATAATTTAGGATAATTCTTTGTCTGTAGTACTGTACTTTTTTAAAATCATCATTTCTTCAGGAAGTTCTCACGGTTTCTGTATGCATACAAAAAATGAAAAAGTGATCTTTGTCATTCAAAGTAAAAATGTATTAACTAAGGGCTATTTGTTGTTCCAAGTGATAGCGTTGTTTCAGAATGAGCAGATGTTTGAACTGTGTGACCTGCCTCGTTTATGATGATGATGGCAAGAGGTGAAAAGTGCTGAATAAAAATCACAAAGTTCTCAATCAGTTTAAATGAATGTGAGAAAATGAAAACACAGCAGAGGTCTCATTTGTTAGAGCAAGATCAACAAAATGTTAAAGGAACCTGTGCTGTGACAGGCAGTGTGCCTGTCATTCACTGCAAGTCATTATTTCAGACTATTCATCATATGACCGATCCTCTCTTAGATAAAACTATAGAGAGAAAGCAGGTTAATGTGGATTGAGATACTTACACTGTATTGTAGAATTTATTAAGTCATTAGTGCAGTTCTCTATTTTATTGAAAAAGGAAAATATATGGGGATTTTTTTTTTTATTATAGAATTATAAAATGTATCAGTTTCTCATGTGTTGCTTGGTTCCAAGTACACTACACAAATTTCTATCTTCTGAAGAAGCAATTCTGCAGTAACTCAGCATGTGGTACTCTTATCACGTCCCACTGACATATCTTCATGGAAACCACATCCTTATAAAAATCCAAAATGAATAAACAAAGAGGAAAATGACTGCAGCCTGGCTGGGTGGGAAGGGCTGTGATTTAATGTGCTTACATGAAATCCGTCTTGGGCTCCATTCAGTTTTAATACTAATCTGTCATAAAATCAGAAAAGTTTCAGACTTGTTTTCAGCAGTATTTGCCATCAAGTACGAGTTGAGTGGATATTTTATTATAAATGGAAAAGTTATTTTAACAAAACCCTGCAGTTGAGTTGTTGCCACTGATAAATTTATGCAAGAACTTTGCAGGCCACTTTATAGTGGAGTTCATATTTTAAGCAGCAAATGGCTAAAAGAGATAGAGGGTTACTTGCCTTACCTTGTGAAACGTAAGATGGGAAAAAGCTGTCATGTTATCATTTTACCAGAATAAAACCCTAAATGCCCCCAATTTTATTGGGATCCTTGCATATGTTAATGCTTCTTTGGGGAATCCGGTCGGGATGGCGAGGCTCTATCCAGCAGGTGAGTCCCCTTTGCAGGTGGCCTGGTGACAGCATCTTCAGCTGGATGGGGTGAGACACCCTCCTTGACTGTTGTGCTGAGTTCTTCTATTCCCCATGGCTTGGGGGAGCACATGAGTACAGCTCTAACACTTAACTACACCACAATTACAAGGCAAACCTGAACTTCATCTTTAGCTCCAGTGCAGTGGATCTTGCCATGTATTCCTGCATTAAATACACTTTTAAAATTTAAAGTCAGAAAGTGAGGAAAAGAAGTGCAGGTTGTACAGAGGCAGGAAGAGCATTGCTGTGGAGAAAGCTTTAAGGTGTGCTAACATTTAGGTATAAAATATCAATTCTTCATGGATCCCTGTCTTTTTCAGAATGTTTTCCATTGCAGAGTATTGTGTTTGGGTACTGTCAATGCCTTTGATATTAATTTCTGCCAGTGTGAACTGGGTTCCCAGTGAGTCTTTTTCTCCTTGTCTTTGGCACCCTGTGTTGAAGTCACTCTGGATATTGTGCTTTGTTCTAAAAGCCATTGTAATATCGTTTGATATGGTGACTTTCTCATTGTAAATGTAACAGCTTTCCCTTCTTTTTTTCACTCGGATATTAACTTAAAAAGTGGTAAATTTAGGAAAAAAAAAAACTATGTAAGCATAAGTTGAACTGATACACCAGAGTATTTTAGAGATGCATTTCCTCAGGTGCTTTGTTTGATGAAGTTAGCTCATGACCTTATTTCAAGGCAGAGCTAGTAAAAAGGAAAGTAGTGCTCACCTGCTGCAAAATTGAAGGTGATTTCCCTATATGCCTGGCCAGTACCAGTTTACATTTAGAAGTGGTTAAGAAAATACAGCTTTTTAAAAATAATTATATTTATTTGATTACAGCTTTGTTTTACATAATTATTGTTTCATTAGATTTAAAAAATGCAGAAGGCTTAGATGATAATTCTCTCTTGCTTGAAATACCTGTGGCATGTGTAAGGATATGTTTTAAGCGGTACTTTCCTTTTGCTTGTTAAATGATTGTAGAAACTTGCTGATGTTTGCAGATCATTCTTGGCCAGTTTTAGTGTAATGAAAAGCAGATTATAGGCAGTTGTGATCTCACAAATTTTTGGGTGTGTATTCTGTTTTTTTGGTATTTTGGAATATATGTACTGTACTAGAGTCTTGTCTGTGATTTCTGGTGGCAGCACCCTATAATGTGTATTGCCATACATTGTCAGGTATGACATCCATGACATCTGGCTGTATGTATATCCAATATTACAACCTCTGGCCATAATTTCCAACCTGTCCATCGGAGTATTTCTGAGCATTGACTTGGGATCACTCTGCTTTCAAAAACACAACAGGCAGCTTGGAAGCCATGCATGCGTACATCACTGTCTTCTGGCCTTTCACTGGATGATGCCTACGATCTTTACTCAGCAGTTATGTGTGCCGTGTAATCTGGTCACACAACACACATGGCCGGTGCAAGGCATGGCCATCCAGCAGCTGAGCCCTCTTCCTTAGAGGCTTTCCTGCCCCTTTTGCCCTCTGAGGTACAGAACAGGTGACAGTAATCACTGTAACTGTTAATTGTGAACAGACCGGCAGGGGCATAATCAGAGAAGAGATGAATTAGAACAATGATTCCCCATCTAGATTTTCAGAGCAGCTGTCAAGACTGTACCTTTAGTGAAGTTGAGGGAAATATAACAGGAAGACTTCAGTGTCAAAGGCTCTTAGCTGTTAAATTCTATACGTAGATTGTTAAAATGAGATAGCTGGAAAACATGCAGACAAATTTCTGTAATGATGATGAGATAAACAAAAGTCTGCACTGAATTAATGTTTCAATAAAATGCCTAAGTAACATATGTCTCAACCTGGCTAGAGTCCTAAAGTGGAAGTAAAAGACTTTAATTACATGATTGATGGGCACTTCAGGAGAGAGCTCAGAATCCACAATGACTGCAAGGTCATAAGTGCGTTCTGATAAAGGGGAAAGGAAACTACAGCAGGAGTGAAGTAAGAACCGACCACAGGTGACAGAGATGGCCATCTGCACTGGAGAAGCAGTCAACAGCGCGCAGAAGCGCCATTCTAACTGGTGTTATTACCTTGTAAGAAAATTTAAGAGCTTTGTGCTTGGCTGTCTCTCAAAAAATTATGCAAAATATCCAGCTGCTTCATGCAATGTTCAGGGACTATAAAAAGTTTGAGGCTTTTTGCTAGTAAACCACATTGGGAAACCACAGAGAAGAACTTGTTCTAAAAGCGTAAAAGCCCTGTACTCTTCATGGGTGACTGTTGCTGACACAAAGCTTTCCTAGGCAGTTTATAATAATCAGAAGAATATATAATGTTAAGCATTTTTGTTGAACTGTTCTTGCCAAAGTAGTTGCCAGTTTTTATGTAAGACCGGTAGCTTATGTATATGTAACTCTGTAGATTTGTTTAGACGCCTCTATCACGTATTCTGAGGTTCTGATCCTACACATGAAATCATGTGAGAAAATTACATAGACAAATCCTGCCCACATTCTCCTTAAATGCATGTGAACTAGAATTTAGTTTGTGATTCTTTGTAAGAATTGGGTTCAATTATCATTGCTCTCATCATCTTTTTGTTTTAGCTGTGGTGCTGTACGCTTTGCTTTCAGAAAGGCAGAGGATTTTTTCTGTAAACTCTTTAGTTGTTTGCAAGTTTACTTTGAATATTGCTCTCCATTTCCAGTATGGTACTGGTGGCAAAGCCTTTTGTGCTTCCTAATTTTTAGTATCTTAGCCTTTCTGTGGTTGTTAACTGTGTAAGCCCTTTCTAGATATTACCGTTCCACTCAGTTTTCTTCTGTGATAGCCCTTGTGGCGCTAGTTGACATGGAAAGAAGAAAATACTATACCTTTCAAAATCATCTTCTTCTGTATCTTGTGGCAGGTCATTGAATATTTGCTGTTAGGAAAAAATTTAATGTCTGAGGTGAATTTACAGAATCTAGGTTAAAAATGACTACTTGTCCCAGTTCCAGTTGTGTCCCAGATTTGAATGTTATGTTACATAGTCAAATCATATAAATTAATGGTGACTCTGTTTCATAGCTCATTTTTGGTTTCCCCTGAGATGATACCCTTTTAAATTATTCTGATCTTCTACAGTTTCATATATTTCTGACTTTGTTTTTAGAGTTCTCTTTTGTTTCCAGTGGCTATAGGCAAAATCCAGGTAGAAATGTTGTGTTGCTTAAGGAAGATACAGTTTTTTCTGGAAAATTTTGAGGAATTTGAAATATTTTTATGTTCATGGTAGTATAATGCAGCTTATTAAGTGCGGTTGGGAAATTGGAAATGTTGCTTTCTGGGTCACCACTTCAGAGATGCCTACATGCAAAAGTAACGTGTTTTCCACGGTCATCATCACTCCTATTCTCAAATAAAGGCTGAGATAAAAATGAGCCAAGGAGTCAAGCTGCCTTCTCAGCATTCATCAGAATTCACGTAACTCAGGTATGGGAAGCATTATCAGTGCAGTGTGTACCTATTCTGCAATAGCAATTTGCAGGACTCTCATGAGCTTACATAAATAATGTATTGCCAAATAAAAGCACCTCTGCTCTGGAAAACATGACACCAATTTTAGTCACTTTCTGTATGTCAAGTATAATGCATTTTGTTAGGATAACCTTAACTAATATTTTTATTTTAATGAGATGGGTTGATAAAAATTGCCCAGAACAATATTTAAGGTTAAGGTCATGATGATGCTCAGTATCACTGTGTTGTTGAACCGGTTTGTAACGCGCTACATCACGTATAGATAAATTTAAAGCAATAAAAGTCTAAGTAACTGGGGATGTGGACAGACAAAGAAATCAGATGCTGAAGGGGAGAGGTGAAAAGAAGCAAAGGAGTTGTATGAGACTTAAAAGTTGTCTGGCTTTTTGACTGAGCAACAGTTAAGTAGTCCTTTAAAATGAGCAATGAACTTTGTTTACAGAAGAGATGCACCAGTCAATGCAGAGTTTTGGAGAGAGCTAATGTGTTTGTAATACTGTCACTACAGCAGAAAAAAAAATGGAGTGCAGTGAACAAAAACCTGTTTTTCTAACACCTTTATGTTGATCTTTTTAATTACACGTTTGCAGTAGTTAATAACATGTATACGACCTTGGAGCTGATTATCTTTTTAGGAAAAATACTTCATCTAAAATACACCTGACATAAACCTGATACAAAGATGAATCCCAAAAACCTCAGTATATTTGCTGAGAAGGGGGACATGACTTGTAAAGTATGGATTTCTGTCTTGGCTCCCACTGCAAGTACTAATCCAGATGCACTTAACTGTAGACAGTCTGGTATGAGTTAATCTGCACTGAAAGCTCTGAGAATTCTTCCACGACGTAGTTACATAAAAGACGATGGTGGAATCAAAGGAAGGCAGAGGGGTGACAGTGTCCTACTTTGCTAAATCAGAGGAATGGACACAGAAAAAGTCCTTTAAGATCCATCATTGTAGGAGCTAACCTCAAAAGTGCTGGATAACAGAGCTCGTAGGACTCTTATCTCCAGTTTGTGACATTAGTAGAGTAGAAACCAAAAAGCTATGAGTGACTATTTGAACAAGCTTACACATCATTTAATTGTGAGATATTTAAAAAGTGGAATGTCTTCAGCAATCTGTATGTGAAAAAAAATTAACTTGTGCACTGTTAAGCTGATTTAATAAGCAGCAACCTCTTCAACGAATTTAAAAACTCCTTGCAAAATGCCTGGAGTATACGTGAGTAGAAAAATAATGTGGGGTCAAAATGTGTTGTGCTGGGACTGCTGGTTCTGTTTTGTATTATTTTTTCCCTTGCTCTTGGGGAGGGCCTTTTCAGATGCATTCACTGGTACCTGGTGCATTCATTACAGCATCATTTTCCTTTGTATTGATTCTCATACCTAAAGAACAATATAATTGTCAGTTAGGTCATGATTTTGTACATATCTATTTATTCAGAACAATGTTGTGCCTAAACTAAGCTAGATGTTGTAAACTGTTGCACTTTGATTAATAGGAGAGGAGCATGGTCAAGTAACGCAAAGTGGAGCTTGTCTGGTGCCTGTAATCTGCCTCTAAAACTATTACAAATGTGAATTCTTGCTGTTTCATTTTTTCACATATCTCAGTTGCTACTTTTATCTTGTTTGAAAGTATGATGGGGGAAGGAGGAAATTGGAGGAATGGAGAAAATTCTGGTTTTGTTTCAGTAAGTAACTCACCGTATGTACTTTCTTTTATCTCTTTTTGTTGTGGTAAATAACAATGAAATTCTAAATACCAAAAAACCCCTCCAACAGCCAAACCAGAAACCCAACAAAAACTAGAACTAGTGGCAGAATTGAGCTCTGTATGGTGAAGGTGCTGTATTGTTTGTACCTTAAAGATGCACTTTCTTCAGAGTTTGTTAGAGCAACAGAGGAAGAAATTTATCGCAGTTGCCTCATTGTCTTTCTCCCAACCAGAGAACTCCGCCGTAAGGAATGAGCTTCATGCTGAAGAGGCATTTGAACCTTTGAAGCACTGACAGACACAGGTGTGAGAACTTAAGGGTACCTGGTACACGTGGATGGTACCACACCGCTCAGCAATCAGTGATATTCATGATGAACTCGTAACAATTGCATACATGGCAGTTGTAGCGAGGGTAACTGAAATACTGCCCTTAGGTCTTACAGTTCACAAAGGACTGCTGTTATTTTTCCATTTGGATTGTCTTGATTCTCCCTACACTTATTATATTTTATATATATATATATATATTATATTTTCAGCCACCAATTAATGTGGCTGAAAGTCATCCTATTTGTGTTAGTTCACAAATGGTGACTACTTCTATCAGATTTAGAAAGGAGTGATACCATTGTTTGTAAGGAATATTTCTGGAGTTTTGCCTGGCACAGCAACGTTTTCATAGGTGACAGAACTAAGAGCCATTACTCTAATGGCTAGTCATTACGAGCAAGAATTAAGTTGTTTTTTGTAGTAAAATTATCCAAGGGAAAATTGCAATACCAAAGCTGTTGCTTGGAGTTATTTGCCTTTCCACTGATTCAGTTTCATTACACTTTTCCAGTGATGCTGAACTGAAAATTTCTTTAGTTGCTTGTTTTCACTAATGGCAATCTTTGCTGCTGTTCTTTACATTACATTGTTTTGGGGACATGATCCTCAACTCTTTTGCAAGTTTCTTCTTCACGTTTTTCTACAAACTTTTTGCTCTTTCTTCTAAGCCATCTTGTATATATTCTACCAAAATGCTACACCCTACTATAGCAGTCTCATCTAGGTCTTGTTTTTAGCACCCTGCGCTCTGTGTAAAGCCTGTGGAACACAGGACGGCATTGGCAATTGGCACACTTCAGATCCCAACTCTTACATCAGTTCTAATCTTCTCTCTGCTTTCTTTTCCTCTCTGAATATGTCCTCCCTTTATTTATGCTTCAACTGTGTGATGCGTCACCTTTTCATTGTATAGTTTTTTATTTATATTTATTGTATGTCCTTTTTATTGTATATTTCAATTTAAACTCTTTGCAACAAAATGATCAGCTGTACAATGCTGTTTGCAAACATATTCATTCATTGTAGAGATTCTATAGGATCAGATATATTCTTCATTTTCATTTTACCTTTTAGGCAGGCATTTACAACCAGAAATTTATCTGGGAAAGTCAGTAAAAAATCATGATACATCTGATTCTTAATGGGTACCTACAAAGTACATCTGTGGTCCATCACAAGTAGTCTATGGCCATCTTCCTGAATGCTAAACAAAAGAGAAGATGCAAATCTATTAGTTAATCTGCTATTTCTGTCTGGAAGTGAATGTTTAGGCCAATTTTGGAGACTGTACTTCTCAGAAGACAAATGCCATTTTCCTTTGGAACACTCTTCCAAGGGCTGTATCCAGTGTAGGGGACATTCCAGCATTTATTTCAGATGTTCTCAGGCCAGAAGTGCTACATGATGCATTTGGGCCATGTTAGGACTGTAAAGGAGTCTGTGATACTTAGATGTGTGGATTTACTTTTTTGATACTCTCTTTGCAGATGCAAGCTGATAAGGAGAACTGTTTTTCTTAAGAGAAAACTAGGAATGATCTTACTTGGGCTGTAGACCTTCAGAGGCTCTCAGTGCTCCTGACCTCATGGTGTATTTGAAAACAATACTCAGCACAGGAGTAACAAATAAATTCTGCCATGAACTTTCAAGAAGAAATAGTGTGAAAAGCACGGACACTAGATTGAAAGCTTAGTTTTCCTCGTTGAGATGTTTATGTTTGGTGGGATGAGAACCGAGGCACTTTGAGCCCTGAAGTGATTTGATAATATTTCTAACCAATAGGTGGACAGTTGAATATTGCACTGTGTTAGGTCATATATAAAACTATGCTAGGTCATGGATTTACTTCTATCCACACAGCATTTATTTAATAAGATTGCAAGTGCTATTTAGGGTGAATAGTGTATTCAGGTTCCCAAATGGGCAAGGGAGGGGTATAATCCCAGAGATGCACAGCAACAAGCAGGAGTCAGGAGGGGCACCCCAGGGAGTCCCAGCTGGATTGGTCAGTTGAGGAAGAGCTTGGAGAGGCTGGGGGCTCTTCTTGGAGATAAACAGAAGTTCACTAAATAAAACGTGGAGCAGCCTGCTTCAAATTGGAAGTTAATGCTTTGAGCAGGAAGGTGGGCTAGAGACCTCAAGACATTCCCTCCCTCCTCAGTAACTGTGATTCCAGCATTAGTTCCCTGGAGCAGTTGCATAACTGAAGGTGCTGTAGCATTCCAGTACGGCTAATTGTGCAGACCTGAGTCCATCTGACAAGGAATGCTGGCGTTACAGTTAATCCAGTCCTGAAGGGCTGTTCTTTTTCTTTTATAAGGTAACTTGTTTACCCGATTTTCTATTCCTTCTCAGCTGCTCCAATGTATTTAAGGAAAATCAAATCTCTTCAGTCAATTTTAATTCTATAATGTATTTAGAATAAGTACTATAAAATTCAATTGTCTTCTATAACAATATTTGTTCTGTTAGATCTTCAAGTAATTTGGCCTTTTTTTTTTTTTTTTTTAATAGAAGGCAGCTTTAGGAAACATTTGTTTCATTGTATTATTTAGAGAATGACCTTCAGCCCTGACAGCTTTTCATTGTGGTACACTTTTTTGTGCACTGTTCAAATAATAAATTGTACATCAAATAGTTAATGTTGTTAACATAGTTAACATCAACGCAGTTAGTATGAGTGTGCACATTTCTGAATAAATTGGGAAACTTTGCTGTGTGTTCTACAAGGACAACCTCTACCAATTGTGGATATTTTTCTATTTCAAAAAAAGCTTTGCAGAGGTATCCCAGGTGTCTTATTTCCCAGACCATTATGCCCGAGAAGGAAATAGTTCTTGTACCGTAGAGTGGCTGAGGAGTAGAAGAGTGTTTTATGAGTTAATTGTTTTTCTAAGCCACTGCTTTTAAAAGGTTTACGGGAATAAAGTACATGAGAAATTCTGGGCAGAACAGTTTGTGTTTCTAACACATAGAAAACAGTAAAGAAAGGGTACTGTGTTTTCCCTTTCTTTTTTGTGTTTATAACACAATAGTTTTTATGGAATTCAGCCAGTATTAACACCAAGTAGTACTTCAGATATATGGTAAGTTTGCAAAACAATTTAATATTTATATTTTTTCCTCCAGAATTATCAGAACATGGTTGGGTTTTTTTTGTTTTAGATTTGGCTAAAATTATCTGTCATATGCAGATTATTATGCAATATCTGCCAACATCCTACCCTAAGACAGTTATAGCAGATGGTCAAATGTGTTTCATGTGGCATTTGTTTAAATGCAGCCATATCTAATTTTTCCTATAATTATTAACACCATTTTACTTCTAAGGACTCGATTTTCATCGAATTAACTACTTCCAGGCTACTACTGCCAAATTTTATATTGAAAAGACAGTATTTCGACCTTTATTCTTTGCAAGACAAATATTTTGCTTTCATGGTCTGAGTTCTGTATCAGCACATTGAAAATTTACAGTAAGAATACAGCTGCATAAAGAAAACGGGGCTTGTGCTTTACTTAGTCTCTCTTCAAGTGTTCATATGGAAGCAAAATGAGGATATGGCACTGAGAATCAGTAAACTCACTCTGTGAGTATTGAATCCCCAATTGGAGGTACATACAACAGATATAAACAAAGTCAGTTAAAGAGGCATTTGCTTAAATAAACCCTCAAAACAGGGATATAGACAGTCTTACCTCCACATCAGTGACGGAAGACAGTAACAAGATGTTCACTGGGGGTTGGATAATTCGACTGTTTTATGATTATTTTGGCACATTACTTGTTAATTAAGCTTTATAAGATCTCTCTACAAGTATAGATTTTACATGCCTACATGTATGTGTGTGTATATATACACACATGCATACCTAGGTGTATCTGTATGGCTAAATGTTTGGGTAACTAATTTGCTGGACCTGTCAATCTTCTTGAGCTCCACTGCATGGACATCAGTTTTCCCAAGTGTATAACTCTTAGACATTTTTACTTAAGGTTATATTTTAAGTAATGCAACAGACACCAAACCCCAAGCAAACACCGAAAGGTGTTAAGCTTCTGTTTATCTGTTATCTTCCTTGATTGCTTCAGCATCTCAGCTTCTGTTTCTCTTTCTCCTAAACTACAGTCTCCGACTATTGAGTGAACCTCTTCTGTTTCTGTTGTCTTAACGGGCTGCTCATTCCTCCTCCCCACGTAGTGATCCACCTTCTCAGTCTTCCCAGCTGGCTTGTTCTGTTCTTGCCCAATTGCCATATGCAAGACAAATCCCATTTTTCTTGTTTTTGCAATGGAATTTTACATGTACAGTGAAGTATTCTGTTATTCTCCCCAGTCCCAGTCTCTCTCCCCAGTCCCAGTCTCTTTAATATTATTTTCAATACAATTTCTCTGGTCTGCTTCATTTGACTGGTTTTTTGGCTTCGAGGTGCTTTTTCTGCTATGCCCTTCTGTAGCCATATGTACTCAAACCTAATGTGTAACATAGTGAACATGACATGTACATAAAACTCAGTATCATGGATAGTAAAATCAGTCAAGAGGTGCTTAACGTGCATAGCACTTCGAGCTTTTAGGGTTTATTTCTGAGAATCATACTCCAGTTTTTCCTTGTCTCTCATGGCAGTTTTTTATTTTTTAGTGCACATAAAAACTAATAATATCATACTGTTATTATCTACA
The DNA here is from genome assembly GCA_013400055.1 of Nycticryphes semicollaris. Classification (NCBI taxonomy): domain Eukaryota; kingdom Metazoa; phylum Chordata; class Aves; order Charadriiformes; family Rostratulidae; genus Nycticryphes; species Nycticryphes semicollaris. Next base: position 49,415 of record VXBJ01002176.1, on the reverse strand, counting down.
GAATAAAGAACTGTTAGCACTCACTTTTAAATCTTAATACTGGAATGATTTTGCAGTAGGGAGACACGTAGGTCAGAAATGCAGTAAACAACAAGTGATCAACAGCAAAGCATTGGTTCAAGATACAATAGAGAATTACAGAATTTCCAGTCAGAAATGATAGAAGGAAGGAAATCAAAGACGACAGTAAAAACAGAAAGCAAAAATAAATGTAAGTAAAGGAATATTGAAAGGACATTCAGATACTGAGAGGATTTTTACTCTGTTTGCTACGGGGCATCATCTGATGTGTTCCAGTATCTGGTTTTTTGAGAGCAGGAACTGGAATGCTTGGCTTGAGTACATCTCTGTGTTTGCTGGCACCTCTTGTTAGCGCCCAGACATTAGAAGGCAGCAGTTCAAGGTTAACATCCATGCTCTGTACAAAAGTGAACTAATCCTTTTACCGCTAATGCTAAATAGCCTAAGTCTTAAGTCTCATGTAGCAGCAAAGGAAGAAAAGTGTTTAAATTGTCAGAGACGTGAAGTGCAAACCAGCCTCCCTGTGTAGCACTGGGTCATCCAGTATGAATTAAACAGCACTTGCAATGAACTGTGCCTCAGAACTGACTGTTTAGAAGTACTAGAATTATATTAAAATATAGTCTAAGTGACAGAAAAATAACATTTTCAGCATTGTTCTCCTGGTCAAAAGGACTTCTGAAAGGTATTTCGGCTCTTGAATTTATTCCTGGATAATTCTAACAAAGACACTTGGGAAAAAAAAAAGCTGTGGGAGCATTCTTGATTCATGAGTAAGCACAATACTTTGATGCCCAGATATAATCATAGATATTTCTATGATTATATTTGTTACTTGACAAAGCAAAAGTAATACTATCATAAGCTTTTAGTTACAGCCTATATAAAATCTTTCTTGTTTTATGCGAGAGTAAGACAGTTGGATTTGCCCAAGGCTGCAGGCTCCTGAGGCATACGAGAAGACGGAGAGTTTGTCTGGGTTTCCCAGATGCTGAGGCCGTTCTGTGCAGGACTGTGCCAGCCCCTCTGGATGGATGTAGGTTGCGTTAGATCTAGATGAGACAAGTCTTCCCTGCTCCTATAACAAGGATCAGTAGCCCTCGTACCATGGCTCTTTGGAAGAGGTGTTTATGAACTAGAAGAGCACGTGCTTACATTAATACCACAGAGGAAGTATATTCAGGTTGGGGTACGCACTCTCGCAGAACTACCTTGTGTGCTTTATCCCAAGGGTAGGTTGCACTGGTGGGAATTCTTGTGTGCAGACCTGCCCCTTTGTTCACAGTGAACATGCAGAACCATGTGCTGGCTTCTCAGCAGAGTATTTTACATGTCTTTCAAAGCCTTCTCTGAATATAGAGTACAAGAAAATATATCCAAAACGTTGTTTTCTTCTCTTATATCTTCATTTGTCAAGGTGCCATCCAGTCAGCTTGTTTGTGTAGTATTGCATCCTGTCTTGGAGACACTTTTCGTGGCAGTAAAATGCTTTTTATCAAACGCGTTTCTTTCAGCAGAAAAAATGAGTGTTTCTTTCCACTCAGACAATGACTTGGTTCCTGTGTACTTGCCATCTGGCTTTTTAGCTAAGGATTTTTGTTTTAAAAATACATTACAGTACCTGATTTCTGCAGCATTGTTGCACATTTATTTAAACCCCTTTATTTTAGGGGTTAAGGCTGCCCAATGTTCTCTGTAATTTAGGGGTAATTTCGGTAGTAATTTCTATCCACCTGGGAATGAGTTAGGGTGTTGTGTGGGCAGGAGTAACCAGAGGAATGTGTGCAAACCGCATCTCTCTAGGCAAGTGATTGATAATGATCGGTGAATGTTGTTCCCCAGTGGCTCACAGTTGCCCTTCTTTTTAATAAATCTGCACATTAAATTTCAACTTTTAGATTGCAGGTATTTAAAGAGGTGTCTGTACTGTGTACAGATGCTGGTCATAATTCAAAATACTAATGTAAAGTGTTAATAATGGAATCTTTCATAACTGACATTATTATTATTTTTAATTTTAGAACTGGTTTGTGACTACAACTTTGAACCATTGTCTCTCCAGCGTTAGAAGCTGGCCTGGTGATAAAGTGACAGGATGCAGTGACTGGGATGGGCATAAAGGAAAGGTAACCTGTGATTTTCAGGGTGATACAAACAAGCATTAAGGATGCTTTTTTTCATGAAATATCCTTGTGGTCATGGCTGACTGCCATAAAGGACTTGCAAGGCCTTCTGATTGCTCCAGTCATTGAACAGGGGTGTTCTAGCCCTGCTGAACAGGAGAAGGTCACCACTGCACTTCTGAACCATGTTCTCCCTGGTCTATAGAAATGACTTGATCTCTCACAGGGGCTGTGCAGAAGCATGCAGAGTCAAAGGTTCAAAACTGGGAAAGGCAGTGGAAGAGCCTGAAGAAAAGGCTAACCATATTGTTTGCCAGGCACTTCTTTTCCTGTGGAGTAAAGATGCTCATTAATCTCAGGGAACTGTTATTGTGATCATACATTCCAAGAGAAAGTAATAGCTGTTTTTCAGATGGGCTCAAATACGTCTCTCCTAACCATGGCTGCTCTTCCTCCTTTCCTGCACACAGCTTTTCCAGCTTCTCTAGCCCATCTGATGTTTTCATTTGGACGAACTGTAATAAAAGTAGGCAGTGGCCCTTTCTCCTAACGTATAATCACAAAGTGTAGTGTCTGACTTGAAGCTCTGCATTGATTTTTAGGGATTGGTACCATTTGTTGTGGACACACTCTTTTTAGCATATTGTGAATCAATCAAAACTGGCCTAAGCCAGTTCTACCTTTAGGCACTTCTCTGACAGTTTGCTACTTCTTTTGCTTTTTGTACCGGCAGTTACTGCTTTTGGTTGTTGATTGTTAAGCTTAAAATATTTGCTGTAATGTTGCAGACTCCTTGAGTCTTGAGAACACCTGAGCTCTGTTTTAATTTATTCAAGATCTCACACAAGTTTCATACTGCTGAGTGTTTTTCTAATTCCACATCCTTGCAGCTTTCCAATATTTTCCGGAACACTTAAAGACCTCTGCTCAAAGTAAATTCTTAGTAGGGAGGCAACAGTTGTCTAGTGAGTGGATCTGCATAGTATTGTTCTTCTGTCCCTACAGTTGAGGGAGAAGGGAAAATACCGTGTTGCATTCTGCTTCTCTGCCTTGGCCTCCTTACTCGCTTTAGGGTAAGGCACAGTTCAGAGCCTTGCTCAGTCGATGCCGTCTCTGTGGGCTACCTGTGATGATGCTGTTACAGCTCGTTGTAATGGCTGCTGATTTGACTTGTCCTGCTGGGTGCTCTGGCTGTGCTTCTGGGCTTATTACTGACTGAAGTAAACCTCCCTCAGTCCACGGAAAGCTTTTCTTCTTCCTTTTTTTTTTCTTCCCTTGCATCTTCTTTTTGGCTTTTTTTCCCTATTCTTTCTTGCTTTCAGGCTATGTTATATTAGAAGATGGTGTTGTGGGTAGCTTTTATACTTATGTCAGTGTTTCAGCCCTCATCAAAGATCCTCTGTGCCAAAACCAGAATCTGTACTCACACAAAAACCCACCCAAATTCTTTGATGTTGCTATGAAGAGCTCAAACATATTTTTTCCTTCTGGGAGAAGGGGAAGAAGTGGGAAAGGAGTGGGGATGCTGCTAGATGTAAGGGAGACTCTTTATTTTCCTCCAACTTAAAACTCATCTTTTTGTCTATTCTGCCACTGCCACCTAGCTTCTTAGGCCTTTGCTAGCCAGCTGCACTTGTTTTCTCTCAGCCCTTTTCTGGCTACTTCCAGTTTTTTCCAGTCTGTCAGGAAACAGAGTTAAATGTTTTACACCTTAAAGAAACAGGGACCACCCTGTAATTTATTTTTTGCCCTTCTATTTTGCTTCTATTGCACCTTTCATACCATTGCTTCATCCTTTAGTAGTGTTTTATGTCGGGTGAGAAACAGTCATCTTTCTGAAAAATAAAGGCTCCCCTTAGTCATCAAAAAGCCCTCCTCTCATTACTTTGTGGAAGGAAAGACTAACAAAAGCTTGGATGAGAAAGAGCTGTTCAATGACAGAGGCAAAACGTAACTTCCAGTGTATTTGTCCAGGAGTAAAAGTAATGCCTGCCCTCTATTGAACATGTCACCTATTGATTACGGTGTAACCATCGTACGCTCCCATCTCTACCACGGCTTTTTCATTTCATGGATATAAACGTCCACAGCTTTTTTCATGTTGGTTTTGAGAAACATTAAGGGTTACAGCAAATGTAACAAAGAACCGTTGAGCAGTTTTGGTATCTTCTGACCTTATGAGCCAGACAGTTGTCTAAGGATAGTGATTAATTTGCACTTAGGTCATGTAATTTCCAGATAAAATCCTTCCTTTTTCATCTGTTTAAAAAAAACCAAAACTTCTGCAGTGGCTTTCTTCTACTGTCTGAAGGGGGATTACATAAAGAGATGTGCTACCAAATACATTTATCAACCAGAGAAAGACTTCTCTCTTATTTGAGTAGCTTTTCTAAGTGTTCCTGTTTTATCTTTTCCCACTTTGTTTTATATAAAATTGAGACCATCAGGAATATTAATTCTCACATACCACTAGGGAGAGTTCTTGAGATTAACACTGTTACCCTTGCACATTAGAGAAAGGGCTGGGGATGCTGAATCTTTAACAAGGCAGCTGTTCCCAAAATGTTCAATCGTTCTTTTTGAATAGGCTAACAAAAAGAAATTGCTCCTAACAGTCAGAGCAGGTACCTCCTCTAAGCTATGCATACTTCAGTTTGACTCCTCTTTCCTCTTGTTTATCTACTTTCCTGCCAGTTTTACAGTTACTACAGAATCATTCTTACTGATTAACATACTACACATCTATATATGTGTACATATAAGCATTTATATANATATATATATAATATATAAAAGAAGGTTGTTGCAGTACATTTCAGGTCCTTATATTACCAAAGAGAAGTGGAAAAAGTTAAACACCCTTTGCAGATTTTTATAAATAAAAAGGATTTTATTACTAATATTTTTATGTTTACATAGAGTAGACCATCTTTCATCTAAAATACTAATTTTGCACTCAGAACAGAACTGTCTCACAGTTTGCATTGCTTCAGATGGTAGATTTGGTTGATTAATAATACTCAGCTAATCTTTTTTTTTAATAAAAATCTCTGTGTCCTCCATAATTGTGCTTATTGTGGTTCAGTCTTGTAGTTCGTTTTGCAGAAAAGCTTCTTCAGTCCTCTGAGGTTCTGGCAGCCTCCTTGTGTCCTCTCTTACCTATGTGCAGCCTACTTGCTTTGTCAAAAACAATTCTCTTTGCCAGGTCTTAGTGAAGACCAGTGTGTCTATTGAGGGTTGAGAAGGACCATTCATACCCGCATTAAAGTCCTCTAGAAGTTTAGAAGTCAGTGAGAGTTTTCAGTGGTTCTGTCCATTGGATTATCTTCACAGAGGCTGAAAGGTCCTGCATCTCTCTTCATTAAAATGATATTTGTGGCTGCCTTAAAAGTTCTTCCTTAAGTTCTGCCATTCTTGAAACTGCCAATCAATGATTTCCTCCGCTCTTTCAATTAGTGCTTCCACATAACAGCAGAGCAAGGGGATTCTTCAAGTTTGGTGTTTTCTGTGTTTCCTCATTATCTCTGCCTAGGTTGTAAAGTTCTGCTTTTTAATCTTGTTTAGTTATCTGGGTATTTTAAAACCATTTTACTGTCATTCTTACCACCACAGGAAAATAAGTCAAATTCTGATATAGTTCAAGGAGATTAGTTTTGGCTGCTTTCTGAACTCTAATGAAATGGAGGTTTAATTGGGTTGGTACCGTGACAAAATTAATGATCTCTTTCTGTAACTTGTTTTTATTTACAAAATAAGAAAGTTGGAACTTCCAGCAATTTGATTTTGTAGTGTTGAAAGCTAATAAGCTCATTTATGTGCTTGGGTGTATGTGGAAAGAAGAATTGCATTATTAGATGTTTTCTCTATAACTGTAAAGCCAGAGGCCAAATATTCAGCAAAATGCTTTATAAAAACCAGTTACTTTATTAACTCACAACTACTATTCAAGGGTTTGAGATGGGTTAAATGATTTGGATAGTCTAGTTAGTGAGATTTATGGTAGAGCTGTGCATGTGTACAGGAGACATCATGCATGACACAAAAAGCAAATTGGGGTTGGTATGTAAAAAACCAGAAGGTTGAGGGCACGCATGATGCCTTGATTTTGGATGAATGTACCCCATATTCAGTAACAGACTATTTACTACCTGTAAAAATTTATGTGCACTTCACATTAGTGACATTGTCCATTGTCATTCCAGAGTGCCTAGAGCTTTCTCAGACAGTGCATCGAGGGTTTGGTGAGTGCCTCTGCTTCCTTTCACTGTATTGCTCCAGTCCTCTTTCTTGCTGAATGAAATCCAGGAGACTGGGTTGTCAGTGTGGGTAAGAAACACGCCTGAGCAGCAACAGCTGTCTCTTGACATGTACAAACTGTAGCTGAGATAGTGGCTCTAGGTTCAGTTGTCATGGAATTATTGGAGTTCTCACTTTTATCCTGCTCTTAAACTTCTGCTTAAGGTCACGCAGGACACCTTGTCATCTTTGCACACTTAGTACAACTTCTGTCTGGTGCTGACGAATTGGCTGAATTGTCTTTTAAGAATAATGTTTTGAGCAAAATAGATCTAAATGGACATATTGGGTAAATTCACCTGCAGTCCTGTGAAAAAGAACTGTAAATCTTCCTGTGAACCAGTTCACTAAGAAGGTTTGTTTATAGCATTATATTAAAACAGGAAGAGCAGAGAAAGCTGTGTAGATATTCAATAGTCATTTAAGAGGGAGAATTGCACGGCTAGTGGGATTTCAGAATATGGAATTTTGTACTTCCAGGTCATTACTTCCAATTCAAATATGCTCTTGGTAGTAGTAAAAATTTGTTACCAGATGACAGCTCTTCAGTTGAATGTATGAAATGAGTTGATGTTTTCTGTCCAGCTGGTAATGGGCAGATGCCTTCTCCACAAACCCACTGTCACAGCTGATGCTATTAGATACTTAGAGTGACAGACTCAATGGGTTGGTCAGCGCTTAAATATTTAATAGGAGAGTCACCTTTTTGACCTGAGATGAGATTCTTCTAAGGGGTTCAGCAGTAGGTTTTGTGCAGAGAGAAGTTTAGCAGGTAATGTTTCCCTTCTTTATTTAGTATTGTTGAACATTGCTTCGGTGAACAGTAAGTGAAAATTAAAGGTAATTTCCAAATTGCTGCTTAGTGGCATAAATACCTTATTAGAGGCTATGTGTTATTCCTTATTTTGTATGGCACCAAACAGCCTTTCAACAAGGGAAGCATCTGTAAGAAAAGTATATTTAAGAAGTAATTTGGCAGAGGCGAGCATTAATTTTTCTCGCTTTTTCTCTGGGGCTTACCATTGCTGACACCATTGAATAAGAAAGCTAATTTATTCCGGGTGCGTAGGTGTTACAGAACATAACTGCTTTTGAAGAGAAAAGATGTAGTGCATTTAACATGTCTCATTTAAAGACAGTTGTCCTTTGGTGTTTGTAGCAGTAAATTCTGTGACAGGGCCCTGTGACTGCTGTGCGTCTCATTAAGTGGGAAGTTCTACAGGAGCTCCCACAAAAGTAGCTTTTTACTCATGAAACTAAATCACCCCTCTTGTGCTTTCCCGGAGGTTTATTTTGCTCGCAGTGTGAAGGGAGTTTTATGTGAAGCTGTTGCTATCAATGCAATAGGAAAATCAATTGCCTCACGATTCCTGAGATACAGAGGCTACCATGAAAATCTTAATAAATCTGTCTCCAAATAACCAGTATTACTGAGAGAACAGAGCTACTGTGAAACAGACAGACACGGATTGTCAAAAGATGTATATATACACTTACGCATCTATATATATACATACCCAATGCCATAAGCAAAGGATGTGGAAGAGGAGCAGTTGGTAGTGATGGCAGGAGAACTCTGTGTACATCCATCATATGGTACTGCGCCAACCTGCGGAACAACGTTCTCTCCTGCAGCTGTCGAGAGGACTCCTGCCTGTCTTGGAAGGTGGACACCAGCCATCTTCTTGGGGCTCACCATCAAGCAAGTAGAGGGCAGATGGGAATTTCTAAGCCAAGCAGTTTGACCTTGGTGACTGGAAATAATTCAGCTTAGTGTTTATGAAATAATGTGACTGATCACACTGGATGTAACTGCTCCCTTTGGCTAGAGGCATTATTGGTACAGGATATGTGAAGACGGAGAGAAAAGACGCCTATAGAAAAAACTCTGCATTTATTTTTTTTCTTTTGCTATCTTGATGTTCATCTTCAATTGAAGTATATTACACTTTTTTTTCTGCCTTAGATCTTAAATAAGCTTCAGAGAAGCTGCTGTGTACTTCTGCCAGTCTTATACTATAAGCTATGATATATGCATAGATATGTAATAATTTGTACATAACTATAAAAATCAGTTTAGAGACACAACATATTAATTGCCCTGAGGCCCATAAGGTCAGCCACAAATTCCAAGACTCTGTATTATTATTATTTTTGAGTTTTTGCTAGTGTTTTTAGAAATTTTTATTACAAATACTGATAGATTTTTAGCATTGGAACTAACAGGAACTAATAAAATAGGACTTGGCATGGAGTAGCAATCTTAATGCTGGTGAACATGGCGAACTTGCACTCCTTCCACTTGGGGACAGTTGACACAGATGGCAGAACTGATTTTACCATGTGCTATATGTCTTATTAATTGCTATGCCAATTAATATAGACTCTGAAGCCCACTTCTTTTTTCCACTGTTACAGACAGTTTGTCTTGTGTGTTTTTAGTCTCAAGTATCAGAGTTTCTATTTTATGGGAACTGTGGCTTCTCTCTTTCTCTCCCTTTTTCTTTTGCTCTTTCTTCTCCCGTATCTCTTACCCTCTGCGCCTTCTCTTTCCCCCTCTGCGCCCTCTCTTTCCCCCTCTGCTACTCCTTGTATTGATGCTATTCTGCATGCTTTTAAACTGTGTTGAAGAGCAAGAGTGTGTGAACCAAGAAATTATTTACACTTATTTGGAAGCAATCTGTTCTGTTTGTTTGTGGCGTAGGCTTCTCCCCAGTAAAACTAAAATCTTACATCTGGACTTAAGCATGTGTCATGTTGTTCTGGAAAAAAAGCTCAAATCCTCTCTGTTTCAGGTGTGGCTTAGGATCCAAGCAGGGATGTAGTGAGATTCTAGAAATCAGTGTGTGCATGTGCAGGTGCCATTAACAACATTTGGATCAATCTGACTATATCTTCAAGTCTACTGCGTCTGGTTTATAAAGGTTTGGATGGACCAGAGATTGTATTCTGGTTCCTCAGGGTGATCTCCTGCAAAAACCATAAAATCATTATGTGAAAAAGAAGATTGACTTAACTAATTGAAATCCCAACCTGATATGCCCAAGAGGGACTCTAACCATCATGCTACCAGGTATGCACCAGATAAAGAAAGCCTTCAAATCAAGAATGAAGCATTGCATAAAATAGTCCGGTAAAAGTGAAGATAGTAAACCGAGAAATTACTTGAGAACAAGACATGCTGATGGGAAGAAAGAGTGTGTTATTTGCAATTTTTTCTAGGCCTGACAGAATTATAATCAGCCAATGGGTAGTACTAGGTAAGCTTTGGAGAACACGTAGAATGATTTATATGTTTTCTCTGGCCTGAGCTTGTCCTAAATAGCTGGTACTCTATTCTGGGAAAGTCGATTGAGTCATTGTTATTAGTCAACAGTGTCATCTCTTACACGGTTGAGAATCACAAATGCTGAACTAGTGTCAAATTTGCTGCAGTAGTAAAAGAGAATTGTCATCCACTCTGTCTGGTGGGAGAGATCTTAAAAAGGTTATGGTTGGAGGCTTGAAATTTGAGTGGGCTGCCTCTTGAGGCTCCTGAGGAGTCAGAAAAGCCCCGGAACTGTGACAATTAAATTCATGATTCTGTAAAAGATTTCATGTGCTAAAACTTTTGCCAGCCACGTATATGATGAACCCCCTGCCCCTGGGAGTCAGGAAGGCTGTTACAGCCCCCAGCATCGCTTCAGAGTAGGCAATAGTATAGTAGATTTCACCTTGTAACTCTACATCTGTGTAAATACATGCTGCTGCAGCTTTCTGTGTTTTAGTGCTGAATCTACCAATAGTAAAATTTATATTTTTAACAGTTACAAGCATATGTGTTAAATCTACAATGTAGCTGGAATTGCAGTGTGAAAAATTACCCTCTCGCAAGGAAGTTATTTTAAAATGTTATTCCTTCCATGCAACCACAGTGTAAACACTAATTACTAAAAGTGTTTTTGTCATTTGTGTTAAATAGCTGTTCTCAAGTATTTAAGGGTTTTAGCAAAAAATATTACAAAAACCTGCCAAACTTTACCCAAACAGTCATCTCGCAGCTTTGTTACCAACACTACGTATTTCACTTTTCACGCCAACTTTCACGACATCAGACTGGTACAATTATGAATGGTAAAAAATGCATAATGATTCTGTCACCCACTTTTTCTTCATTATTTTCTATCACAGGGTTTGACAGGTATAACTCTCAGTATCCTTGAATTACAGAATTTGGATGAGCTAATCAATAACCCCTTCTTTTTTACCCGCTTTTGATATTTCTGCTAGTGTGTCATTGTTTTACAGAGTCCAGCTGTCAAGCACTACGTTAGGTGTACTTCTGCTTCCTAGATACACATGATCATGACTAATTAAATGTAAAAGACAAAGCATTGTTGATTGCTGGGGCATTTGACCCTGATGTTTGTGAGAGAAACCTTAAACCTCAACCTTACCTACACATATCCCCTGGCAGGTTAGTGCTGCTGGGCACAGGGCTCGGTCTACAGAACGGTGGGTTGTAGGAGAATCTCTAGCATAAGGCAAAGGACAGGGTTGCCATGAGAAATGTTTTTGCAATGTTTTGTGACAGGAAGCAGAGAAAGTCTTTAGGGAACAATCAAAATGATAACATGGGCGAAAAAGTGTTGGGGTTTTTTGTTGTTTCGCAGACATTAATTTATCACAGTATTTTGCAATGTGTTAGTTTGTTCCTGTGTAAATGAAAAGGGGTTTTGTTTGGGGTTTTTGGGGTTGAAGTTGTAAATGAGAGGTAGAAGTAATCTTTTACTCATATAATAGACTGCTAGAAGGTATGCAACATCTACCTTTTTTTTTTTTCTCTTGAGTTGGTTTATTCCATTTCAGAAAGGCTTTTATTGCAACAGCAATAGAAGCACTACACTCTTTCATCCCAGGACACTTGTAGGTGTTGTTTCAGGTAGTTGGGTTTAAATCTGGTTTCACAGGATTTAAAGCAATATGATGAATTATTAACAAAATAAATTATGGACAGCCAGGATATTAATAAACTAGGGGTAAAAGAGTTAATTTAGAAACCATGGTGGGTTTTGCAAAAACAAGCTTTTTGCTAATGAAGTAGACTACATGAGTGTGTGCTATAGAGACTCGCTGAGCTGTGGGTAAATGAGGTTTTGAGGATGCTTCTGATGAGATTAGAAGTAAAAAAATCATTCTCTGCTTTGTTACTGAGTATTATTTTCTTTTTGAGACATTTCAGAGAAAGCATTAATTACTTACAAAGCATTGTTCAAAAGTTGCAAAAAGACTATAATTGCTCCATCAACCACAGATTTGAATTCCTGACCTTAACAGGTTCTTCAGAAGATTCCCATGTCTCAAATACCTTTTACAATATGTTTTGTATGTGTACATACCATCATTCTCTGTAGAGAAAAATCCTCTTCATGACAAGGAGCCTGGTCTGTTTCCAGTAACAGGGAAATAAGATGGAATTGCATTTCTAATGGAGAATATTCCCATAGCAAAAGTCTAGCCTAGCTATGTGGGATATGTTGCAAGATGTCTTCAGTCCACCTGTGTTTATTTAAGGGTAATTTAATGAAGAAAGACAAACCCTTACATGACTTGTTTTAATCTTTCACAGTAATCTCTTTATCCTTAAAGCTTTTAAAAAAGGATGCTTGCATTTATCTGTTTTTAAAAAAAATAGTAAAATTAGGTAAGCTCAAGTTATGAGTATCAGGTTTAAAAACATACAATGGCTTGATTTTAATGCCTTAGCAAGTATGGCCTTTATATGCACATCAGACACTAGAGAATCAAACCCAACCTATGTAAAGGGAAACAGTTGTAACTCCAGTTCAGCCTCCTTCCCATCACCACTACGGTGAAAAACCTGCAGTTTCTTTTATTTGGAGAGCTCTGGAAAGTCATTGACAGGAATGGGGGTGACGCGTGTGTCTTTTAACTTAGGTAAAGCAGCAGCAATGTGATTGTTTGTGTGAGCGAGAGGGTGGTGACAGGATCAGCATCAGTCAGCAGCGCTTGCAGCCTTGACCTTGACAGAACAAGACACCTAACAAGATCCAGTAAAAGATACCAGGGAAGAACCCACAGGTCACCCCAGCACTAGTGATTTGTGGATTTTTATGATTTTCTTTAGCTTCCTGTAACTGGGGCTGAGGGCTCTGCATCCAAACACTCCATCTCTGTTCAGCTCTAGGCTGCTTCATGTGATGTATCACACAGCTTTTAAGGCTGCATCAAGTGTGTTGAAGGTATGAATCTATCAAGTTTTAAAAGTAATCCCACCCTGGTAAGTTTCTTTTTCCCAGAAATAGTAGTTGATACTTGTTATTCTTCCCCTGCCCTGTAGTGCTCTGTGAGGGTTTTATAAATTTTTGTTTCCCTCAAAGACTGCTTAGTTTACCTTCAGTGCGATACATACATCTTCTGAAAGAAGTGGATAGGCATTCTCTCCAAACCTTTCATTGACTTAATTTGATAGATGCTAGATTTGATAGATAAATTAATATCTGTCATTTCACAGTTGATAGGTCTGATAGATGGTAAGAGATCAGTAGTGACTACAGAGTGTAATTTATTTTGAAGGACAGTTTATATTGCTTACAAATAAGTCATCAATTCTTGGAAAATCAGTACAAGTGGGACTAATAGGACAAATCTGAATATCGTAACCAGACTTTCTTCTGCAATCCAATCCAATCCAATTACAAGGTTTAAATTCACCATTTTGACAGTGGGTCATATGGTGAAAGAACGTGGATGATTACCCATTGTATAAAAGAAAGCCAGACTAATGAAACAGCAGTCTCCATCAGAGGAAAGTTATTTTTTGTTCATGGAGAGATACGATTTGTTTGATTAATAGTAATTCAGGAACACAGCTGAGGTGCCGCATACACAGAAGGCCTCACAATGAAGTAATAAGAAAAATGCATTCTAGAAGAGAGCTGTTATGGATACAGGTAAGTTTGTGACAATAATTGACTGCTTATAAATATTGAATAAATACCTGAAAAACTTCTGAGCCATCAGTGACTATGATATACATGCTTCATGTAGGTTTCTGATCGCTAGCATTTTTATTGCTTGTAAAAATGTAAATGCTGCTTTTTTAAAAGGTAGAGCGTGAAACCCTGAATCAGGTTTGTGTCGGGTTTGGTTTGGGTTTTTTTTTTAATTATTACTATTTTTTTAAAATATACTTGATATAGCAAAAGAAAGAGTACAAAGAAAGACATCAACTAGCAGATTGGATTTAAATTGAAGTTGCACGTAAAGAAGCCAGTTGCAAATTAAGCCCCTTTTTAACTTAATCAAGGAGAGCATTTAAATGCATAAATAGACACATTGCAGAAGCTTGCAGTTAAAACACATCCTTAAATGTATTGGTATCCAGAAGTCTTCCATGGATATTTAAACTCAGTATAGCCGTTGTCCTAATATGATTATGATATATTTGTTCCTCTGTTTTTTAGAATTTACTACTTTTCCATAGCTATCTACAGAAATACTATTCAGAGTGGCAGAGTTTAATTTATTTAGGTTTTGTTTTTCTTTCAAGATGAGAAAAGACGGAAATCTTCACTGGCATTTTGAGACTAACTGATAACGTGCCTAGAAGAAAGTATTATAAACATTATTCCCTTGGTGAGCAGGTGCAATGCTGAGTACTTAGTAATCACCTAATAGTAGTAGCCTGATCATTCAGATGTGTTGAATAACTTGTAGAGGATCCTTAGCAGATTTATGGTATAGAGCTGTGCTGGTTACCGCTGCCGACAGGAAGATTCTTCTTGCCTTTTTGGTAGTTGTGATACCACTTCTCCATCTGCATTTTCTACATGGGCACATGCTATGATCTGTCCAAGGGAATTTTTTTCAGACAATGTACCAGGGATGTGGAATAGTTGCTAAAGTGTGGCAGCGCTGGTTGATGAATGGCAACATGCTTTGTTGAAATCAGGTTACTGTGTTCTCAGTCTTGACCCAAGACACATCAATGCAAATAAACTTAAATCTTAACAATAGTTAGAAGTATGTGTAGTAGACATAGCAGAAGAAATAAAAAGGGAAATAAAAGGGGAACCGTTCCTAATTTGCTCATTGTGAGGCTACAGTGTTATGAAATCTCTGAGCCAACTTAACTGCAGTTAGTATAAAGAACCTCTTCCCTGAATGTTCCCTCAGTACTTGGAAACAACAGGTTTGACATTAGGCGCCCAAACATGTTTCTAATGTGAAGTGACATGCTGTTTATTCCTTCTGTGATTGTATAAAACAAAGAAAAGGATATATGCTTCGTAAGACTGAAGTTTGAAAAAACCCATCAGTTTGCTGCCCTTGGTGGCTGACAGGAGTGTTCTCTATCCTTAGCAAAAAGCATAATCTGATTTTGAAAATCAGTTGAGAAACACAGTGATAGTATGTTAATATTTTCCTAAATGCACTTTTGAGCTTACCAATTAGGATATAACATGACAAGAATGTATTTGCATGCATGCCTTCACATACACTGAGTGAAAACATCTCCATAAATTAGAATTCCAGTAAATCCCATGTTAACTTGACAGAATAGAAGGGTTAGAGACATTTAAGAAACAGTTCTCTAGGAAAGAGAGCTGTTCAAACTACTATTTTATTCAGAATAGATCTTGATATTTACATGGACTGATTTTTTTTTTTTATTGTATGTTGAAGAAATGATGGCAAGAAATTAGTTGCAGTGTGGCTTTTATAAGCCTAGGCTTTTATGAGCACTATTGCAGCCTATGATAAATACTGAGCACAGATAATCTTGCAGCTGCAATTCCCGATTAAAACTTCTAATTGTGTATGGTTGGTGATATGTAAGCATTAGATTTATTGTTGGATATATTCACAAGCTTTCCACACAAGCTTCTTCACATCTCTCCTGAGGCATCTTTTCCCCGTGTATTATGTGCTTGGCTGTCAGGTTTGTGGAAAGATTTGTAGTACTGGAAAAAATATGTAATGAGGCAATGTTTTGTGAAAGTTGGGAACGAAGTTCATCTTGGAGGTCTGGCTGGGATTTCCTAAGGCACAGAGCAGATAAACTCTACTGGATAACACATGTAATAAAACCACCAAAACATTTTAATGAGGTTCCTTTCTGACAGATGATATTAAAATAAGAATGTTATTTATTCTTTAAAATTTTACTAGTTAAAAAATTAAATTGATAGTCAGTATTTGTGTTCTGGGAACTCTGGTTAATTCTATTGAAATACTCTTAAAGGATCCTTCACAAGTGTTTTGTTCTGGGGTTTTGTGGTTTTGCATTTTGGACCTGTACGGCTCTATGTTAGAGGCAAGGAGGCTTCTATTATTTCTTAGCACATTTTATGAAGTATAACTTGAGTCAGATTCTTGGGTTCTGACAACCACATTGGTGTCTGTGCCCAGGGGCTGCTGGGCCTCTGTGAGGAGGCACACAGCCAGTTTCAGCTGGTTGCCGAATAGCCCCACCTCAGGACAGAGCTGAGCCCTTCATGGTGGCCCCTGTGGTGCCTCTGAGAAAATACTTTTCAGCAGGTCCAAAACCTGCCTGAGAGCAAGGAGTGAGGAGACCAGTGTGAGCCCCGGCTCTGCAGCCCCAGGGAGAGCAGGGGGGTCACGGGCACCCAAGCAGGGATTCCCCGGCAGCCCCTGGAGGGACCATGGTGGGGAGCAGGTATGTGCATGAGAGCCCATGAGGGACTTTGCACTGGAGCAAGAGTTGTGGTGAGCCCACACTGGGGCAGTGGAAGAGCTGCCCCCCCGGGAAGTCCCTGCACCGGAGAGGTGTAGCTCCACTGTCACTGTGTAGCTACATTGACTTCCCTGAATCTGCACGGGGATTTGAACTGAAGTTCTTGTCCATAGTTTCCACATTATTGACACCGAAAGGTGAACACTGTTTCAAGAAAGAGACAAGGAATGCCTATCAGTATTTCTCCTGATAGGCCTTCTGCTCCGTAATTCATGAGGCGCAAGTTTTAATTATTGCAGTGACCACTTACCTGACCTTTTCAGCTGTCCTTCTCTCTTTGCTTATCCGCCAAGTTGTAAGTTAGACTCCCTGACTTGAAAGTAAAATGGTTCTCTGCCTTTTAAGAGACCAGAGATCCCAAAGCAGGTTATAGCAGTTGCTACTCTGGCTTGTTCCTGAGGGCAATACTGAATATATTCTCCAAGTCCGAACAAAACTGAAAATGTGAAGCAGGTAGGAGGGCATATGTACTGCATTGTTCATTCACTGTGTGCTCATCTCTGTTTTAATTCGTGTTTGTAAGTCATTTGTTTTCGTGAAGGAAGGTGGATATGTCAAAACCGTACTTCCATGACTGACATTATTTTTATTTTGCAGCTTCACAAATTCGGCAGATCTATATAAATTCAGTGAACTGAAAAATTGAAAGTCAGAGGAACAATTAGACATCCAATAATACTTACTTTCTGATCTTACAAATAATTAAATGTTGATTGATATACGTTGCTCATATATCAAGTTCAATAATTTGTATCTGATAAATGTGATCTCTCTATAAAGCATGTGTTAAGGAGTTATATCTGTGACCATACACAGAAATCCCAGTAGTGAGCTATCTGGCTACTTGTTTAAAAATCATGCTTTTCATACATAGATGTGGTTTTGTGTACATATTTATTGCAGATATGAGCGGGTGAGTAGCAGTAGTTTTTTCAAGCAGACTACAGGTTGTTTTCTTCAGGAACACCCTAAATTCCTACAACCCTTGTTTCTAGTTGAAGGCATATTTCAGGAATAAGCATATTGGTGTCTCCAAGATGTAATTTAAAAAAAAATAATAAATAAATGTGAGGAGAGTGATTTTATCCTGTTTTGCATTTTCAGCTCTGGTTTATCAAAAACACGTCATGTGCAAAGTGTCCCTTTATTGGATGTCTGAGAAGAAGAGCTGCCTGTGATTAGATTGGCTGTCCATCCTTTCTCAATTGGTCCAGCATAACCAGCATTTGCTTCTTGAACATTAGCCAAAAATTATCTTCTCTCCAGCTGGATAGGGATATTTCATCATCTTTAAAAAACTGAGGTGACCATTATGTTGTTACTGTTAGGCAATTATTTCCTGTTCTCATACAAATTTACCCTCTGACCGGTTCTGGCCATGATATATTTGGCAGGGAAGCCAGTAAAGACTGATCAAAGCTGGCCAGAGCCTCAGTTGCTGTAATGCAATTTATTGCCTTCTATCCCTGCTGCTTTTGCCACCGCTCACTTGTTTCTGAAATGTATCTGGTCATCTTTCTTGAAGCTGCCCTTTCCTGCAACATGAACAAGTACTGCAAAATGAAAAAAATACTCAACACCCAGTGGCTGTCCCAGAGGGGAAGAGGGGCATCGCCTGGTTTTACTGTACAGTGCTGGAACTTGCTGGGGTGTTGGCTGGGGGCTTAATACTGCATCTCTTTGGGCACTTGCTCATGACCACGAAATGACTCCAGGCATAAAATCCCTTACTGTTGTTTATTTGTTTATTCCCCTACTTTTTTTTTTTTTTCCTGGACTCTCCCAGAGGTACAGAGTCATTCATTGCCCCCATGCAAATTCACGCTTTCTTATACTGATCTTTAAACTCTAACTGTAGCCCCATCCCCTAAAAATGGCAGATTATGTTGTGAAAGAAAGCTTCATTTGGCAAAATGCAGCAGTTGGAGCTGCTGTTAGCATACAGGAAGGAAGTAGCTCCAGCTCAGGAGATAACCCTTCCATAAGAGTAGAACCTTAAGCAACCAAAATTTTGGCCAACACAGATACTTCCTTTTATGATGGGTTGACCTTGGCTATCCACCAAGCTGCTCTCTTACTTGACTTACCTTCCTCAGCAGGACAGGAGGAGAAAATGAGATGAAAAACTCGTTGAGAAAAAGGTAGTTTAATGGAAAAAAGCCAAAGTCCATGTGTGGAAGCAAAACCAAAAAAAAAAAGAAAAGATTATTTATGTCTACTACTTTCCCACTAACAGATGATGTCCAAACACTTCCTGGGAAGCAGGGCCTCAGTATGGGCAGCAGTTGCTTTGGAAGACATATGGCATAATAACAAATGCTTCCCCTCGCCTTTCTTTTAGCTTTTCTTGTTGAGCATCACGTGGTCTAGAATATCCCTTTGGTCAGTTTGGGTCAGCTGTCCTAGCTCTGTCCCCTCCCAACCTCCAGCCTACTGGTCCTTGGAGGAGTGGCTGGAGAGTCAAGCTTTGCACTGGTGTGTTAGAACTAAACAGAGCTACTGCATTTCTTCATAAACTTCTCTGTGTACTACTTCTGTTTCAGTGTGGAAACATTGGAGTTTCTCAAAGGAATTTTTGTAAGAGTTGGGCAAATCATTGCACTACTCTCAGGTGATTTCCCCTTCCTTTGTGTGAGAATTTCTAAATAAAAATGTGTAGGAGGACATATGTTTGTTATATAAAATATCAGATTATATTTAAATTAAATTCGATAGAAGAGCTGTGTTAGTGTACTGAAGAAGGTGAATGGAGGCCCAACAAGGTGATTAGAATGTTGGAGCACGATGATGGGTGGAGAGAGGCAGGCAAAACCGAGTTTGTTTAGTCAGAAGACTAAGGTGGTATTTTCCTAGCTATCTGAAAGTGTACAAAAAATGGAGCCAGACTCCATGGAGATACACAGGATGAGAGGTAATGGGCAACACAAAGAATTCTTCTCAGATAGTAGGAAAAAAAATCTCATCAAAAGAGTTGTGCAAGCACTGGAGCAAGGGCCTAGAGAGGCTGTGGAATCACTGTTCTTGGATATATTGGTGGAGTTGGGATTGTTTTAAAAAAGAGAAGATATACTTTGCTTCTACTTAGGCATGTTATGATTGACTTTTTTCAAGTAAACAATTGTATGGATATTTAAGTACATGGAAGTAAATATTTTATCTCAAGAGTAAGTTGCTCATAACCAATTGGGAGAGACAAAGTAGATTTGTGAAACAGAGGGTATTTCTTTCTGTCTTTCCTGGAAGCATCTGGTATGACCGCAGGGAGAGAGGAGATGCTGAACTGGATGGGTCACTAACCCGAGCTGATACTTTAAAGCATACACTTTGTTCATACAACTGACGAGCTGAACATGAAACTGTTTAATTTCAGTGTTCTGTATTGGGCTTCCTATTTCTCACACAAGTTTCCAAATTTTATTCTCATCTTGAATAAGATCAGAAAGTATCTTTTTTTTTTTTTTTTGCATTCACTATCTTATGCTATAAATGATAAAATTAATACATGAGAGTGTGTGGGGAAATCACCACCTTTCGAGAACTCAGTTTTGTGAATTTTGTTGTGACATTGAAAATTTCTTTTTTAATCCCAAGTTCCTCTCACACAGAGTTATGAGTCTTGAATTGCCTACTTGCACTCATAAGCTTAGAAGGGAAGAAAAGGAAGCAGCTGATCTTCTTTTAATTTTTGAAATTTCAGCTATGTTCATTAGTTTTTACTTTTTCCCTGCCCCACTGTTACCCTCCTCTTCCATTTTCTAATGAAGTTATGCAGATAAAGATTTCTAACATGTAAGGTTAATAGCACTAAACACTTGTTGTTTAATTGCTAGAAATCTGGGAAAGAGCCCAGACTAATTAACACCAATTCCTACTCTATTGCCAGTTTGTAATAGATCTTGGGATCAGATCCTTTTGGAACTGAAGTTATATTGAAGGAATGTTGAAAATAGAAATTATAGTTGTATATAGCCACCTTGAGAAACCATCTGTTACCAGAATAATGCTTGCTTTTTATAAGTAACAAGAGATATCTACAGTATAAACAGTGAGTTTCCCTTTTGAAGCATTATTCATAACTACATAAACTCTCCTGGAATTCTCTCCAATTATGTCCATAAGCCTTTCATTTCACAATTCCTTTTCTCTTTCTTAAGAATGGAATATTCAGTGAATACTGATGGATTTTGCTCTAGGAAGTCCTGTGAGTGAACTTATTAAAGCTCATAACTTATTTGGTGTTTATAAAAATACAGAAACTAGAAAAACTAGATAGAACTCTAAAGAAATATTTAATTAAATATCTAAAAGACACCAAAAAGGAAAGGTTAATTACAGTACAAACAGGATGAGACTTAAGTTAGAGTGTATTAAGTGTGTGGTCGCCACTAGCTATTCAAGTTCCTTTCTTCGTGGTGTCACCGGAGAAGGACGCTTCTCACTGGAGATGTGTCTCTGTTAACAGTAGAAGATGAGTAGCTTAGATGGCATAGTTAACTTGTGGACAGTTAAAGCCAGATGACATGAATCCGGCCTGTAAGAAAAACAACATTTGGATAATTTTCTGCAAAGCTCTTTGAAAGAACAAGAACATGAAGGAAGTTTAGCGACATGAGAATTGTCTGACTTCTGACCATCCTCATTGTTTGGCTTCCGTTTCATCGACTAAGGAGGTATTAGTGGAATTCTCACCTTCTTTAGACTGTCTTCTTGAACCTTTGTTGGTTTAGGAATAGAATTCCTTGGATGTTAAAAGATGATGCCCTGTGATTTACTATCCTGTTTCTCTTAATTTCTCCACCACCTTATTTATTCTCTAGCTCAGAGACTGCCTTAAGCTGGCTACGGTTTTGTATTACTCTTGTCACTGCAGCGTGTTGCTGGTCAGAAATCACAAGTTAAAATTATCATTGTCTGCTTTTCAGTGTTAAAACAAGAAACCCTGGTTAAAGCTCT
The DNA here is from genome assembly GCA_013400055.1 of Nycticryphes semicollaris. NCBI lineage: Eukaryota > Metazoa > Chordata > Aves > Charadriiformes > Rostratulidae > Nycticryphes > Nycticryphes semicollaris. The sequence goes on along the minus strand of VXBJ01002176.1, from coordinate 28,262 downwards.
CTGTTTGCCCTTTGGAATACAATGCTGTCAGAAGTGTCAGGGGATCGTAAGCTTAAGTGGCTTGTCAGGGTACGCTAATGCAAATCCTTTGTTGTTAATCTTGGCATAAGGAAATATAAAATTGGAATTACTTCATATAATTCTACTAAAACACTTGATATTGGATGTCTTGTTGCTTCCACTAGCGTTTGAAATTTTAGTCTACTGGCACATACTAGACAATGTTTCCTTTCCATTAAATTGACTAAAAGATCTAATGTCTTTTTGTATGACAATCTCCTTAGTTCTTAACTGAGAGCATTGAATGCAGCTAAGTATTTTGACAGGGTACCTACAGAGATGATGGAATTCTTGTCACTCAAGTTCCTTGAAGAAAAAAACTCAATAAAAATCTTTCAGTCTGGTTGATGTATGTTTGGTTTTGCTTCAGAGAAGTTGCGTGGTCTAGAAGTTCCAGGCAGAATCAAAAGTCAGTTATTTTGTATTCAAAAAAGCATGCTTTATTCCTGTTTGCAGAATTTAAATTTTGGGTTCTTAGGGAGAAAACATAACTTTTTAGCAAAGACGCTTCAAGGTATTAATGCATTTAGTATGCTTCAATCTTAAATTCTGTAATGTGAGGTTGCGTGGAGATGATTGGAGTTGAAAATGTTTTGTGTGTTGGCCAGACTGACATTTTTTAGTGCCCAAGCATTTTTCACATTTTTATTTACCTGAAGACAACAGAACAGTAACCAATTAGCATATGGTTGTGTGAAACACAGCGGATATTCCAGTTGGTAAAAAAATACTCTCAAATGTGTTATTTGTCATCAAGGTGCATGGTATGTGACTCGCCTTCTAAGGGCTTTTAGAAATGCGCTTCACATCATTTGAAACAAGCTTTCTTATCAGTATGTCTTGCAATTAATTTAATCTTGTTTCTGTTATTTCCACAGTATTTTTCAATTCAGTGAACCTCATTACATTTGCAAGTGCATTAAATTAGAGTCTGGATAGAAGAAGAGAGATGATTATCAGTTAATTTAATTATGTTTCTACATTTGCCCATTTAATGATATGTCTGCCATTGTTGTTGCCAGCCTTTACTGCAGCAGCACTATGCAGAAATTAGTTCCGATTCCATGTAAAGTTTATGTTATCTGATAACTGACATCTAGTAGAGGCACATGTTCAGTAATTTATAAGTCTAATCAGAAGTGATTTACCTCAAGTCAAATGGTTGCAGTGTGGGATACTTCTGCTGTGTTCACTACATCGTTATTACATTCTCTGAATTTGTGTAAGTGGCCATGATCTCACACAGCTTTATATCATTAATTTAATTAAGAAGCAAAATTTTGCATTCTTACTGTAGCTGAAGCAGCAAGTAAGCATGCCATCGCACAGTTCTTTTCTTCTGAACAGTTACACAGGGACACTGAGGAATGCTCTTGGTTTTCAAGAGAGGGAAAAGAGTGAAGTAAGCAAACACAAAAATTCACCATTACGCAATCCTTTATATAAAGTGCTTTTTTATTAATAAAATTCTAGGCTCGTTGAGGAAGATGCCAAAACCTGAATTCTAGTAGTCCTTTTCTAATAGGGTAACTACTATTTTTATCATTTCTTTTGCAACTCTACAGTTTTTTTTCCTTAAGGTTTTTAACCATATGTTTGAAATTTCAAGATGTATGGCATTTGCCCCGGCATCTGGAAATGCTAAGGATATAGATACAGACTTTCTCCAAAGCAGTTCTCCATTGTGTGTGCAGCTACGTACTGAAGCATACATCCATTGCATAGCTCATTAAAGGCAGATCTGTGAAGGCAACACTTCTGATTTTTAGACATTTAGAGATATCCAGTGTTGAAGTGAGAGAAACAGATATTCAGCTGTGAAGTGCAAAATGTTAGAAGTTTTAAGATAGCCATTTCCTCGATTTTTAGTGGTTTAAGATCTGGATGTAAATGGAAAAAGTATTAAAAAAAGACAGCAGAAATAGCCTGTAAATAAGAAAGCAAAAAAAAAAAAAAAAATCCAAATATTACTAAAGTCTGAGAACTCTTCTATTCCTATATTTTTGGAGTTAAAAAATTAGTTTTACATTTCTATTTACTCTTCAAATGTAGTGAATCGTTCTGTGAACTTCACTGGCTGCAAGGTGAATAATACACATGTACTCTGTTCATTTTTGTTTCTCTTTCTGAAAGTGCTTGCCACTAGAAGACGACTCCTATGGTATGCTAAAGAGGATCAGTATACTTTGAAACACTAGATGACTTCTGGTGCCGTATTCCACTTCTGGTAGACTTGCAGTATGGAGAGATGACGGACTGTTTGTAATGGAGTAGATAGACTAAGCTTTTCCAAGGCAAACACCAGGCTCGCTGCAAGTATTGATAAAAAATAACGACAAGACATTGGTGAATTATGAAGTACTTCTGAGTCAGCTGGGTTTTTTCACTTGCAGACACGAATACTGGTCACTTGCTTTATGTTCATTTTTTGGCATGCATCTTTATATTGGAGTGCTTCAGCTACAGGCAGCTACATGTTACAATTTGAGGTAACGGCCAAAGCCTGAGGAGGTGCTTAGTGGTGGCTGTGGGAAACACTCTGGTGCCAAGAGGTTTTTTCAAGATGCAGAACCACCACGGATTGTGTTTTGTGCCTGAACCGGCCAGTCCACATAGCACAAAGTTCAGATTTTCTCAAAGATCAGCTGCTGTTGTAATTAATATAGAAAATTACTGCATTATGGAACTGCCTACTATTACTATCTTAAGAATATGTAACATGGCAGGAAAATAACTTGACCTCTATCTTCATACAAGAGATGAAATTAAGAGTTTAAAATAATTCTTACATCTCTGACACGATAAAAACGGCCATTTTGTTTTAAGTTAATATTTTCATACTTCTGATACACTAAATGGGAGCAGGTCTTTAAGAAATGTTTAGTATGTGTTTGAAACCGAGAGCTCCATGTGGGCGCAGAGTGGGAGAATCAGACTGAACAAACTCCAGAAAGATTGGATTTACTAAGTTGTCATTGCCGAAAAAAATCATATTCTCACAGCTGTTAACTTTAGTGATGACAAGTGAACTGATAACCCAGAGGATTATTCCTTACTATGTGGAAATTAAAAACATTATTTCAGACCTTGGTTTTTTGAGAGGAGTTAAAGTCAGAAGCCCACCTTTGCTATTTACCTTACAGGTATCCATGTGGGGTTTGAGGACTAACCACTGTTTAAGTTGCGACTCATGGCTTTGTAACATGTGACATTTTAACCATTATTATCTTTTGAAATAAGTATGATCTTTACTGTTCAGATCCAGGGGAAATGGATGCTTTGAGTCTCTGCCATTACCTTGGGTCTCTGACAGAGTCCCTTAAGCAGAGTCCCTGGAAAAAATTCCCATAGGCCAAAATGTAATGTTCTGCTCCTTCATACTGGCAAAATCATCATTTAGAGACTGCAGGGCAGGGGGGAATCCAGCCATATACAGAAATAAATCATTAACTAGTTTTGACTAATAAATAGTGTCATTACAAGAATCCACAACTAATGCTAAAGGCAGAAAACCAGATAAGATATGATTGTGGATAGTAACCTGGGCAAGTAACTAGATTTAATCAATATATCAGGGAAAATTTTGGTTAGCCATTTGATGTATCTGAGAATAAAATCTCTCCTTAAATGAGAATAAATCCTTACTTGGTTATTTAGTCATCATCTTGCATTATAATAGTTTTGCACTTTCTATTTAACTTTTCTAGAAAATGTTTTGTTTGTTTTTTGTTTTTTTTTTTGCTTTGCTTTAAACCAGTGGTAACTTGGTAATTGGCCATGACTTATTTAACGATGCTTGCCATACAGTGAATGATTTCTGTTCTCCTTGTTCTTGTCAGTTGGCTTTTCCCAAAATGATATTTTTGGAGGGGCTGTAATGGAAAGATTAAATTCCTTAATATGTTGTGTTTGAAAAATCCCATGTTTTTCTTTCTGTCAGGAAGAATGCTTTCAAATCCCTCCTTGGTCTAAGCTGCTGTGCTTGACATCTCATTATTTGACTCAGCTGTTTCAGTTTCACCTTCACCCAGCTAATTAAGTAACTCATTGCATGTATTATTCAGTATTTGATTCCCCTATCTGAGTCGGTGAGAGATGGAATTAAAAAACAAAAATGCCCTTGATGGGATTAGTGAAAGGCTTCTTGCTCTGCCATGGTGGACTAAAACGCAAATGAGCTAATGAAGTTGGCGATATATGAATCACATTCTGTCACTTCAGTGAGTGTTTGGCTGCCAGTGAAAGTACGGGGATTAGGGTTGCTTTCAAGTGATCATTCCTTGACTAACCAGATAGTGACCTGGTAATTGTCTCAGGACATCTGTAATGTGAAAGGGGTTCTTCAGTTTTATTTACATTGTGGGTTCCCTCTTCAGCTGTTGTTCTGCAGGGTATTGTATCATCATGTGTCAAGTCTAGATAGTGGCTTTAGCTATTTAGGGAACTTGGCTTTGTTCATCATTTTGGCTCTGTTACCAACACGTATTACTTTCCAGTGCTTTTGGCATTTTTTGAATAATTTATTTCTCGTTCTTGGATTATAAATGTAAACAGGAGTACTCGGCAAATGAGCAAAACCCAGTGTTCAGCTGTAGGTTCTCCAATTGCATTCCTGTTCCTCTGACTTGGGCTGTGTTTGTGACTAGTCTGTTGTATTAAAAAGGAAGTGTTATTACAATTAATTTCATTTCCTTTTTGCTTTAAAATATTTTTATTCAGTACTTAGACTAAGCCTCCTGAATTACATGTAACAGTATTTTCATCCACTTAAAAGCTGCATATTTTTATCACAGTGGTTAAAGCAACCCTTTTAAAAGAATTCTTTTTTAAATGCAAATTAACACAAAAACTGTAATGTCACCAGAGAAATCTAGCCCAAGAGTGTGATACTGATTTTTGATAAAGACTAAAGTTCTTCAATGTATAAATGAGGTGCAGTAAGGAATTGAGTCTCTTTCTCTAGAATCCCGGAGAAGTTTTCTAGTTCTAGTGCTGTTTATTTTTCTGATGCCGGTGTCTCTCTGGCCTCCTTCCAGGGCTGGGATGTCCTTTCAGCTTTCATCAGAAATACCTTGCTGGCTCTGAGGAAAAAATCTTGGCAATAGTCCAGTGACAAATGGTACCTTCTGGTCAGGTATTTTGGTGGGGAAACTGGAATCTTCCACCAAAAAGCCACTGGAAAAGTCCTAATTAAGTCTTACACAGCACATCCAGTACTTTGTCCCTAGAATAGTTCTTACAATATGTGTATTCAAATGAAATAGTTTGAGTAAATCACAGTGTGAAAACAATCACTAGAAAATTCTTCTAATTTTATATGATCACTATTTTTTTCTACAGAAAAATAAACCTGATAGTTGTGTAACGATTAAGAAGTGTAAACTACATCCTGAACAGTTTCGTGGCAAAGCAAAACATAAACTGTGGCAGCTTCTGTCTTGGTGCAATGACTGTTGTTTGTGCTTTTCATCTTAAAGTTCCTAGAGGAAATTTCTAGAGTTTTTAGAATATAGATACACTTTAATTTAGGGTAAAAAAGGTGAAGACCAGTAGCTTTTCTTGGTTAAGCATATATTTGGTATTTTTTATTCTGGAATAAGTTTATATTTTATCCATTGACCTTAATCTGTTTTTGCTCTGAGCAGATCATCTCCTTGGGCTGTTGTTATGCCAAGGGAAAAGGCTCGGTAGGAAGTGACAGCTTTGGAATAGGCTTTGACCTCTTTGCCTTGCTTTTGCAGGTAGAGTTTTGTTTCTCCAGGAGGTCATAGTTCTCTGCAAGGAAAAATAAGTAATTGGAATGGGATGTCTTCAGGTTAATATTCTGACAAGTTACCTTTTTATACCCATCTTCTTGCTAACGAGAAGATATGTAAATATCTTACTAAGCTACTAAAAGATTGAGAACATTGTCATTGATGAGACATGAGATAGAAAAAATCAGTCTTTCAATAATTTGAAACAGTGAAAAGAGTTACCAGTCTTATCGTACTAACAAGGGTACATAATGTTTCTGATTGTATCGGCAAAAACTAAATTTGTATTCAGTTATTTTCATGTTTTAAACTTGTTCAGAATCTGTGCTTTTTGCTTGCTTTGCTAGAGAAATGCTCAGTACTGGCTAGCATTATTTTTTACTGCTTCAATGAGAAAAATACACTAATACCTATATAAACTTAGCTAAGGTTTATGGATAATTTAATGTACAAAAACTTAGCGAGGTTTGTAGGTGATTTAATAAGTAGTTAATGAGATTATTCTTTTTAGATATGATTCTCTTAGAATTTACAACTTTTCTGTATTTGCACATTTGTATTACATAATAAAATGCTGAATTGCACTGTGCTTTTATGCAGTGATTTTATTATTCACCTGAATAAAAAAATAATTCATCAAATGTCACTTTTTCTTTCACTTCTTTCCATTTAAGTAAGACAGTATACTATTTACACTTCTAGGGAAATAAACAGCCTTATCAAATAGGTTTGAGCTGTGAAATTTGAGCAATGACGACAATTTTGTCATTATGTGTACTTAATTAATATATGTGGTTTTAATTTATTCTCAGTGGTTCAGTGGCTTGTTTTAGAACTTGAAATATTTTTCACTGAAAGTTTATAAAGAGATTTATTTGTATTAAATGCTCTGGAAATTCTCAATTGCAGTTCAAAAGCCATGTGCTCCCTATATGCTAAAAGCAACGCTAGTCGTCTTTCACATGATGTGCTCTACCCAACATCTGTGCTAAGAACCACTTTTTTTTTCATATCTTTTAATATTCTTTTTATATCCAAGACAGTTTTTTCCCACAGAAGTATGTCTATAGCTAGAAAAAACGTCTGACACAAATCTGCTAAGTTTTTGAGTCTTCGTCCTTTCCTTCAGTCTACAAAGTGCAGGGTGTGCTTGTGCCAGCGTTGGCAGTGCATCATTTTAGCTGTACAGAGGGAGAGAGCAGTGAGGTACAAGCACTGGGATATGATGATTCACAGTAATTATCAACAGAAGAGTAGGTAAATAGACAGTTTTTGCTAGTGCTTCCTTTGTATTTCCATTGCTCTTAAAAATCTAATATTATTCAGATTTTTTAAGTGTGTGTTGCTTCGATTTCTAGTTCAATTTTATGTTCTTATCTTGGAATTCTGTACTCACATTAAAATATTAACGACTTTAAGCGTAAGATCTATTAATGAAGCAGTTACATCTTTGGGATTTAAGTATCACTAATTTTAGGTAACTACTTCTTATCTGAGCAATCAGAAGAAGCTGTTGGTTTTGCTGCAAAAGGTTAATGCATAAATGAAAAGAAATAGTATTTGCATCAGTAACTTCAAAAATCAGAGACAGTTTACTGCAAGCATACCTTTGCTATGCCATGTTGTGGTCATGTATTTCCAAATTCCAACACTGTGTTGTTCTGAACATACTGAATGTTTAACTTTCATGGTGCCTTTTTAATACATGATGTTGAGATTTGTTGAAGTTGTGCATACTAAAATTTTCTGAAATGTTTCATCTTGAAATAAAAGACCTTAAAGGTATTATTCCATTGATATTTCAAATTACACCTAATCTGGTTTTCTACTGATTGTGTGTTCTCAATATGTAAAGGGTAATCTGTTCTAAGTTACTTGCTCATTTACATGTTTGTCCTGTAGAAGATTTACATTCAATGAATGTCTCTGGCTTGAAGAAAGCCTAATTGCAGCAAGGCACTGTAGGCTGAAATATAGTAGATACTGAATTATATGCACTTCTTACTGAATGGAGAAAAATTTCTTGCTTGGGCAAGGTATTTTAGCAAAAGAGGAAATTAATGCCTTCAGTTTTGACGAGTAGCCTGTTCAAGGGCAACTGCTGTCCCTTCCAGAGAGACTAGAGCAGCCGGTCATGCTGAGACCAATGGAGCTAAGTTTTTGCTGCTGTGTTTACCTCAAGCATTCAGAAGCAGCCCAGAATTTAGAAATAGTTGGAGTGTTTTCAGTTGCACTAAGCTCCTTACTAAGTTATACTATATGAGTTCTAGAAACGTGATTATTTTAGTCTTATGCTGCTGTAGAGCTGTTGTGCACATTGCCCTTAAAGTTAAACTAATAGATCCTTGAATGTCTCTGTCACCATTTATTTTAACTTCTTTGAACCAGAGCCTATCTTACACATTTTCCTTTACCGTGGTTATGCTGAGATATTTGCAGTAACAGGGGGTTTCACTAGAATTTCAGAAGAGGGTTCATCAAATCTGTTTACTTGTTCTATCAATTGACTAAAATAGGAGCCTTCCGGAGTTATCTAATATGTAGACCTCTGGCATGTCCCTTGCGTGTCTGAGGGATGTCTAGAATTGATGATGCCATGTAACTCTTCAGGTATTTAAGCATCTGAGATCTGATTGCAAATTCTCAATGTACTTTCTGAACGTTTGGGTTATGCCGTACTGTATGTAATTGAAGGCATTCTTTCTGGCTTGTGTTTTCCTAAAGATAGCTGCAGCCCAGATCCAACTCAGAGTTGTGCAGCTGGGAATGTGTGCTGCAGAAGTGTGTGCTAATTTTATTCTCCCCCAGAAAATGTGTGTCTGTCTTATCTCCACTATTATAAGCTTTGCCCATCACTAAGTTAACAGGAGGGGTTAAATGCAAACTCACAGGCTAAGCAAGGACTGCAGAGAAGCTTCACCTAACCCAAGAAGCTCCCAAGAAAGGGAACTTTGTATTTTTTCACAATGATTAATTTGGTGAGTTCATTGTCTTTCCTTTTGTTTGTCTTTTTAGATGTTCAGGGCAATATTTGAAATGTAAGCCTTTGGTGCACGGACTCGGAATGACTCTTGTTCTGTGTTTATGATGCAACCATGACAGCAGGTAAAGCTGAAAATAATAGCATTACTGTAATTTCTTTCTTATTAACAAGTGTGTTACAGTATTTTTTTAAGAGTATGGAAATATTTCAGCTACATTTTCATGTAATTATAGGGTGGTCTAGATTACTCTTGAGCCAGAGGCCTGTTTTCCCATCTCTGCTGTCCTGTCTTCAGCATCTGGGGATCCCAGTTTATACAATTTCTCTACAGGCTCTTCTGTTATCTCCTTTTCTTACTGGCAATTTTCTTATCCAAATATAAATCATATTATCTTGCTTTTCTCTCCTTTTACTCCATTGCCCTCAAACATTTGACACTCCACTGCTACTACTATAATGGTCACTGCGTATGTATTTATTTGCCTATGTTACGTCCAGACCAGGTCTCTCTAATTGTGCAACTCTTCTCTCCGTCTTCTCATAGACAAACATCCCCTGTTCTACATCGCAGCTCGTGGTGCTTGTGGTGTTATTATCAATAGCTGTAACGTCCTTAAGATTTTCTCAGTCAGCCAAAGTACCATTGTCTGAAGAACTTCCGTTGAAGTCTATTTGATCTTTGTAGGCTTGAAGTTCTCTGGTATTGCTGGATGCCCAGTTGGAAATATTTTTTCTAGCTTCAAATAAATAATTTCTCTCTCCAAGTGTATATAAAAATGTAACAGCAGTTAACTAAGGCATCATCTTGGTCTCATGATTCATCACGTTTCAGTAGAGGATATAAACATATGGCATACTCTAGATACACAAAATACTCCTTTTTACTCTTGTAGACTCTCATTTTCCCAATTTCTGCTCCCTTGAAACATTTATATTTAAGTCATAATCACAGCTTTTTGTTCAGTGTGTTTTCTGTGGTCATTAGTAAGCCTACAACTGACTTTAAGTAAAATAAAACAACTTAGTAACAAAATTGAAGTCAAACTATAAATCATTGTTGATCATTGTAGTGTGCAGTGCCTCTGAACTCGATTCCAAACTCTTTCAGGTATTCAAATCAGAAAGGAGAATAAAAGAAATAAAGGTACATAATCTTCTTTTCTTTGTTAAATGTTTTTAATATCCATAGTAAAGGTAGCATTAGCAAAAATATTGTATGACTGCTCTAGTAAAGAAAGATGGTTTGAGGCTTGCACTTGTGATTTTTTTTTTTCTGAAACAAAGACTTGTTACTTCATCTTGTAGAAAAATATCTAACAGCCTTTTTTTTTTTTTTTTTCATAAAGTACTGTGAAAAAACAAGGTTTTAAGAACAAGAAATATTGCTTTATAGAGAACAGCACAGTTGAGAGCGGTGGTGGATAGCTGAAATACCTGCTGGGGGTCCGGGTATGGAAAACCTCAACAAAACAGCCTGCAGCAGCCTCAGGGAGTTCTGGGTGTCTCTGAGCTTTTACACTGGTGCCTTTTTTATTGTAATTTGGGTGTATCAAAAGCACAAATGCAGTTTTGGGGGCATTTTTTCAGCTTCAGATAGCCTGTGTGTGGTTTGAATTTTGAGAGTCATCTCTGCAAATTTACTTGTGTGGAACATACTCAATGACCTTGGAGCACTAAGAAGTTAGACTGGGCAAAGTGTTTGTACATGTTGGGCTATGGAAACCTCAGCTTTCTGTCCTCGTGCTGTCCTGGTGGCTATCTCAGCCTGCTTTTGGCTCACAGTCACATATCCCATGTGCTCCATGTTCAGGACATTAGTTTCTGCATCTGGTGAAGTACAGCTATTATCAGTCTTGCTGTCAATGCTACTGTCTTGTACCCCCTGCTGTTATTTAAATATTTGGTTTGGTTATGATATGCATTGAAGTAATTACACAGTTACAGAATTGTGCATGAATTATCTGTGATAATTTTCTAGTCAAATCTCAACTCTGAAAAACGGTTCATGATTGTTACTAGTCGCGCATATGAAGAGATCAACCTGCTGATCAAAAGCTCCCTCCATACTTTTCTTATTTTATGGAGTTTCCTTTGCACTTTGAAAGTCTTTAAAAGTAGCAGACAGTTGCTGATAAAGTAGTTGCCATGAGTGACAACTGAGAATACTGTTATTTTTGCTTTTGCGGATACCAGATGGGAATTATGTAAAGCGTAGTTAACTGAAGCCTTCAAAAGACATGCACATTTGGGTAGCTAATTTTGCAAGTGCATTTTTCTGGTTGTTGTTTCATTTTTTTCAGACTTGCAGGAGGAGATTGCTTATGCTTCAGCTGGTGTTTGATCACAGTCCTCTAGAGTCTTTGATAATTTTGGTATGAGCTGACTTGGTTTTTTGAACCTTTATTCATTAATTAAATTTTAAAAGTTATCATTCTGAATTGGATGGTACAAACAATATTTTGTGGGGCAGCTCTGATATGGAATCTCCCTGGCAGTCAGTAGAAAATCTTGGACTGGATCTGCTTTTCTGAAGCTTATTTCAATCTTCTGAACATCAACTGGATTTTGGCTTTACTGTATCATTATACCATGTTAAGAAATTGATTTTACTAGCCTGATGCAGTGAACAAAATGTCAGTAGTTGGAAAATATCTGCTATAATTTACTAAATGTTATCATTTGATTATCATGACATAATGTTATAGAATGTATTTTCTGGCTGTATCATTTATATCATTAGGCTTGGTAGGAGCAATTACAGTGTAAATGGTGAGGATGATTTTCAGTGTTCGTATTGTAAAATGAACCGTAGTTTTAGATACTATTTTGAGCATATTAAAAACAATGATGAAATGGCTTATTTCATCAGTTTAAGCAGTCAAAAACTCAAAAGCAGCAAGAAGAAATACTTTATAGTTGGTAGAAATTTAAAGTGACAGAAACAAGGAAACAAAACTGGTAGCAGATCTTAGGTTATTCTACTTGAAAATTCTTCATTGTTGATCAGTTTTACCAGGTGTCTTAAAACCTATACCAGCTGTGACTGCAGTTCCACAGCATTCCAAGAATTCCAAGGGAAAATAACTGTCTTTGTCAGGATTCCTTCAACTAACATGGGTCATCCTAAGAACTTTCTGGTTTGCTTTGAGAGTTACATTATTTTTACTTTGGGATTTGTAACATTTCTTTCACGAGACAATAAATGATGCAAGAGAGCGTTTGTGTGACTCAGATGTTTTTATGGGTAACCTGTCCATACAAAACTGTCACATGTTTAAACAAAAAAAATGAAGGTAAGACTATATAAAAGCAGTGACCAAAAAAAGTTCACTCCTCCTAATTTTGTAGTAACGCGTCTCTAATTCTTCTAAAAATCAGAATTTCCAACAAATATATTGTATTATTAGTACATTTAATGTTTTCTGTTTGGATAACAATATATTTTGTTCTAACCACTCAAAACTGATCTAGGATCCCTTCAGTCTTTAGCCAGCATTGAAAAGCAGTTAATTATTTCTGTGCTTAAGTATATGTGGTTTTAAGAAAGTTGGCTCTATTTTAGTGGAAGATACTACTGTAACCCTCTCATTGGTGTTCAGCTATGATAACATGTAATAGGATTTTTCTTTCTATTTCAGAAGGGTATATATCATCATTTTCTTCCAGAGGATATATTAGTGTTCTTGGCCTGTTTTTACTTGGTAAAAGCATAGCTATAGCAAATAAGACCTAGGGGGGATAGTGCTGGTGTTGCTGAATTTATTGTTAAAATACCACTCTCTGTTTCATAATACAGTGTTAAAATAGATTTTAAAAGATACTGTTCTTTATATTTGATGAGGGAATTCACGCATGTGCTCTTACTGTAACAAAGAACCTGGACCTTAATCTGCTAAGGATATGAGATACATTCATGTTAATTCCTCGTGGTTTGGATCAGTACGTTACAGTCACCACTTTCATAAAGAAACTCAGCGGTACCATGAGATCTCTCATTTCCTATTTGAGTATAGTGATGATACAATTTGGTTTGGAACTTTATCGTTTAAGTTACAGTTAAGATTTCATGACTGAAATTTCCTTTTAAAGCAAAGAGAAATGCAAGTTTTATGAGTGTGCAGCTGTTATGTGAGTCTATAATTTGATGCCCTTGTATAAATGAAATCAGAAACTGGTTAATTGGCAGGAAAGCAACTTCTTCTGACAGAGGTTGTAAATACCTGTTTTTTCACTTAGCACAATTTGTTAGCTAGAAACGTTTCAGCCTGTTTACTTTAAAACAGTGATTATTTTCACTCATTTGAATCAATAATTGTTATTATAAATAGATCTACTCGTCATAACATCCTTGCATTGATAAAGAAAAATGAAACACTTTATGGGCATATTATTTGCCAAGTTGACATACTATATATAGTACTATTAGTCAAGGCACTAGTTTTTTAATATGTTCCCCCACCCCTCACTCCTTGCCCCACCTTGGTAAAGAGCACTGGAATTTGCAGTTCAATGAGTATCTGGTCTTTATCATGCATGTGTTTTACTGTAGTTATTGTTATATGAACAGCAAGACAAGGAAGCACATATGGTCAGTCAGCCTCTGTGCTGGATGCTCATCTTGGGTTGAATCATAGTAGGATTGACTAGCAGAAGCTGCTAAAACTAAGGTTCCGTAGAGAAATTGTAGATTTTTTTTCTCTAAGGTTCAGAATTTGTGTTCAGTCTTTAAAGAACGTTTGAGTATATTAGGGTCATAAATTTTATATTGGTCTTGCCAAAAAGTAATTTAAAAAAAATTTACCAGATGAAATAAAAGTGCATTAACCTGGCTTATACAGAAAATGGGAGAAATAGATTTTTCTGATATAATATGATTCTAACAACTTTTTACTTTAAGGGAAATGTGTGCAGTTATACTTACCATGGGTTGAAAATAATTCATCAAGGAAATATTCTGAATTCAGGAGCAGTGCCATTTGTGCTCTATCAAAAATTGGGTTTGCTGTAATCAATTTTTTAGCTTGAAACTGATCTACTGGCTCTCCTTTGGTTTAAATTGCCACAGCTTAGATATTCTTCAGTATTCTTGCCTGGGTAACTTGATTAAACTGGAAGTATAACTTCATAAAAAGCATAGAGTTTTGTATTTAGTCTGTCATGTAGAGAGAACATACAGCAAATGTAATGTGGGGTAAGGAGGAGGGTGATCAAAGCTCTTACGTACTTTTTGTCCCTCGGATTCCTTTGCCATGCTGAGTTGGCATTTCAGAACATGCAATCCTTTATTTTCTCCAGAATTTCTTTTAAACAATAATGCCATCAGATTTGGTAAGATAATCTTCTAAATGGACATTTGCAATAAGTGCAGCACCTTTTTCCTGGGTCAACACCTCACCCATTTTATTTGTTCAACTGAAACATTCAAATTGTATTGAGTGTTAAATAGTTAACGATTGCTACCAAAAAGATGGAGGATTCTCCTTAGGACTGAGAGATACATGTTGCTATGAATTCTAACATTTGAGAGAGGCATCTCTGAAGTGTATTAAACACTGGTGTAGTTAGTTACTTTTTCACTGCTGAAAAGAACTGTTTGCAGACAACCAGATTTTGACTAGCAAAATAAACCCAATATACACATTGTCTGTACAAAGCAGAGTTTGTGCGCAAGATGTTACACACCTTCCCTTGCTTTTGCCACAGGCTGCTTTCTGCTGGTCTCACTGCTCCCTGGCTCCATTCCCAGGGCTCACAGTCCTTCGGAAGCTGCTCTTAGAGCTCACTGCCCCAGAGAGACAGTACAGGTGCTTCAGAGCCAGGCAAGGTTTTAAGACAGATGAACTTCTTACCTCATCCAGTGTGTCAGAGAGCCTGCAGCTTAGAACTGAAGGCTCAGTTGGTCTGTTTAAGTAGAAGAGCTGAGTGAGGGAAAACGAGAGCTATAGGGGTTGATTTGAGGTTTAATTCCTTTACAGCTCCTAAAATTCATAGTATGATGCTCAGTGCTTCATTCCTACTGCATTTTCTCTGTTGAATAGATGACTTAACCTGTTTAACTGGGTGAGAAATTGCAGATTATGAGACTAATAAAGATAAGAACCTCAGTAAAATTGCATTTATTTGGCCAAGTTGTTCCTTTTGTTTCTCTGCTAGTTTAAGAAAAGGAGGAAGAAACTGTTGATGGATCCAACTCCATTTATAAATTAACTTCTTATTACACCGACCTTTTGCCTTGAGATTATTTTGGCACCTCTCTTTTACAAATGCCATAGCTTATTTTATGCATTCACCTTTAAAACACATCTTCGGGGGGAAAAGTTTGTTTGTCTGTATGTACAGTGAAACGGGTTTTAAAAAAATACAGTAGCTATTGTATTTCAGTTGCATACTGAAATATCGTCATATACTATACAGTGTTATGAGGAGAAATGATCTGCACTCCAATTAAGAAAAAAAAAAGAATTACTAGGCATTAAAAAGTATTTATTACAACTTAGTAATCGATATTCCTTGTTTAAAGAGAAGGTTAATTACTCAGTGCATATTAGTTCTGTCCTGTTTTCAGCTGGGACAGAGATAATTTTCTTTCTCGTGGCTGCTGTGTTTCAGATGAGGTATGAAAAGAATGTCAATAATGTGTATTGGTTTAGTTGTTTCCAGGTGGTGCTGTATATTTTTCAAGGACTTTTTTCGGCTTCCCACAGAAGCTGAAAAGGAGCCTAGAGAGAGTGATGGAAGGGCCAATGCAATATTCCGTCTCATAGACGCCAGGCTCCGTGTAGGAATGGGGCTGGCTGGTGGGCCGGGGCTGGCGATCGCTGCTGGGGAAGGTACCAATTCACCGAGTGGTGAGAGTGACTTGAGTCATTATTGTTGTTACCGCTATTATTATTGGTACTGTTACTTTCCTTTTCTGTTCTGTTAAACTGTCTTTATCTCAGCCCAGGAGATGTTTTTCTTTCCCTTCCTTTTTTTCTTCCTCTTATCCCTGCCTTTCTGGGGAAGGGGAAAAACTGTGTGAGCAGCTTTGTGTTCCTAGCTGCTGGCTGGGGTTAAACCAACACAAGTCTATACACAAAATCACAACATCTGTGGTCACAATTGAAGAGAGAGGGTTTGAGGGGGATGAAGAGGCCTTGTGGAGATTTTTTGTTTGTTTGTTTTTCTGTTAATTTCTTTTGTGGCTGTGTGGTGTGTTAGTTGACCAGCACTGAGACAGAGTCATCCTGCAAAAAGATGCCAAGGACATTTGTTGTCAGTGAACCTTTTCTTGCCACTTAGTGTTGATATAGGCCGAAGCGTCTGGGGGGAAAATAGAGAGAAAGCAGGAGGAATAATATATAATTTATATACTTATTTCAAAGTCCGTGTCTGTTAGTACTGAGACACTTAAATGAAAAGTAAACATTTTGAGATCCAGCACACTCACTCAGGAGAAGAGCATGTACTGGGGGCACTGGGTGCTGATCATTTTTGAGGGGTCACACATCCAGGCCACTAATACTTGTCTCAGCTTGTTTTCCTCAGCAGGCTTCACTTCTGGGTTGTCTTAGCATCTTCGTATGTACAGTGTGAATGAGTGTTGCTCAGCAGCCTTTCAGTGTTGCTCAGAGCCTTCAATAGGGCTCTTGTTTCACCAGTATCTTTTTAACTGTGAGCCTCTTGAAAAAAATTTGGAAAAGAAATGGGTTCCGATGTCTTCACAGTATAGCTTAGTCTTGTGTACCCTACACCACACACAGAAGGAAAACAGATCACATCTTAGTCTTTTTCTTCTGGACAATAACAAAACAGTCTCCCTAGTGGTTGATAAAATAGCTCAAAAGCTGTGGCCATTGTAAATGATAGAGGCTTGCTGTCTGAGCCTTTGTTGCCATTCTTATTAGAGTAATGACACAGAGGTATGACAGGAAGTTGAAATAAAGTTTCCACATATGAAACACCAAATAATTTGTGACCTGATTACTTGTCACACTTGTGAAATTGGCAGAGGCTGAAAAATCATACATTTCTGATTGTTGTGGGTGAACCCCAGTAGGTAGCTCAGCACCACCCAGCTGTTTGCTCACTCCCCCACAAATTTTTTCTGTTGATTAGTGCAGTTATGATCTAAGGACATAGGCAGAAGATTTACACTCAGGGAATTCTGCATCATTGGACTAATGAAAAGAGGCTTTTGGAGAAATTAGGTGAGTTGTGAGGCACATGAAGGCTTGCTCTCTGTGTTGTCTTTGAGTCTCTAAGTATTTAGAGAAATTTATTTAAGAAATTTAAAGAATTTTTTTAATTGACCTTTAAGAAAATTGTCCTTTAAGAAAAGGACACATAAGTCAAACAGGTGAGAGAATGAAGGTGAGAATTGGGCAAGTTTCGTATACTCCAGTCTATAAAGCTTTATCAGAAAGCAGTGCCTGTTGCCTCAAACAAGTCTTTATTAATGAAAATAAATCAAGCTTTTTTTTAGAAAAAAAAGTTTTCAACTCTTGATAGCCTTGAAAATTGTAAATGAACATAAACAAAACAGTAGAACCAGAAGAAAGAAGAGATTGGGTATCCACTTACACAGCCGGATGGTAGGTGGATGTGTGGGAGAGCACTCACAAGAGTCCCTTCAACCCTACATTAAAAATACAGCAGTATTTATACAAGCACTAGTTTTTAATTTTAAAATTTGTCAGTTCAGTTTCCAACAGTCTTGTAAACCTTCCTCTTAGAGTCTGTCTGCTTTTTAGCTAGAAACAAGAGAAGCTACTTGCTCCCCAAAATCTTGAGAAAGGTGATTTTAAATCCCTCGTCAGATGGATTCCCTTTTTGACTGTAGACAAACAGCCCTGAGGCTCCCCTGAGGCAACAGAAAAAGATGCCAACAACCCAGCCAGCTCCTGATTTGCGCTTGTGGCTTGTACAGACAAGCCTCTGTTGGTCCAGAAATGGTAGCAAATAGAGATGAAGCTCTTGCTTTCATAAATAAAACTCCTTTCTTGCATCTTCGACATTGTGACTGTTGAAGCCATTAAAATCCTGGAAGTGGTTTCTTAATTTTATGAGGCTTTTGCCTGAGTCCTTCAGTTGCTGGGGACAAACTTAGTAAAGAATTGAATGTCACATTCTAAGGTTTCATTTTTCATTTATTTTCTTCTTCAGTAAGTATTACTGTGTGGTTAATTTGTTCTCTGGGATGGATAAAATGGAACTCATGAAATTCAAATGAATTCTTCTGCTGGCAGCCTGTTTGTTAGCAGCAATAATGAAATATAATGGCTAATGGATAGTGGAAAAGATTAAGTATTTTTCTCATTAATAAAGGGCTTTGATATATTTAAGCACTTAATAAAAATATCCGGAAGAATCAATAACCTAGAATTTGACTTTTTATTTTTAAATATATATATTCTTGTTTTGTTTAACATCAGATTATCTTCATATATGCTTTTATAATTAAAAAAAAAATCTGTTACTTTTAGGAACCTTAAACTTGAAAAAAACCCACCTGTTTTACTTGTAAATCTACAGCTTTTTTATGAAATTAGAAACCAGTGTTGTGAAGAAAAGACACATTTTGTGTTAGCACTTGTTGGGATGCCAAGGAGATGTGTAAAATACCTGCCCAACCTTGTCAGTGCAATAGATCTATCTTTCACAGGCAAGTTGAACATTTTACAAGGTTATTTGCTTCCACCTACTGACCATTCTTGATATTACAGACAACAAATGAGGGAGTACTGCCATAAGGATCATCTTTCTTCCTTCAATACAGGCCATGGCACTAGTGTTATGTACATATGGATTCTCTTTGCCTTCTATATTTCACTACTTTCCCATGAAAAAAAAAAAGTTAGAAACACAACTAACGTTTCTAAAGTTTTTTAGCAGGTACAGTTTGCTTATTTCTTGGGGTTTTTTGTTTGTTTCTGGTATTCTCTGTGTTCTGATGATAGGGGAGTAGATGAAGAAGGTTTTGGACAGTAGGGATATAACAAACTGAAAAATAAATGATAAAGTAGGCAGCCGTGTACAGGTGTTAATTACATTAGCTAATGGCTGCTTGATTTCTGTTTGCAATTCAAGAAGTACAATTAAATGTAGAATTATAGGAGCTATGTAAATAAAGTGTATGGAGGTTTCTGCTGCATCCTAAGTCAAAGCGTCATGTAGGGTCATGCTACCACCAATGATTACTTTTACTTATTTTACTTCTGTTCAGTAACATTTGGATAATGCTAATATCAGAAGAAGGTGGTAGATATGTTTCCCAAGGGCATGGCATATTAAACTTGAAAATCCCTGAAACATATGAATGATCAAACGGAGCACAACTGGGATGAGGAAAGGGAGTCTTCTCAAGAATGGAGTGGGTGTCTGAACAGATATGAATCATTAGTTGTTTCCAAATGAGCACTGAAAGAATTGTACCTCTTGGTCTCACTTTTCTGTCTGGTAAAGCACAGTGCTCAATACAAACATAAATTTAGTACCAAGTGGTACTAGTCATGCAGGTGACCAAATTTCAGTAGGAACACTTAAAGACTATCTTTCAGAACTGTATTCCTGCACACACAGAGGTGAGCATAGTTTCACCATCGCAATTAATGCAATTTTACTGTTAAATGTATGTGCCAGTGTCACAGCACTTTGGTCAACTGTTAAAAGTTGACCAGAAAAGTTTGTCCTGTTGCTTCTGATGTTCTGCATAAAATCTTGCTTTGTTTCCTTGTTGCTGCTACCCAACATAACAGACAAAAAGGCAATTTTGTGTTCCCACATAAAAAAGTAGATCTCTTAATGTATTTGTAATAGTGTAACTTAATTGGCTGTTATGCACTGACACCGAGACAAAAAAGGAATTATATTGGTTTTAAACAGAAGTGGATGAGAGGGTTTTCTGCCTTAGTGGCAGCGTATGTCTGTAATCCATACTTTCCATCTTTCCCATGAAACAACCTATAAATTATGTAATTTTCTCTAAAATAATAATTCTTCATGAAGAACAGAGTTTGCTTGGTTTTAACTTCTTTCTTGTGATGTAAGAATATTAAAGAAAGTACCAAATCTATAGGATTTTACACTTGCTTTACAGCAGTGGTACGTGTTGATCTCAGGTAATTCATACAGTTGGGATGTTTGCAATACACAGACTAAACTGACAGTACTTTGTCATTTTGCACTTTAAAATCTAGCACAGATGTCTCCCAGAGAAGAACATTCTGATTTCTTCCCTTCTTCCTCTGAGCTTGACAGATGATTCATTTTGGTATTTTTTCAAATGTTGAGTTTCTCTGTACATTTCTTCCTTAGCAGAGGTATATCTAGGTCTTAGATTATTTATATTCAAATATTTACATTTAAACACGGATTTTATTAAGCCAGTAACTTGACTGGTTTAAAGAATGACAACACTAATTGCTTCAGAAGAACTAGTTTGTTTTGCTTGGGCAATTAAAGATTAAGATACGTGTGCACATCCCTAACAGGAAACGCTCTTGTCACTCAGGCCAGCTCTGTCCGAGTTAGGGTTAAGAACAAAGTAGTCGGCTGCTTTTCTTCCAAAGGCTTCATCATAGGCTCTCTAGAAACATTAGATGCACAACATGCAAGTCCTGAAACTGTTCCTGCAGAAGTGACAAACTGTTACTGTTAATTATAAACCTGCTGCAAATTACAATTAATTATTCAGCTAATAAATTTGCAAATTATTGGTTTTAGCAGAGACTCTTCGATTGTTTCCTATTATTTTTATCCACCTACTGCATAGTTTTTTACTGTTCAGACTTTTAACTCCTTCCATCTGAGTTAACTCCTTTGAACTGAGGTTTCTTAAACACTACGTTATGTAACCTGTCAGTATCCCTAATTATACTTTATTAGAGTATATGCATTTGTGAGGATTTCACCCGCTGGTAAAGAAGACACCTGGTCAGGAAGTCTGGCTTTGTACTGTCTTACATGTTAAATGGTTGGTACAGTCCAGATTGCTACCTGATAATGTAACCAAAGCAATTTTGTCAAAAATTATTTAGGCAATATTTTAAAATTATTTGGAATATTAGAAACAGTAAAATAAGAGTGAACCCTGAATTATTTTTTTTTCTTGTCCTTCTGCAGAAGTCCGTAGTCGGGGCTCTACTCCTGAAGGTACAAAGCTATTTCTTTACCCAAATCTAACTTCAGCTAATTTCAAAGATAAGCCAATACCACTCTGTCTTGCTGGTTTCACTCTCCAGTCAGATTGAAACTATACACATGTAGCTTTCATTGCTAATGGTGCAATGGTTAATTTGTAAGATTCACTTTCCATCTGTTTAGAAAGAAAACCAAATACTGTGGGATGAAATGATTGTCTTAAGTTCAGGGATAAAGCACAGAAACAAAATTCCATCACCTGATTTTTCAGCCTGTTTCTTTTTCTGTGCCATCATTTGACTTCTAGCACATTGGCCCTTTAATTGCTGATTGCAGCATTGAGAGTCTCAGCTGGGTTGGCCTCGACTTTATTTTCAGCTGGGCTGCATCCCTCATTTGTAGTGTTTGCTTGTAGACAACCATACAAGCTGGGAGTAGGATGGTTTTTGTTTCATTCAGGTAAAATTGCATGTTTAATTCACTTTGGGTAATGACTACTTATGAACTTCAGTTTCTCAAACATTGCTTTTAATGGAAAAAGATAGTGGCAATGCAACAAACTAAAATCTTCTGTAGACAGCAGAAGGGCTCAGAATACTGTTAGATCGTGAACGAGGTCTATTCATCATACTGTAGAGTTTGTAATAACTATGACTAGAATCTGATAGGAACTATTTTATGCTGCCTTCAGTTAATTCAGGTCAGTATGTGAGATAGAGCCACCCTTGTCCTTGGTAACATGAAAAGATGTGATTCATTTTTGATTAACTAGTAAATACATTAAAGAACATTCTATTATTTCCAAAAGGTGGCTTCAGCAGAGCTGGCAGGTGAAAAGCAGCAGTGCTAATAGAGTTTGTATTCATTCCTCCAAGGCAGAAAGCTTTTTAAAAGCTGAGCTTTTCTTCTCGCTCACTCACCTAAAAAACCTGAATGTAAATACCCAAACAAGCTCAGGAAGTTGGCCTATAGGCACAGATAGCATTTCCTTATCCACCAAATGGGAGGAGAGACATGGGGAGAGACTGTCTGCCTGCCAGTAACTCATACCTGAAAGACAATTTTGGTGTGTGAGGTTCCATAAAGTGCAGTCTGGTTCCCATGAAAATTATTGTGAATGTAAAGAGTATTTGAGATACTGATTCGTATATTAGTGTAACATAACTAACTAGGCTAACAAAGTTTTTTGTTGTTGGAATACGCTGCTTAAGAAGTGACAGAGAACTTGATATGCCTAATGAAAACATCTCTAATATGTCTTGATGCGAGTGAAAGTGTTTTTTTCAGGAAACCTTGATTCATCTTACTTGATTGAATGATTTCATTTTTTTAAATCTTTTATGAGTATACAGCCTCTGGGTAAGAAGTCTTTGATATTGAAATGCTACCAGTCCTTCGTTTAAGATGAATAGGCACAGTGATGAAGAAACAGAACTTCTTCATTTAGTATATGTTTTCATTTTTAATGGGAGCTGCTCTTTGCTATCAGCCTTAAATTTGCAGTTTGGGAGTTGCGTAGCAAGTGACTAGCCAATAACCTAAAATCTGATGAGAGTAGTTCTAGCTTCAGTTAAAAGTGTGGGGAAGGACTTATAGCAAAAAGTTGTCCCTTATCTGTATGTCACTTTTTTTTTCCAATAGAAATCTCAAAAGTTGCAGTATGTCAGCAAAATTTGCTTCCAAGAATACCCTCACTAGAAAATTAAAGTTGAAAACAAATGAAAAATGATAGGTTACTAGTCTGCTGTTCACTGTGCTTGAACAATATTTGGCTTACTCAGGTTCCAGTGGTAACTTTTTGTACAAAGGGATAATAGTCAAGAAATAAATGCCTTTCAGAATATAATTTTTGGTACAGTGATTATCTCTGCATGCAATCAGGTCTGCTGGCAAAAATTCAAAGGTTCAATGACAGTCAAAAAACCTAATGACACCCTATACATGTTCCTTTTAAGGTACGAAGATTATGTGATTGATTGTGAAGAAAACATAAATCCAAAGTACACGTGTATTTATACATATATGCATATACGCACACACAAACACGTATTTATATAAAATAGATGCTTGCTTATTTTTGCATGTTGCAGTGAGATTCAGACACAAATATCTTCAACATATTAAGGCCTAGTTAGTGCTCCTGACAAAAGGCAGAAGTTTGAGCAGTCATTTCATCTGAAGCTTACCTGTATATTTCTAAGCTACCACCGGTAATTAAGGAAAAAAAAAAAGGAAGAAAAAAGGAATGATCAAGCAATTCTAATTTTTTCAAGATGCAAGTAGAAAAAGCAAACATCTACTTTAAAGCAGGGATCGTATTTTTGTCTTATGAGCTGGCTACACTATATTGAAATAGGTTTGGGTTTTTATGATGTTTCAATCCTGTCTTTAAGTTTATGCTTGTAATAAAGTTTCATAAACCTTATTTAAAGCCACAATATTGAACATTGTGCATTTAAATATAGAACTTACACAGAAATAACAGCTCAGTAAAGTGTAATAGGAGAAACCCACTTTTGAGTTTTTGATGCCCTGTCTTTATGCTGAGTTATTTGCACAATCATGGTCAGTGTGCTCTGTGACACCATCTTCTCTGCCTCTCTTCTCAGGATACTAAAGCCGAGTGCAGTTCCTGCGTAGAAACTGAGAACAGAAAAGTAAGTGCCTTGTTTTCATGTAATTTGTCAGGTAGCTCTAGTAAGTGGGGTGGTTTGTTTGGTTGATATCTTTATTTTAATTAAACCACGTGAAATTTTTTGATGGTGTTTTGTAAAGTTTTCTAATGTTGTATTTTATCTTCGATGGGGACAAAATAGTCTTACCCTCTTAAATATACTTATGATCGATATTTGAGTAATAGCTACTTCAGAAGGGAATTACAATCTTCATTTAACTATGAACAATTTAAAAGACAAATTTATTGTCTTGTCTTTCATGATAATGTTGGCATACCATGTTAAATATTTCTAAAATATCAAGATAAGGACTGCTTTTTCTTGTATAAGCAGTATCGTTCGTACAGACCTTTTCCTTCTAAATGGTTGATGTTTTAAAAAGTTTATCTCACATTATTTCTAGTTTTATTTTCTGTGAACGAGTATAAAATGTTTTCAGTTCTGTTCTTCACCTTCTGAGCTTTTTTTTTATGCAGCATATTATGGCATGTATGTTTGAGTATACTTGAATAAAGTTACATTTTTAGAATGAATTCTTAAATTGAAGTACTACTAACTTTCACTCTAAAATGAGCAATGCAGAAATCGCCTTCTAGACTAACAGTATCATAATCAATTTATATTTTGAAGCAGTAGGTCTTTATGCTTAAATTGGCATTAATTTAACCGTGCTATAACATCTGATACATCTAATACAACACCAACTTTGCAAAAGTTTTTTGTTGCATTTTTTGCCTTCTTACAACTTTTGGCTACTGCATCTTCCTATGAGCATTCAGCAGCTCCTCCATTTTTAAGAAACAGTTGTCGAGTTCTTTTTGCTATAAAAATGAGGTTTTATTAAACAGTGTTATCCCAAAAGTATTTGAGTTGATCGTGATAGCTCCTTTATAAACTTGATTACAAAACAATGTAATTCAGTGTTGTTGAGGTTAGTACAGGAAAGCACTGTTCATTTGTTGAGATATGTGATAAAGGTTCTTCAGAATTACAGTGATTTTCAATATTTGCAGGAATGGAGGGAGGGAATTATTTTGAGCTATGTAGAAACATACTGAGAATTCAGTTAAGGTACTGAGCTGGGAAGGTAACTAGAAGAGAAAGTGGGCTAGGTCTTAGACACCTGAGCGTCTGTTACTACTCTGTTAAGACTAAGACCTCTATACTAAGACAGGGTCAATTTCTTGCATTTAAATTAAGTCAGCACTGAATGTTTTACTTTGATATGTATCAGTATGAAAGAACTGACTTATTGCAGGACAATATGCAAAGAAATAGGCTCAAAAATCCTGTAATCACATGTTTAACAATGCTTTGTATTAGTAAATACTACAAAGTTCATGTCAAGATAAAGAGTAGCTTTGCTTTGGAGAGTTGAAACATAACCATTTATGTTCCTGAGTATTACATTTAAGGAATTATCCTTATTACTTATATTCTAATGCTTTTTCAGTTCACTGGGAAGTTTAGGGGTTTTTAAAAGAATTTTAACAAACAAAATCATTCTTACTTCACTGCTTTTCTTTGTTACTGACTTTATGCCTTCCATGGACCCTATTCTCCTGTCAGTTGCTTCTATTTTAGTTGTTTATAAAATTATCAAATTCTCCTGCTTTTTATTTCTTCCTTTTCTAGGCTGCATTAAGTTTGAACAAGTGACAGGTTACACCTCCTCACTTCTTGTGCAGTTCCTTGCTTTTTTTTCCTCAAGCATTTTGTAGACACATCGTGAGCTGAATCAAAATGAGCCTGCTTAATGTGTTCATGGTCTAAACTATTCAAGACACAAAGGCTTCACATACTCAATTTAAGAAAAAATAATTGTCAGAAATAAGTATCAGTCCAGTTTTAAATAACTTTCTCACTTAGAGACTGGGCTAGGTTTTTTATGACTATATTTGTACTGAAATTGGAGCCAGAATCCAGTTCTGGATCACTGAACCTGTGTAGTGTATGGTCCTATGACCAGTAGTTAACTGAGTCAGTGATGGTGGAGCGCACATGTTGTAATTTAATATGTTTAACACCAGTTGATACTCATTTCTGTGAAACTCAGGCCACTTAGGCCCCAGGTTCTGAGCATGAGCTTTGATGGGAGTGTCTAGGTGTCTAAATTATGTCCATGTTGTTTTATCTGTGCTAAAATACAATTTGGGACCTGATTTCGAAATACCAAGATGTGACTTGTGCTGTGGATAGCAGCTACTAAAATTGCACAACCAAAAGGTTCTTTTTATTGCTTGAATAATGGAAAAAGTTGGACCTGATAAGCTTTAAACTGGAGTCTTGATAATGAATGTGGTGTTTTTCTTTTTCCTTTTATTGCAACTTTCCTTTTATTTAGCAGATGTACCAGCCCGTTGCCAGTGAAGTGCTGGGGTTCTTTTTTTGTTGATATAAGGTAGGATGAGTAGTGTAAATTACAGGAGCTGTGTATCTGATACTTTTCTTGGCCTTTGTGATTGCTCTGAGTTTGAATGGTTTCTTAAGGAGCTCTCTTTCTTCACTGCTGCTGTCAAGACTAACCCAGCTGTCTGACCCCAGAAAGGGGCACCTTCTCCAGTGAGGAGTACGTGATCTGATTTTTTCTGAGACAACCTGGGCCCAAGCACTGAGCAAGTGAAGTGACATGAAAGAGCACGAGATTCCTGTGTTACCCTATGCTTTATTACTTGGCTGGCACTTCCCCTTCCTTTCTTGCTCTTAGAAGCAGTTGCATGAAAGTGGGGTGACAGTTGCAGGGTCTGCAAACTTCCTGTGAAACCTGGAGAGTCTCTCTCTTAATGCACCATTAGGTTTGAAGGGCTGGAGATCTGGAAGTTCTCAACATTGCAGTGCTGAATGCTATGAATTTCTCAGCCTTTTGACTGTAACTACTGAAGCCTGCAGACACGTGCCTTCGGGTCTGCAGACTCCTCTGTGGTCTTCCCTCACTAATCACTGAAGTAATAACAGCAGACAAGAGGTTTGCTAGGGTTTGGGTTAGGGTTTAGTTTTTGACTTGCTAAAAGTACAGTTTTTATCCAACAGCAATGACAATCTGTTCAGTGCTCTAGCTTTCAAGTGCAGAAGCTACAGTTAACATAAAGAATTGCCCACCAAATCCCTGAGTTTATCTTCATCATTTTGGTAATTTCTTGAAAAATTTTGAAAGAAGAGAAACGTAATAATACTTGCTGTTGTTACATGATATATTCCATCTTTTCTCCGTGTGTGGTCCCAAAGCTGAAGCTTCTGCCAACCTTACATGGCAGGTCTACTTTACAGTGCAGGGATTTAGATTACTGGTGACTTATGCAGTGATCATCAAATAAAAATACATCGGTTTTGGTCAATATTAGTGCGTTATTTCATGTTTATTGAAAGCGTAAGTTTGGAATTTCATGTAATTCATAGAACCTGAACTATTGTAAATAATTTTTTCATTCCATCTACATTGAAATCAAGACAAACTATTGCAATTAGGCCATGCATCATTACTATCTAATAATTTGCAATTCCATAATGAAATACACTGCTAATGAAGTATATAATTAGTAATTAATGGAAAATTAACAGTTAACAAAATAGAACTACAAGGTGCCTTTTTCTTGCAGTCCTTTTTCCTGAAGTTTCTTAATCTCTAAATTCAGAAGTAGAAATTTATCAAACCTTGGTTATAGAATTGCCTGAAGGCAAACTCAAATTTAATAACTGTAATTACTGTTTTGTACTCTATTCTATAAATGGCAAAGTAGCATTTAATTATTCTAACCACTTTATGATCTGTCTCTCCTCTCATTGTTAACTGACCTTTTAATGTAGGACCCTACTAATATTTTCTGCAAGGATAAAAGCCATTAGGTGTGAGAATAACAAGGGCCAAGTAATCAACAGTCTGCTGTAACTGGCCTGTATTAGTACATGTTACTAAATGGCATTCACCATTGCCAGCAGTGGACCCCTAAGTGCATGTACGGCTCATTTCCTACTTAATTGGTGTTCTTTCTGTTTGTCTCACTCAACCCTTTTTCGTTTTGATCTCACACCTTCATTCTAAACATCCCAATATTTGATGTTTAATGAATCATGTGATCATGGAAATATCTCAGCTTTGCTTTTCAAACAAATACATGCAGAAATGTGACTCCTGAATTTTCACAGAAAGAAACCTGTTAAAAAATACTAAGTGTGATTTTTATAACAAATCCATTGATTGCTGAAGCTAGTCTCATGGTGGTTTGGAATTTGAGTCATAATTTCAAAGTCTGTGATAGTTTTCAGCATAAAGTTTTGCTTTTGCTAGGGCAAGACTGTTGTTTGGCTTTTTCTATGCATGTTTTCTAATATAACTCTGTTGGTTGGGGTAAACTAAATGGTTGAATTTGAAGGGAATTATATAAGAGTATTAGTCATTTTGGCAAGAGGGAAACCATGTGGATTCCTTTACAATCTTCTCCACTGGCTACAGCCAAACTCTAGTCTCAGTCTGTGCTAGTGTGTAAAGCCTTACCCCCCCTCCGCCTCTTTCACCAGCTTTATTGCCTGTCATTACCTGAAAAAAACCTGCCCCTGATAAATATTCTTCATCTTTTACTTAATGTCAGTTCACATCTTTATTTGGCCTTAACAGTTTAGTTCCCCCCGCCCCTCCCCATATTTAAATAGAACAGAAATCTTAAAAAATAT
>VXBJ01002175.1:115457-163394 GCA_013400055.1 Nycticryphes semicollaris | reverse complement strand
GTGATTTAATTTACAGGTGGGAACTCCATAGTTCTGCTATATTCCACCAATTAAATGTAATGGCACTAATACAAACTTACGTCAGTTTTTTCATTTGTTACACTAAATTTTTCTGCTTCTGCTTCTTTTCTACAAATCTAGTCCAGTGACTGAGAATTTTCTGCACTTTGGCTTTGAATTTATCCAACTTCCTCATAAATTCTCCTTTATAAATGCTGCCAGCTGGAATTGTCATTTCATGACCATTTCACCATTAGTTCCATGCTATTATTTGAGAAGAATTTAATGGCAGCTGTCACTGACTTCAGTAGTATTGGAATAAAGCTACTCACAAGGTAAGTGAAAAGAAAATTAGTTTGCATTTGGTGTCATGAAAAGCCCCATTTTGACGAGACAAATTGGCATGGCTTTATACATAAATAACTTCTTTACTTGGATAATAACCTTTCAGAGGATATTAGAATTTTATTGCATTTTTTAAAAACAACATTTAGTGAGATTCATTCCAGCTAAGACTTACTATTTGATACTGCTTAGTACTGCCATAAAGTAGTACCAATAATTTTCACTGTATTCTCTTAGAATTCTGTATGTCTTTTTCTTTTTTCTTTAAAATTAGCTTCCATCATGTGAATAAGGAGGAGAAAGACTGGCAACAGGTCTGTGCCGAATACTCCTGGTTTCAGCTGGATCTTCACTGCTAATGCATTTGAACATCACATTTATTGCTGTATTATTCAAAGTAGTGCGTGCTGAATGCTCTTCAGTTACATAACACAGGGAAGTTTTGGCCCCAAACTACTTACAAACTCATGCCTCTTATCTAAACTGCTCATAAAAAATAAATAACCAAAATGCAATGGTTTACCTTGAAAAAAGAGAACTGAAGAGCAGGAACATGCACAACCTCTTGTTAGATCCTCAACAAAGCATTCCGTTCAGGAGAAGCCAACGCTTCCTTTAATGCCTCTATATTGTTTCATAAATCTTCTCCAATTGCTTATTATGTAGCCTGGAAGCACCAACCATAGATCAGGACCTTATTGTGCTAAATGCAGTGCAAATGACCATGTGCCTGGTTTCAACTTCTACCGAAGAAATAAGAAAAAACGGACATGGTGTGACTATTGGTCAGAATGGAACAAATTGATGCAATCACATCAAAAGCTTAACTGACGTCGGGTGATACAGGAATGGCATGAAAGTCAAGTTTTTTAATTAATCCTGTGATGTGGGGCTTTTGGACAGTGACTTCCTAAGGGGTCATCTCAGTTTTCTTTACTGAAGGGACACAAGGTAAAAATTTATACCCTCAGAAAAGGCACTGTTAAAAGGATAATGAATATGCAGTCAAATGTCCAAGTGTAAATGAGTTCGTACTATGCAGTTTTCTGAATATTCAGAATACAATCAGAGCTATGCAAACAGAAGAATACTGTTCTTACTATCTTCTTTCAAAAGCAGAAATCAAGCTCTATCTACCAAAAAACCATCCTGATTTTAAATTGCAAATGTATATCTGTTTGTCTGGTTTTGTTTTCTGATGAGTTACAATTAATTTAGATTTTGGAACTGCTTTTTCAACCTATTGTATACAACAAATATTTAAAGAAAAAATAAAGCTATTAAAGGTGTCCTTGATTCATTAAAATTGGGCTTATAGAAATTTCAGTGATTAATAGGCCTTGAGGAAAAAGTCTTCTTTAAATGGCTTGTTGAAACCCAGAAATTCTTACAGCAATCTGAAGCTCACCTTCTTTTCTTCACCAGTTATATACTCTACAACATTCATCAGATTTTCAAAAATCTAACTATAGAAAGGAGCTCATGCATTTTAAGCATGGAAGAAAAGACAATAGATCGTAATTAAATTTTGCATCTTTTGCTATCTTTAAATGTAAAGACAGAAGAAAAGACACACTATTTTTTCTCATGAGGTACATTAGATACAAAGGTAAAAAGAAAAGCCTCCTTTTGATAATGTGTAAAATCACTAGATTAAGCCGACACTGCAGCCGTATACAGACAGAAAGAAGTGGTCAGTGTTTGAAACATCTACTTAGATTTCCACAGTTACCATTAACCAGATTTCAGGGAAGTCACCTTTGTATAACAGTCATTGGAACCACTTATGCTTTCTTAACTGAATTTTCTTTCTATTTATGTCCACCCATGCAGCATGGAAACTGGAAATTGCTCATTTGATTTCACTGCAACTTCTGAATGCCAGGTTGCGCAGGGCTTGTCAGGGCATGCAATGTGGTGCACTCAGTCAACAGGAAGAGTTCTGTAGCACAAAGCATGTGTGACAGCCTAATTGGGAAATTCGGATTGTTCTTTTGTATCTAAAAAAACCACACAGGATATGCTATGGTGACTCTCTGATTTGCCTTCTCTGCCAGTCCTGATATTTGTGTTATACTGGGAGCCTACGGCTGCAGAGCTTGACATTCCTTCTCTAACAACGGCAGTTTCCGAGTGTGTTATCGCACCATCAATCCTCCAGCTCACACTACTGCAACAGATGGTGCACAGAAACCCAGGGTGTATTTGTCTGGTGAAAGAGTAAATAAAATTATATGACACTAAAACGCTGACCTCAGTGGATATGCTAATGAAAAGCTACTAGTTTTAATGGTGCAAAAAACTATGTTACCAGCATTCATTACATATCTGTAGAGAAAAAAAACCCCACAACTTTTAATATAGTGCCTATGTAGTGTCCTCTAAAGAGAAAAAAAGGAGCTAGAATGACTCTAGATGTATAGGAAGAAAGCATAAACACACACACAAGTGGATAGCTCTGTTCTCACTATTTTCTAAGAAAATTTTCTCCTTATCACCAATTTATCCCAAATGAGACAGTTAAATCTATTGTAAATCTCATTTACCAGATCCCAATTACTTTGATGTTCATGGCATTGTTTTGAGTTCTTTCTCGGGACTGAAGCATTTGCTAAGGTTTGTAAGTCAGAGCAGGGTTTTTCATTTGGTATGAGGCCAACATATAACAAGGAACAGTCCTTTTTACAGATCTAGTTGTGTGCCTATAATGCAATACTTTATGAGCACTGCATCTATCCAGTTCTAACACCTCCAGGGTAGTTCTGGATCCATATGAACAGCATCTCTACTGCTGAAGGACCCTGGCACCAGGTACCTTTGGTGACAAGTACTATCTGTATCAGTTTAGTATAATACTTGTTGTAAAGGAGCCACTGGGCCCACAGAAGCAGCAAAACCTGTGCTGTTTGGTAATCGAAATAAGTCAGACAAAAAAAGAAAACACAAGGACAGTGCCTTTTTCTCAGGTCACCCAACACATGAGAGTCTATGTGAGGAACAGGACCAGCATCTCCTAAATACCTTCTCGGCTCTCTTCGTGTTTGCAGGATGAGTAGCTCTCGTAATTCCTGGTAGAGAGAGCAGCTGTGTAATGCCTCTCTAAAAACCTGCAGGTGATCTAAGGATAGAAGACTGAGCAATACACAGGCTGCTCACTCATTCTACAATGAACTAGTAATTTCAATTAAGCTCTGCTCAAAGTTACCCTGGAAAACAGAAAAATAAAATGGAATATGGCACTCTTTCGCCCATTATTAAAAAATAAAAATACAAATTAGGGTTCCTTACAAACTAGGAGATACTGCTGAATGTAAACAAATTTTCATGGTCTTTCATCTTCTGTCAATAGCAACTTAGAGAAGCCTTTGACATTCCTCACTAAGCCACTGAATAGGAGGCAAATACAGCAGCAACATAAAAAATAGGAAACAAAAGCATAATGTTCCAGCTCTCACAAAGGAAAATATAATCTAAAAATACTTCAGGTGCTTTTACTTGACTTCCTGATAATCAGCTCTTTCCTCACCTACTTGTATAGGTTTAACAGCAAAGTCAAGCTGTATGTCCTTCACTCTGTCATCCTCTAAAAAGAAACTTTAGTCACTCTTTATTCCACACTGGGTACACTACATGCATAGGCACAAGGAGATTAGTAAAATCAAATCTCTTTGTCTTTTAATATATACTGCAGTGCAAATAAAATAGAGAAATGGGAGGAAAACACAAGGAATGTGAAAAACAGAGAAGAGAATCTCAGACCAGGCAGAAGAATCCTCAAGGAATTATGGAAAACAAACCCCTTCACTGGCCCAGTCTGTGGACTCAACTGCATAAAGTGAACTACTCCATCCCTCAGCCCCAAACCCAGCTACAGATTGTGCAGTAACAACAGATTTCCTCATCTACTTCTTCATTTACTGTCCGCTGCTATTTTCCCCGACAATTTCAAAGAAAGGAGGGAAAATGGAAGGAAAGGATGCAAAGAGAACCAGCTTTTTGCTCAGCAGCAATAGCAGAGGCAGAAGCAGATGCTACTTCAGGGATCAGCCTGTGAACATTACCTTTGTCTCTCCTTTTGCAGGGTATGTGCGAGCAACACCTACAGCAGCCGTAAAGTTTATTTCAAAGTAGTTTCAGTTTTCCTGGGGGGTTTGAGTATATTTTGTACTTTCTTCTGTGACTCTCAGACATGCTGTCTTTCCATTGATTTGTATCACAGTGTGGAGGGTAAGTTCTGTGTGACCACACAAGCACCAACTCACAAGAATAATAGAAATATTATTCCAAGCACTGATTTTAGCCATTCTTATGACATCACCGCTGTGTTGCAACCAGTCAAATTTCACACTTTCCACAGTCCTTTATTTGAAGCATTCTGAAATATACACAAAATTTCATTACCAGATTTGTTGAATTCAAACAATTAGATGGATTGTAACAGCTTAACTCCAGGCAGATAACTGTAAGAATCAACACATCTCTTTCACCACTGTCTCAAAAGCTACACAGCTTTACGGCTTGACCAAATGCTAACATAACACTAAAAGTAAACCCCCTGATTCTTACAGGTTTGATTAACACCAACACACACGCAGTATCTGAACAAATCAGGATAATAACACTAAAAAACCCAGGTGCTCTAAGAACAATTTAGTTTATACACAGTCACATCACTGAGCGATACAAGTTGCAGAAGTGCTGAGCACAACAAGCCCTTTTGACTTAACTATATCTCTATAGTTCAGACCTGCTTCAGCAAAAAGTGAAATAGTGCATTATAAGGAACTTATATAAGGAAATTCTATCCATAAGTTTGTCTGGTTAACTTCCTTCTTGCACCATCAATCATTCGGATGAGCTGTCTTACTTGTGTGGAACAATCAAAGTCTAACAACCTAAAATGTACATGAGTAGGGTGCTTTTCATGATATTTTTTTCTTTAGCCCAACTTCATTGCCTGAACATTTTCTACTGCAGTTCCAGACTTGCCATTTTCTCTACACTACCTCTGGCCAACAGGGAAAGTCATTAGTTAGAGCAGTCAGTTTTCCCCTTCCCTACAGAAATCAAATGTGTCATCTCTCCAGTGCTCTCAGAGTACAGTCTTCATAACCCTTTCAAATTGAGCAGGTTCTGCTCATCACACGGAATCTATGTAAGAGAGCTAGATTATTGTTAATTACAATTTCTCAGTTTTTTGAGCTGAGGAAAATTAATGTGGATGTTCAAGCAAAAAGGCTGTGAGTTTTCACAGAGAAGAAGCCTGATGTTAACTTGTATGATTCTGGTGTTTGAATTGACCAGGCATTTCAAGCTGCCTGTAACATGAGATACTGAGGACTTAGCACTGAGGAAAAAAAAAATCAGGTTACATTTTAGGCTGAGATTTTTTAAACTCTTGATGTAAATATCTTCTGGGATTTGGGGATTTTTTTCTTTTAAACAAAAGAACTCAGCTTGTTAACACTTAAAAAAATCATCATACAAATTATTTTCTATTTACCAAATATATGATGCTTATTTTTCTAAACACTCCCCTCCTTCCCTCCCTCCCCCCGGCCCTCCCCCAGATATGCCCCATTAACCCAGATGAGAACAATAGGCATCCATTTGGATGGAAGTACTTATTTTACAGTTTTTCATGTTCTGTAACTACCTTTTGCTCTTGTAAGCTCTATTCAAATGATCTTCTGGGCTTTTTTTTTTTGTCGTTGCATTTTTAAAGGGCTTACCTTGTCACTCATTAGAACCTGCCCAAGGGTTCTAACCTACATAGCATTCCTGCAGTCGCTTGGGCACAGAATTCCCGCGCTCACCTCATGAAAGACAGATCAAACAGCTTGGGCCAAAGCTCTAGCTGGTGTAAAACTGCAGGGCACTATTATTTAAAAGAAGTATCTGAAGTAGAACTCTGTTCCCAAAATGCGCATTACTCACAGCTGGGGACACAAACAGCAACTCTCTAAGCCAGGTGCTAAAAGCACTGCATGTGAACTATGCCAAATCACTATCCTATTCCCCGAGGTGACGTATTGATTTTGCAGTTACACCTCAAATCGTGAACTTGCATATACTCCAAGCTACCTAGCTGACTTACATGGTGTTGATGTTCCATAAATTTCTTTTCCATATTTAAGTTCACCTCAGAAATGAATTTAGTGCAGCACATAGAACAACCAGGCTTTGAAGTTTAATCTTGCCTAAACCAAGATAAGTTTTTGTCAGTGAAGATAATAAGATTTATGCTGCTTTTTACCTGTTTTAGGAGATTTAATGTTTTCTTTCTACAGCGTTTCCTGAGGACCAGCATATTCTTGTCATTCTAATGTCACAGTTTAGTTTTCAAGGGTAGATGCTTAATATTTTTGCTTGCATGAAGATGGAACAAAACCAGCTGAAGTATAGATTTTTTACATACTACTCATTGCTATTAGTTCTGCAATGAACTTTATGAAGGAAGCACAGGTTAGAGGGTATATCAGAAGCCAATTGGAAGCCAAAGTCTAAAATCTTGCCTGCTAATGGCCCTAGGAAGCACTCAGGTCCTTACCAAGCTTCTTTACCTTTTTAGGTTTTTAGATTTAAATGGACATGGTAACATCTTATGTACCTCTGTCTAGAGTTTTCAGATACCAATATTAATTTTTTAGTACACCAGCAACTCTTCAAATTATTACCAGAGATTAGAATCATTCACCTCAGAAAACCTCAAGAAGTTTAGTGGGTTGTTTGGATGAGGTGAGAGCATGAAGAAGGACAGAGTATAACCTGAATACTTCAGTGAAAAGTACATTAAACACACGTGAAAATTAGTTGGATTGGGACTACAGAAAGAGAATTAAAACATCTCTAACAAGTGCTACTTAAAAATACTGAAATAATTATTTATTATATTTATGATACAGCTTACTGGCAAGCAGATCAATTAAACAAGGCAAAAGGCATCAAAATATCCAATAATCAGAAGCCTGGATGTGAAATGCCAACAGTCAGGTTTTGAGCCATGAGCCAGTATCTCCAGGTCAGAACTGAAAAAACTCAAGCTCTAAGTGAATGAGAGAGAGTTCCTGTGTAAATGTCAGATACATTAAGGCACCCTTTAGAGTTTTAGAGCTGTATAAGTTCTTCAATAAACATAGCCAATGAAAATTTCCTCAACATTCAAGCTCTAAACCCTTAATCATCAGTGAGCAGTCATAACTTTTCTAAAAACATCCAAAATATTCAGTCAGAGCATCATCTCAAATTAAATGATCTATATTTAAAGCTCAAGACTTCAATAAAATTGCATATTAAACAACACAATATTTCTGCTCTTACCATCTTTCCGAGTAATTGTCAAATTCGACTTGAAATGTAAGGTACCCTATTAGCTGGGAATAAAACAAGGCTGTGCTGAGCTGGGGGGGTTATGGCTACATATTTCAGTAGACTGATTGCGTTGACTCACACATTGATGCATTGTTCAAACACCTAACATCCAGTGAAGGATGAAAAAGCATATAAAAGGCAAATGCCTTTTGCAGAGGCAGCATCATGGAGCAAAGCGGATTCTGAGCAAGTATTTCATGTGCGCAGTTCTTCAGTGCACTTTACCATCATGCTCAATATTCCATTGCTGCACTTTGCCTTTCCCACAGATGGATAATTCGAGGAATTTGCTAAGGACTTTGCAAGGCCAGAGCAGAGCATGAGTATGAATCTAATTTGGTTTGCGTGAATGGCATCAAAAGTTTGAGCAAAAACTTTCTTTTGTTCTCTGCAGATTCTATTTCTTAATTTGGAATAAATAATTTCTATTGTCTGCGTATCTCATGCAGTTCTGAACTATCTAATTCTACATTTGCTACAGTAAGCCTTTCATGGATTGGAAATTCTTCCAGTACAAGCTCATAGAAATTTCTGCCAGCTTCAGACTTTATCCTACACATAATATTCAGTCTGGTGCCAAGAGTACTTATGCCACTATTTATATCAAGTCAGAAAAAAATTACAAATGGGCATTTCCAGTACAAGAGATCTGACATTTTTGATCAAGTAAAGCTTGATTTCAGCTCATCTTAATCTGTTCACCTAAAATTCAGAACAGTCAAGGGCAGCAAATCCTCAAGGAGTAAAATAACAAATGAAAATGACTTTACACTAGGAAAAAGTAAATTGCCTCCTCCTAACACAGTTAAAAAAAAATAACAATTATGCTCTAGAGATAGATTTATTACACAGGAACTCATACAAAACTCAAGCCTGGCTAAGAAAAACTTAGTATATGGAATTTTATGACTGACTTAAATTAAGTTTTAAAGTTCAAATGTCATTGATGGAGAAATGCCAAAGAAGTGGTAAACTGCAATTTTTGTTACTGCTTCTCTCCCATGAAATACACTCCTTTTCATCTTAGCAGATTGCCCAGTTGCATATCTACTTATGCTTTGATGAGAGCAGAGAAATGTGGGGGGGCAATGGTTGCAAAGAGGTAATTATTGCAGAATGCAAACACATTGCATACAGGCTCTAATGCAGTAAGCTCAGGAATTCTTTTAATTTCTTCCTTGAATTGAAAATATTTATTTTCTGGATTAATAAACTTTATCATGGGTGTTCTCGTAGTAGTGCTGCCTTGGTTTATCACATCCTCTCAGTTCAAAAAGCTGGAACAAACATTGTCATTGGTGTCAAAGAATGCAAAGGATTCTGCTAAGCAATTATGAGATCAGCACAGTTTTTACTGAGACACCACTTAACACAATCGAATCAATTGCTTATGCAATTCTAACACAGTCTAATACCTGAACAGCTCATATACTACACTAGGGTNGTTTTTACTGAGACACCACTTAACACAATCGAATCAATTGCTTATGCAATTCTAACACAGTCTAATACCTGAACAGCTCATATACTACACTAGGGTTATTATCAGTTCATGTAAAAAAAAATCTATGGTTCACCTTCTATGTAAGAATTTCAAACAAACATGTATTTTTTTTAAAGCTGTAAAAAACTGTTGTCACATGCAAATAGAACTAGTCAGCCTTCCACACCCCTCAAATCAGATATGATATGTTGTCTTGCTTTCTGTAAGGCAATATTATAAAGGCACCCACATGGATTCAGCAGTATCGTTTGCCCTATGGCATCAATCACAGATGAATCGTTCCAAAGCACCTCCTGTTCAAGAAAGTCAGTCGCTCTCCTGGACAAAGAAATCAAGTAGCCAGCAGAAGTCATAGCAAGACCCATCACAGACCCTGTTGCAACCAGTTTGTGCTTTTCAATATTGGTGAAAATAACAACTGAAGCAAAATAAAGGGAGATGATACAGATGGACTAGATGCTCCTTTTCATCAGGGCAGCCATGAAAGGCTGCTGTTCTCTCTAAATACTATTTTAATGTCTCTAAGTTCACTGCCACAAACTTCTGTAAGAACATGTAATTTACTTAAATGCTTAATAATGGACAACAAAATCCATATCTAGTTATGAGAATGAAGATAAGAAATCAGGCATATAAAATCTAAGGCTATCCAGAAGGGTTGCACTACTCTGACTTGGTCCACATTTCATATCTCTCATGTATTATTGTTTGATTTAGTGATGTAAACTTTGTAAATCTTGCAGTTCAAAAAGAATGAACATTTAGAATACTAAAAGACAGCTACACCTCTGCTAGTTAATGTTCCAACAGACATGCATTTTTTTTAACTATTCTGACATAGGAGTGCCAGTTTCATCTCTTTGCAAATGTCATCAGTCATGTTCTCTACTTTTACATTACCTCACCTACTTTTAGCAGTAACATTACTTTAAGACAAAGAAACCAAACCATCATATTTTTAAATGCTAAAGAATCATTTGTATTACCACAAAGTGTCCTGTCTTAAAAATTACTTAAAATGTTATCAAGCTTGCAGTCAAAAAGCTGAAACTGTCTCCAACAAACAGCAATGTTTGCAAGAAAAAAAATGAGATGTCATCATGAGAAGAAATTAGAAGTGGGATAAGAGTGCTTTGGTATTGCATAGATACAGTAGCAGGTGGAAAAAAAAAAAAGGTCCCTGCAGCTGGGCAGCCCTCAGGCTACAGCACCTTGTGTACCCCAGGGGTTGTAATTGGCAATTAATGGACAGGAAAGAGTAGCAAAGATGGACTNAGGGGGGGGCCTTGTCATTTGTTTTTGTTGCTTTACTTCATTATGTTATGTATTTTATCTGTGCAGGACGTGATACCAGATACCAGAGAAGGTTTCCTGGACCCAACATGATGTGCTGTGAACTCCAAGGACAGCCTCAGCACAGCCCAGAGGCTCCTTGAATGCTTTAGTACACCACCTCTCTGAACATGGCCTTTTTACTGATAATTGGCAGACTAGCATGACTGACTTGGTACTTCTGGTTGATCATTCATGGTAGAGAACATAAATTAAAGACAAAGAAAAGTGGTTTTTGTTTGGACTTTTTTAAAGAAAAGGTCAGAGATTTAGAACAGTCAATAATTTAGAGGAAAAACAAAGAGGCAGAATCCTCAGAGACTCCATGTAGACACAAACAGCAAAACACTACAACAGTAAGAATTCAGAAAGACAGGAATTACTAAACACAGGCAGAAGTCTGGGATATTTAGAGCTTTGACTCATTGTCATTAAGACAGATCGTTGTGCCTGGGAATCATAGCTGTCTCCAAAGGGCCAGCCACCTTGGTCCCAACTGCCTTCAGGTATGGTTCGTTCTCTTTCAGTGTCTTCTGAAATGTTGAAATCTTTTACCCATTGTTCTTATCATCTTCATCACATTGGTCCTCAGCATCCTCAACAAAGACGAACTTTGTGAAGCGGAAAAAAACATTCCATGGTTGGAATTGTGTGCATCAAGCACACAACCAAGCCACAGCATTGTTGTGTAACCTGACACACATCTGCTGGAGGGATAGTCTGAATTTTCTGTCTTCATGGTGCTGCCCTGAACAACAAGGAGACCAGAAAACCTACTCTTTCTTAAATATTCGCAGTTCTCCTTCTGAAGATTTGTTCTGTGATAAATTGTGAATTACCCTGTCTTTTTCCAGATAGCATCTAATATCCTAGCTTGTGCCAGCCAGTGGTCTGGATGGCTCCCGCTATATATGAAGTGGGTATCTCACTTATTCGCTTGTACAAATATGTGTACAGCCCTAAATATATCCTTACCCAGTGTTACAGTACCCTATTAACAGAGCAGATGATGAGGAAGGCTTTCTTCTAAATCAGGAAGATGAAAGGATTGAACATTTTGAATAGCTCTAGAAGGATGTTGGTGTTATTTCTGAGCACAACACTGGGCGGTATTTCCTAAATGAAGTGGTATGCAGGGAAACGCTCAGTCTGTGAGCCCTCACCGGCACACGGGTCAAAGTCTAAGAATCCTACAATTACACTGTAGCAGAAATGTAGGTGTCTAGGAGGTTGTTCAGGCTCTTAGACCCTATATGTGTACCACTTAGATGGAAAGAAAGGGGACTCTGTGCCCATGATAGTACTTAAGTGCTCTAAACATGCTTTAGAGTTGAGAAGTTCCCTTCCCCCACCTTGTACATTCCTGTGACCTCCATTTCACTCCACTGCTATACAAAACAGTCCTCAATTTCAAAGATAATTTCCACACGAATTTTCTGACATTGGTTTCTCATCTGTCATCAGTGCTTGAGGTTACTGTGCCCTCTTCCTTTATATTTACAACATGAAACTTCTTTGGTTCAATTTCCTTTGCATGAAATATAAATGCAGCAGCAAATAAGAAGTAATATAAGGTCAACAGAGAAGCAGCAGTGTAACAATATTTTTTAAGACTGTATGAAACAAATGAAATGGAGCACTCACATAAACAGCATGCTTAGCTTATCTCAGTGGCCCTTCTTAATTAACCCTTTAGAAAACAGCCACACACATTACATAAACCGTATACTCAGCAGACACAGATCTCAGAAACAGAACTATCTACAGACCCTCAAAGTTTGCAGATGCGCCAGGGAAAGTATTGCCAAAATTTCACCATCTTTTTGGCTATATAAATACTTCTAAAAGCCACAGGGAAAATATTGCCTAGTGTTAATTACTGATATCTGCTCCTACACAGTGGATCATCCTTCAGAGTAGCATTAGGGTATATCTATATTCAAAAATGTCGTTGCAAAACTTCATTCCTTTATATATACAACACAAACGATGCTGAGTATAATGCAGTGTAACAGCTAGAACACACATTCCTTC
Source organism: Nycticryphes semicollaris (assembly GCA_013400055.1). Lineage (NCBI taxonomy): Eukaryota > Metazoa > Chordata > Aves > Charadriiformes > Rostratulidae > Nycticryphes > Nycticryphes semicollaris. The sequence goes on along the minus strand of VXBJ01002175.1, from coordinate 150,808 downwards.
AGTGGAATGTGTTCTCAGCACATAAAACTCTATTAATAAGAAGAGCTCAATATTTTTTTTTCCTCACCTTTTGTTGTCTTTATTTGCTCTTGTTGTTCCTCCTACATTTTAAGTCTCCTTAAGCATCAGCAGAAAAAAAATGTTACCCCTAAAGATCTGAAGTGGTCACAGCAATTGCATAGCAATACCAGCTGCAAGATATCTAGGTCTGGATGCCAGGCTGTTCCTCACTTTTTGAACCATTTACCTCTACCAAGCAAGCTACAGTTACTTGAAATGTAAGATACAGCAGTGTGTTAATCTATCCACTGCCCTGATTTAATTGGCCTAGAAAATTGCTTGAGGTGTTTGGGACTGCAATTAAGGCTAGATGAAACTGGAAAAATGGTCTTTGGCGGTGGAGGGATTTTTAAAATTATTTTTAAGAAACCAAACTCTCTCTCAGCTAAAACTCTTGGGCCTAATTAGACATTAATTAAAGTTACTTGCTGCTGCTTAGTTGAATTCCAGCTCAGTAGACATATTTTAAGTGGCAGGTATAAACTTAGCCTTTTCTGCCTCTCCCTTTTGTCTTTGCTTCCAACAACCAGAACTTCCCGAATCAGCAAATTCATTCAATTCAAATTAGAATAATTGTCCATTCAATAACTGTCCATCTCAACCTCACAACTTGCAGATTCCCTCTGTATTTTGGCTTAAGGAAACAAAATTAATTGTAAGAAAATAACAGTCTGCCACTGTTACCACTCTGTGGCTTGTGATCCTGCTGTTGGATATAACAATTACTATACGCTGGAAATATCCAGCTACATGTACAGAGCTAAAAATAGAGAGGTCATCGCACCAAAACAACAGGCAAATTAGCTACTTTGGTCTACAAATTTGAGATAAAAATCTTATATGGAAAAATGCAGATAACTATAAGTCATGTCGCAGCTACAGTTGAGACACAGAGGTCCACTCCCATTTCAGCACCCACATAGACAACAGGTTTTTCAGAAGGTCTCAGCCTGTAACCAAGCTCTGCATAAGCCATGGTTAAGAAGCACAGGGCTTGTTTGCAGACAGCTGACGTTTGTGTCAGATAGTAACACACACTAAGTTTTACACTTAACATTTTATCCAAATTAGCCAATCCTCAGCAACATTATCTTTATTTTTAGTTATCCATTTCTGGTTTTTATACTTTTATAGGCAAGAGCAGGAGGCACAATTTCAATACTTACACGGTTCATTTTTATTAAGTTGGAATCCCATTATGTTCATACTGTCTGGTTATTTGGGTTTCATAAGACCAGCAGAATGTTGTTTTCTTGGTTTTGGTAGTTATTTTGGGGAGACACTGTTTTGTTTTAATCAGATTGTTCTACAATCCTGTTGTCACAGCAACAGTGGACATAACTAGTTGACACATTTTTTTTTCCTCCAAACCTTCAGCGCTATTCAGATTGCAGATTGAATTTAATAAGCCAATTTAACAGCCTACTTGAATCCTAATTGTAAGTTTTCCTAATAATATGACATTATCCTTTTCAGTACATTCTGAAAGATTTCCGTACATTATTTTCCTATAGACTAGAGTAGTGGTTTTTCTTAGCTTAAAGATATGTTAGGTGGTTTTCTCCCCTTCAATTTCAGATAAGTATTCAACCTTGTAAATTTAGATCATTTGCTGACATTTTAAAAGATTTTTCAGGTTGGAAACATTTAGAGCTATTTTGTGTTTTACAGTGACAGGGTTGGATTTCTGATATTATACAGTAAGGACATATGCTTTTAGGGGTTTTTTTTAAGGAAGAAAAGCTATTCAATCTACCAGATTTCCCACTGACTTTATAGATTCAACTTCTAAGCAGTGAATATATTCTAAGTATGATCATATTCAGCTCAAAACAAAAAACACTGCAGTGCTCTCCTTGAAAAAAACACAACAGTTTCAATTTGACCAGCCTACTCTTTTATACCAGAATACTCTGAATTAAAACATTTATCTTTAAAAGGTTCTGGCACTGGGTGGTAACAACTCCACAGCATTCTCAGAGATAACCATGACACTGAGGAAGAGTCCTGCCATAATTTATACAGGTGGATCCTTCAATGCCGCTACTATAGTGTTCTTCATAACAACACAAGATTAGAAAGCAACATTCATTACAAGGCTCCCCATTTTATGTTCTTGTAACTTTTACAGAAACAATTTTTCCATAGTGAAAACAAGAATAAAGTTCACCAAAATCTTTCCCCCTTCAAAGACGTACATATTGAATAAATTAGCTTTTTTAACTTGGATGCATTGCTGGTGTCACAGGGAACAACTTTACTCTTTCTGATTCCAGACTAAAACTCCTATCTTGTAAGCTTGGAAGTTACCCATCTCAACTGCAAAAAATAAGTACGAGTCTGAGGCAACTCAAAGAAACAACTTAAAAGCAAATAATGTAAAAGTTAAGCGAGAGTTAGTAGGCCAAGTTCTCACACAGTGTGCAGCAGGCTAGCGGCAGTGATGATAAGTTGGTTTACATCAGCTGCAGATCTGATCGCTTCACTTTACAATATTGCAGTGGACATGCAGTGTAACATTTCAGACAAACATTTCAGGGCTGTCAAAGAAAGAGACTGTTGCAAGTACATGACAGGTTGTCTTTGCTGGAAAAGCACTCTTTTGTACTACCACAAATACAGCCCAGGAGACCGAGAGCTGGAAAGCACCAATCACAAGTACTGCAATAACTCACAATGATCGGGAGTCCCTCATAGAGCTGGGCTGTAGATGAATTAAGAACTTCAAGAGAGACTTTGAGTCACTTTCTGCCTGGAAAACTGAAATAACTGTGCTCATAAATTCACCCAATTCAGCAGGTTACAGTCAGTTTACTATGGAAACTATTTTTATTTTGCACTGAATTTAATTTATGCATACTTAAATAATGTATGTATTACATGTTCTGCCCTTTGTTGTGGCTGATATCAGAAAAGAGAGGGTACCCAGAGATACCCCATCCCTGGAAGTGTTCAAGGCCAGGCTGGATGGGCCTTTGTGCAACCTGCTTTAGTGGGACGTGTCCCTGCCCATGGCAGGGGGGTTGGAACTTGATGATCTTTAAGGTCCCTTCCAACTCTAACCATTCTATGATTCTAAGGGAGACAACAAAGGGGGGGTAGGGGGAGTGGGGGGGGGTGGAATCGTCTCCACATTTTCATTACTGTGGATTTAATTACATCTTTAACATTAACTTAAGTAATGATACTGATATTTGATATTAACCTGTCATTAAACCTTAACCATCATTTTGAAGCAAAATAAGAGTATCTGATGAAGAAATCAAGTTTTTGCTTTAATCAGTATTTTACCCCAATGACACTCAGCAAGCGTAGTCATGACCTTGGCTGCTACAGTAAGAGGCATGGTGCAGACAGGGAAGAAAACACCCAGGTTCTTCTCCAAGCCCCTAACATGTAAGCCAAAGACAAGGCTGGGGAAGAAATGGTAGAGCAGAATGAGAGAAGGGGACATTATCATTCAGGATCACACAGTACAACACAACGCAAGAGAAGCCTAATTTGTCAGGAGGCAAAGGAGATTTTAAGGAGCTAGTGAAGTGTTGGGACACATGATTAGTGAGCTTCTCCTGTCTGGTTCTCACTCAAAAATCTAGGAAACAAAGGCTGGGAGCCAGCTTTTGAAGCCAAATAGCACAATGACTAATTCTTTGCACATACAAAGAAAGCATCCCGGGGTATCAAAGGCATCTTACAGTCTTCCCATGCATAACAAGTAAATATAAAACCTAAACTCCCACAGTCTCATTGCACTGACCTCACATATGTGAAAGTAAGAGCCTTGACTTGTCCTCGCTTGACTCCTACATCTCACTAATTACATAGTGTAGAAAGTAGATGTTTTCCTAACTGAAATACTACTTGGCTACGTCATTCCTCTTAATTTTCTGTGAGTACTATGAACGTTGAATAATTATCCTGAAAGGGGCTTCACAACAGGGACAGGTAAGGTCTGTTTTGTCAATGACCCACTGACTGTAAAAAGGAATCTCTAAGTCCTCTATTAGTATTAAGCAGTAAAACTCCAGTTCATTGTATAAACAATTCTATAAAAAAGTAGTTCCTATTCTCACTGACTAGATGATAATGTGCTCAGTTCTGCGCACTACAAACCTTAATACTTTGTTTTCTCTTGAAATAAAACTGCTTGCTAACTCAATCAAATTAATGTATTATTTACCCTCTAGCATTTCCTGAATGACTACATGTAAAGCGCGTGCAGGTGCATGTGTGCATATATTTGGTTATAGAAGGGACTATAGTTTAGGGCTTAAAAACTACTAAAAGCTCAAAAAGCTATTAAAAGCTTTGGTTAAATTTCTCCTACAAATTGCACATTTAGTGTGCAGTGTTCTACACAGGATCTCATAACAGTAAGGAATGCAGCAAAAAAAGCACTGTCTCAAACCAGTTTATCATTTAAAGTCTAAATCAATTTCTGACCTTTTCTTGTGAATTTCTTGATTGGGAAGTTTGTAGATTTTTTTTCTACCCATTTTTTTTTTTTAAACTGCAGCTTATTTTTTGTGATAAATATTTATTCACATAGAGCCACTACACCATGCACGTGTAGATTGTTTTTTTTTTTTACTAATACTTTCAGTATTTAAACTTATTTGAAAAGTCCTTTTGTAATTTTGTATGAAAATTATGTTATATAGACTTTTCCAATTACACAGGAGTGCAATGAATTATGAGTTTGCTAAACAGAGCCTGCAATGATAAAGCACTATCCTGAACAAAAGAAATAATGGCCTTGAAGAGAAGCAGCCAAAAATACTATGAGTCTTCTGCCCTTTCAAGGAAAAGTGATTATGCCATATACCTCTGAAGCATCAGAATTTGACAACAAGTAACATCAGGTCACTCTAAGGAAAAGATTAGAAGTGGTGCTTTCTGCTAAGGTTTATCAAAAGGAAAAATTGCCTTTGAACACACAATACTCTTTCCAAGTCACAAAGCACACCATATTCCTGTAGTATTAGATGATTTGATAAGAGAGATGTGTGAAGTCATTCTGAGGATACCTACTGGGCAGTCAAAACAAATCAAGGAGGGCTTGTATAGAAATTCAGGTTTCTTTTAGACTAACCAGTTCAGATACTAAGAGCTCTCAGTCCTGGGGGAAAAAAAAAAAAGTCCAATTTAACCTGCTTTTGCTTTTGACCAAGTTTTTGCACACTGCATTGAACTCGGTGCTGCTGCAGTGAGGTTCAGAATGCCTGAGCTTGGTGTATCACACCATAGTTATTGGTTTGACTTTGGGTGTTGTTTCTTGGTCTTTCCCTGCCTTTCTTCGCAGAATTACTTGAGAACAGAGCTCTTGAAATTCTTATTTAGCTTACAAAATAGCGTATGGATCTCTGCTGTTGCAGAGAATTAATTCAAATCAATACGAGATGATAGATCTTGATGATGTTTCACAAATTTGCATGTGCACACTTTGGAATTAATTCAAGATAACTGAATGGATTCGTATAATTTCATTTTTAAAGGAGACCCAATTCCCCATACTAGTCATTTTCTTATCTGTTGTTCCTGTCAGACTCCACTACTCTTCAGCTTTCTGTGCTATTGCCTTCTTAGTTATCCAATTAAATAAAAACTAATCAGCTTATTTAATAAGATGGATGACTGTACTGGCCTAAGTTTGTGACAGAGATAAACACAGGTATTTAAGATGCACAATGTGTTGTGTTCAAGTAAGCAACAGACTACCTATTATCTGGAGATTGGCATGCGTCTGACTAACCAATGCATGCTCCTCTGTGGTTTTTGAGGAAAAAAAATGCTTTGAGGATCAGTTGATCTTATCATGCACATTTAAATCCAGGAAACGGAAAATACAGATAACAAGGTCATTCAACAGGTCTTCCATATCAAAATGAAATGAAAAAAATCCCTGTGTCAAGAAAGACCTTGGGGTACTGAACTTGTCCTGTGAGAAAAGCAATAGATAGCCAAATTTTGCTATTTTACTTTCTGAAGAGGTTTATTAAGTTTACTTACTTCATAGTCTCAGAAGGGAATGCTTCATTACCTTTGCTATCATACTGCTCACAGTCACTCTAATATAAGCCTGTATTTAACTATGGCATGATTAAGTACAATATTTAAGACTTAAATTAATCCATTAATATGACATGTGAAAATGAAAGCTCTATTTTTTGAAAAAAAATAATCAAATAAAGTCTAGTGCATAATAACACATCAGAAACATTTGTTTCATTTTATAATACTAGAAGCTAACTCAGTGGAAAAAAAATCCTTATCAAAAATTATTCTGAAGTAGGATATGTCCCCTAAACAACATAAAGGGAATACCAAGGCACAAAATCAGTAAAGTTTCATTTAGATATAAATTCTTCCTCAATGTTTTCAAGGTGCTGGAATGACAGTTTATGAAATGCCAGTTATATATTTCTGCAGCACATATTTCAGAAGTGACATAGCTTTTTCTCTTCCCTGAAAAAACTTCAGCTACTCTGAGGAGTATAAGTGTAATTATGGATTTCTTTTGCAAGTCCACTTCACACAGTTTATTCTACATGTAGTTTCATAGCCTTGCTTGAGGAAGACATTGGATGAAAAGTATGTAATACCTGGATATAAAGAATGGATCATCCATTTGACACCTGAACGTAATTATGCTAATTTTCCATAGGTTAAACATTCACAGTCTACTTTACAAATTTAGATGCAATAATGTCGATGCTCTCTTAACAATTAATTGTTTCCTCTTGTCTTGAATTACAATTCTTATTATCTTTACACAGATACTTCCTATTCATAATTTATAAATCAAAGTCCCCAAACAGTCTGCATGTTCTGCTTCTGGCCAAGCAGGGCTTCCAACCAACTCAGCACACATATGACCTCCAGTACCATCAACTAATGCTACTCCCAGTGCCCCAGGAAAAAACTAATTTGATAGCTATACAGCAAGATGATTCTAAAGAAAGCGTATTATAGATAATATGCCAAGAACTTGATGATGATGTACAAACTTTCTGCCATCCAGTCCCACTTACTGTGAATCCAGAGTCAGGCAAAAATAGAGAAGATGTGAATTCCAGATCTAATGCAATTGCTTAAACAGCCCTACACCTAATCACATCATCTTTCTCAACCTCTTTCAAATAGAAAATGAGACACGTGCATCTTAGCCAATCTTTGTAATGTAAGAGATCATCAACAATCATGTACTGGAGCATGAAAATAATGACAATACTTTCATATACTCAACATGAACACTATTTCCGTGTTTTGGTTGCTTTTAACAAGACCTGTTAAAAGCTTATCTTTGATCTAGTACAAAGTTATTGATTACTATGAATACAACTGCAGAGGCTTTTATCCAAGGCTATGAATTAATTTGTAGCGGTGTGCCTTTCCTTCCTGATACTGTATTATGACAGCCCTTAGGAAAATCATACTTCCAAAACCACAAACCAATCAATCAAACAAAAAACCCCCACGCCCAACAAAGAGAAGGAAGAAATAATTTGTAACAGGAGATTCAACTTGCAGCGCTTATACAGAAGTAGGTTAACTCCAAGTCACATTTCTGTGTTTCACAATCAAAGCTCTTATAAGTTTAAAATAAAGGTGTGTACATAAACTCTCAGAAGAGTGAACTAACTGGAAGCAGTATTTACTTTACAACAAGGCACAAGTAAAAAACTTTGAATTTGAACTTTTATACCATTTTCCTTAAACTAAAATCGATTCATCTGGGAAAACAAGCAGACTCAGTATTTTTTAAAAAAGAGATGCAAGAACGAAAAAAGAAATCAAGTGGGTTTTGCCAAGTTAAGGCATCTCATGTCTGGCTGGAACTTTTTCTGTTGTTATTTGTTGTTTCAGAAGAAAATCCTTAAACAAGCAGTTAATATTTTTCATTCCAACTGACCAAAAGTTATTTTGTCTTATTTTTGATTCAGCTTCTGGAAAGAAACTCAGTTTTTCACACAGCTTGAGCCAACTTATGTCACATTGTTAAGATGTGTCTAAGGATTGATTTGCATGAAAAACAGTGGAAAAGCAACTTTTTAGCAATGAACCTTTAGGACATAAAAAAATCTGTCTCTGAGCTTTACTGTAGGGCCTGTACTGCACAGTACTGGTCGATCACACAGGTCAATCTCTTCCATAAGAGGTATCTAATATTAGATTTTTAAATCTCCATTTGGAAACTGAAATCTTTGGCCCAATTTTTAACAAGAGAAGCATTTCTTATCTAACTGCAGAAAGTTAAGTTCAAAAAATTTGCCTTATACTCTTCTCTTAATGTCAGGAAAACAAGAAATAAATGTACAATGGGAAATAGAAGATTTCTGAGCTTCCCAAACGTAACGTAAGGATTAAGTGTCAAGTCTGATGAATCCTACTATGATGTACATTGTAAAAAGCTTATCAATAAAATATCAGGAAAGGATTAGAGGCAGTGTCACTGTAACAAAGTGGATTAAAATAGTTATAACTGCTTTGAAAAATACCTTTCCTTTTCCATCTGCAGTATCTTGTCATACACAACCAACAACCATCTCTCATGCATATATCATTATTCTCCTCAAGTAACAGAACTACAGAAAAAGTATTACTGCTTTTCATAATATTTCTTGCACTAATTGACTAAAACTCTAAGGGAAATGTCACTGTTACGTGGAAGAGCTGTGGAGCTGTAAGGTAAAAGAAGCCCAGTGGTTTCACTAATCATAGGATTAAAGCTGCAGTTCCTCAGGATCACGATTAAAACCTGTCTGTCTATCTGTCTATACTATCCATCTGCCATTGTTTTAAAAGATGCCTGTTTGATATCAAATATCTTATGAAGGAAACATCAATCAATGCATGTAAACAGATCCACTTTCTGTAGCGTCACCAGCCACCACTTGAGTATGGCCTGGGAAATATTCATCAGTGCTTGCTGTCTCTGACATCATCTGGTTTTGGTTTCCAGAAGTTGAGCTATAACTTATCCAGCAAAAGAGAGCAATTAATAAAAATTATCAGGATACTAAACGTGACATGTGAGTGTCAAGGCTACCGATCTTTAAATGAAGTGAGGAATTGGCAGGTAGGATAAAGTAACAGCCATACAGCTGTCTTAAAGGTTAATAAATTTCCTTCTCTCCTTCCCACCCTTGTCCTAAGCTGCTGCAAATGATGTGAAAAAATTGGTTTGACAGACTTTTTTTCCCCCCTAGACCAGATGTGTTGATCTCCCTTAGGTTCTTTAGGCAGAGTGATGGCAGATTTTAATCTTCCTGTGCCCACTGTAGCAGCTGTACAAACACTTCATTAACATGAGAATGGTGGTAAGTATGTGCTATTAAAATGAGGGGGGGCGGTGTTCTTCTGTATCCTTCTTTATAATTCATTGAATTTTATGCTATAAGTAGGTGCTAAATTGGGAATGAATAAATGCACTTGGCATCCGATGAATGTTTATTCTCTTACAGATGAACCAAATTTTTAGCATGAGAATTTTTGCATCGACCCAGTGCCAAGGCAAGGGAGTTTTATAACATGTATTTGAGAAAGATTTAACAAGAAAATGGATTTTTTTTCTGCCAAAAAGAAAAAAAAAATCTATATTCTTAATTTTTTTTATTCCCATTTTCATTTGCATAGAACTCAGGCTATGGCATGTAGCATCTGTTAACTCTGCTACAATTATGTCAACATGGTGAATTTTTTTTCTTTCAGAAGGATTGTGAGTTACTTTTCTCTTTAAGGTGATGCAGTTCTCAGGCAACTTAAAACTCAGCTGCCTTCCTTAGGTTTCTTTTGATACTTCCCTTCACTACAGATGCCATTACTGAGAATTTACTGAGTCACTCTCAGTAAATGGTGATTGCAAGATTATTTTTTTATGAAGAGGAGAGCTGAGACAGTTGATCTTTTGCATATTTAAGAATTTATTTGATGTCAAATTAAGAATAAAAGCATACTTTGCCAAGCAGAGAAATTGTCACAAGATAAGGTCTACTCTGCTGCTCACTAGGGACATAGACATTGTCCATTCTCTTCCAAAATACTAACACATAAAAATGAATTGGAAAACTGACATCTCGTCCATTTCTTTGGTTTCTTCAATATATAAACATGCCCACATAAAGCATTTTCTTTATGCTTATATGTACCTATTTTTTTGTCCATGTATATATTAATGTATATATAGATATGTTTCTATATAAATGTATATATAAATAGGTGCTTCTTTCCTGCACCAGCTGTCACCACTGAAGCATACGCCTGGCTAGGAAAGCAGACAAATTCTTTTTGAAGCAGATACATCTTCTATTTCCATAGTGTGTTGGCAGGAGGTGGTAGTAAGGATTAAGAAATTCGTTCTATTCTTGCTAAGAGCCAACTGGCTGGGAGGATGCTTTGGGGCATTATGGATGTGATACATTGATAGTTCCTGAAGAGAAAAACAATGAATTTGTATGTGGATATCTGAAATCTCTGTCTATTCCATGCTCATCACACAGCTACCTAGGCTTGCTCTTTGCAAGGATGCTGCAAATCATCTCTGAAGGCTCCGAGCCAAAATCTGACAGGACTTTCTTTACACTACCTCTTAGACATATGTACTGCAACATCCAGGCTCTTTGCAGCTTCCTCAAAATTCAAAAAGTCAAATTTTGCTCTCAGATGTCAACACACTCTTATTGCCCTGTTTTTAAACCTACAATGGTTTAACTTCTGCATAACCTCTATCCAGAGGTCACAGAGAAGGAAATTAAAAGTTAAAAAGAGCCTTGGAGCCAAACGCCCATAAATTCATTATATTACATTGCCTCCGCTAAGATAAGAAGGAACATCAGACTCTTTGAATTCTTACTAATATCTTTCATCCTCATTTCCATTCTACCTGAGAACTGGTTTGGATTTGCAGTAGCTCAGTAAACATAAAGACCCACACTAATGTGTGCTAATGTTCCACCCTCTACCTCCTACAGACTGATATAACACACTCAGGTTTGTTCAAAACCACAGTTTGGTCTTGAGTCTGAGCCTTCTATTAACGGAAGCATTTCCTCGTCTGTAAATAAGTGACTACCTATATCACAAGATGGAATTATTTCAGTCTACCCAAATCAGTCCTGCTATTAACTAATAGCAATGACTGGCCAGTATAAGCACTGAAATCTGGATCAGCCATCTGCAGACCGCTCTACCAGCATATATTAAGAGCTTGCTTCTCCAAGGAGTGGTGAAAAGCCCTGTTCACATCTTGACTATGTCCCAAAGTCCAGTAAAATCATAAGAGCCTGTAGCCAATGTCCCTACTGCCACTAGCCTGAGAATTCACTTTGTGGATGGCTAGGACTTACTCTGAATGATTCTAGGCAATTGTGTGTTGACCTTCATCACATGACTTTGCCCAAAAAAATATGGGAATGTTAAGGTAGCACAGCATGTCAAGAGCAACCCACCTGGCAGGAAAGTGCCACCATGAGGACCACCTTACTTCAGCCACAGGTGCATCAGTTGGATTATCCAATGCCACTGAGCTTCTGCAAGCAAGCAGTAATATGAACAAATGGCAAAATCTGGCATCAAACCCCATCATGTGGGAGTTCCCATTTGCCACATTTCACCAGCCCTTGAGTTCAGTTATGCTGTCTCCAAATTTGCAGCACTGTAATTGAAAGCAGCACCAGGCACTGTCACAACCGATCCTTGTTGACAGTGATCAGAATTAACGTATGAACCATTGTCATTTGAACTAAACAGACAGTATCTACACCTGAGCACTGAAGCAATTTCAGATGTACAACAGAGTGGGCAAAACAGGGAGGACAGGCATAATGAGTATGAGTGAGTGGGTTACACATATGTATCATTTGTCAGAGCTTTCAAATGTCATAACAAAATAGAAGACATTGACATTTTCCCAAGAGCATATAGAAAGCTCTTAGTCTCCAATTACTGTAGTTAAGCTAAAAATGGGAAGAGCAGTGAACTCTAGATAACTTTTTTTTTCCTTTTAAATTAACTTTCAACTGGTCCTGAAAGACGACAGACATCAGCTTTCAGAACTGGCAGTGCTTTATTTATTTTATTTTTGTTTAATGCACAGAAAACGTACATGGGCAGGAGCTTTGAGGGTTACCATCGTCTTTTATCTGCAGGTAGAAAAAACGTCCCTGCATCCATCACCAGTTAAAATTGACACAAAGTGTTCTTCTCTGCTGAGAAAAATTGGTGGTAGCTTGAAAAGAAATTACAACTTAAAATTTCCTGCACAGTGAGCAATGCTCTGCAGAGAAAGAACATGTTCAAAAAATCAGAAACACATAAGGATCAAACAAAATCTCCAGCTAAATCTACCTTTGAGAGAAACTGATAGGATGAAACAGAGCTATGTAGTTCCTGTGGTCTACACTGACAACAGAAGAATTCTTTGGTTTCTTCCTTCTTTTGTTCCTTCTTCCCTCTCTCTTCCTTCCCCCTCTTTGTTTTTTGGTTTTTTTTTTTTTTTTCCATTTTATGGGGAAAGTGAAAAAACTTGATCCCATGCCCCAGATCTAATATCTACTCAGATGAGGATAGCAAAATATGAGTCAAAATTTAGCAGCCCAGAATCAAAACTCTGCATCTCCTATAAAAAATTATATAAACTGAAGGCCACGGGTTGAGTTGTCTTAATCTCCATGAAAAGTTGATGTCCAAGTGGAAAGATACTCCTCTGTGGACACCCTTTCCTCAGCTGTAATTCTAATGCTGCTTCTTCCTTGAAACTAACAGATAATTATTTACCACATCACAAGACAATCTTATCCCATACCTGTTGTCATACAGGTGAATAAAAAGTAGAGCTCAAATTTTAACTAAAACTACAGTAGAGCAAAAAAGTATTAAGGATTTCCATGGGGTTAGGAAGGAAGAAGAATGTTCCATAGGATGAGTACATGGGTAACTGCTCCAAACTATTTTTTTTAATTTTTTTTTTCCTTTTGTGAGACAGAGGGTGGGGAGTTGTTTGGCTTGGGATTTGTTTTCGGGTTGTGTTTTGTTTTGTTTTGGTTTTTTAATGTTTCTATTTAACAGCTCCTTAATAACACAATGTGGGAAAAAAGAAAAAAAAAAGAAAAAAAAAAAAGGAATTCCCCAAGCAATTAAGGACCAGAATCTTGAAATTTTCTTGTGCCCACTGAAATGCTAGAGTAACACATACTTCTTGAATCAATGAATTCAGAAGCACCTTCTAAACTGCAAGGAATGTCTCCTAAAAGGCAACACAAAAGTTTAATCCGGTTGCTGTACAAGACACTTTTCATAGATTCCACTTTTCAGAGAATGCTCTAATCACCAGGCAGTAGGGAAGTAACACAACTCTGCTCTTCTGCTATCTATTCTTGAAAGTAAGCAGTGGTATCCTCTACAAGATGACAAATCCTACAAAGGCTCCACTTGCACTGAGAAATGGGTCCTCAAGGAACACAGGAGGTAGAAAATCCTTTTTTTTTTGTACTGAATAGGGCCTATGGATAGTCGAGATACGGCCACCAGATAGCCCTGTGCAGTCACAGGAAAGCCAGGATCCACTACTGTTAAGGATACGATGAGAAAGCAGAAAGGAAAAAGTGACCTGCTAAGGGAAATTTTAGAAGCACAGCTTGTATTCAAAAATACACATGAAGTTTTAAATAGACTCTCAGATTGAGGCTGTGCAGATCATTACAATATTTGCTTACTGGTACGTCCCAACCTTTTGGTGTACCTTCTGGAATATGCATTGTGCTGAAATAGGAACTGTTAGAGAAAACACTACACAAACTTTGAAACACTCTGAAAGGCACTGTATGCACACCCTGGCCAGGTAAAAACCCGAATTTTAAAACATGAGTCTGCAGCTTAAATTCCTTTTCACAACCTTGCATTATCTTTAAAGACTGCAATAAAACACATTTTAAAGGCAATCCTTCAAGAGAACACTAAAGCAATGAAATGTTGGCAGAAGTAATTAGGCAGAAATATTTGTGGCAAATAATGAGAAATATCTACTTTCATCTCGCCATTCCTTGGCATGGAAATGTTCATTTCTTTGCTATTTCTGCACAAGATCCAGTGGTAAGAACACAACTTTCAGAGGAAATGAAAAATTCCTCATTTAAGTTTCAGATATTTCCTGATCAATGAAAACTTTTTTCAGGACTTTGGTTTTAATCACTGTCCTTCCACCAATGCATCTTTCCTAATCGCTTCTATGCTATTATAAGTGTGAAAAAACCAGACATTGCTCCCTGGTGTTGGACATTACAGATGAAAAATTCCAAAATGTTTTTCACAAACCGTCCGTTTATGTGTCTTTTAGCATCTGAACAGCTACCAGTTTTTGCCATCCTTTTTCTACAGAATACACCTCTCAGAACACCCATGGAAAACAAGTTCACAAGCTCTAGACAATTTATATTCCTCCAACTGAGTGTTGCCAATGACACAGTTTTTGAGTCCCTTCTATCAATAACCAAGTTTCACGTTTACCATGTGGCTGCCAAATCTATACTCTTTCCAAAAGCCTTTTTTGGCTCTTTGCATTCCTGCTTTAGGTATCAAAGAAATTTAAAGTCAGATGTCTATGTCTTCTAGAAGATTTCTTAATGAGAAGCCTAGAAAAAGGATAGGAGCTGGCTACCAAACCTAGGTAGCAATATCCTTTAGGGTGCCAAGTATGCCACAGTAAGGTGTAACCCTTTGACTTTTCTGAGGCTGTAAATGAGACTGACTGTTCCTCAGCCCTTGGTAAAGAAAACTGTCCACGCTCTGGACGGACACAAAACAGAATGATGATTCATATGGAGACATGAAATATATTGCTACAGCTTCCAGATTGAATGACAGATTTTTACCACCTACATGCTGAGAATGGTGGCCCAAATTCCTGATTCCAACAGAAGCAAGGACATTGATGAGTTTATTTTAGCAATTAGGGTTGTTTCTTACATTACTAAAAATGTATCACAGAGGTTACTTGAAACATGATTTTAAAATGTATTTTATTTTCCTGAGTTTGAATCGGTCTGCAGTAGTCATTTTTGTTCTTTCACTTAAAAAAGTAAACCCACCAACAACGTACATTAAACAAATACATGAATCAGGTCTGGGAATTGTCTTGAAAGACTAATGATAGGGGTGTATAAAATACCAAGCAATTGTGCTCATGCACTTTACATTGTTTTCCTGGGTAACGACTCCTCCAGCCTGAATTCACTGTTTAAAATACAGTTAGGAGTGCGGCACCTAGCACCTTTTTTAGAAAACTGAAGAGCAGTTTTTGTGGTGGGAGGATTTTTCCAAACCCAGGCAAAGAAGATAGATGCTGTGGGTCTGTGTTTTACAGTAGCATTCATCTAGGATAGAGATATTTGATATTTAATTACTGCCTCTGACAGAAGATTCAACCCCCCAATTCTCAGTCCCTTAGAAGCTGCTCTAACCAACCACTCCTAATGATGCCACTGTATTTTATTCATTACGTTTGTTTGCATGCATTATGCCCTTCTTTTCCCAGTTTTATCTGATTTTATCTACCTCGTAGATAGGCTAGAAGAGCCTATAACACAGACAACGTTTACTCTGCAGTATTCACTGCAGGCTAGAGAACTCTTTTCATCTGAGAGCTGCCTGGGGTTTGTAGTAGCTAAGGCTCAGTCCTCTGTCCGCAGGCAGAACTCCAAATTCAGAAATCACAGTCTCCTGGCATCCCTGCAGTGTGCCACCAGGGACAATCGATGAATAATAGAAAAGTCAGTATTTGTGGGACTGGGGCTGTAATTTTCTGTCAGAAACTCCAGGTTTACATGCAAAGGGCATACAAGAAATGAAATACAAAAGCAAAAAAAAATAATTCCATTTTAAAATCCTACATGAACTCTTGACTAATCCCATCATTCACAAAAATGATCTCCCAGGTATTAACCCACACAGAGATGACAGCAAGGAATCAAGCTACTGCAGTTTAAGAGCCTCCTGGTCTCTCCACTGCAATCTCTGTTGTTGATACAGCCTTTCAATTTACACCTACATTAACCATTGTGGTACCATGTAAGGCCTGTCAACATAAGCTCAATTTGGTAGCAATTCACGAAATTAATTTAGAGACAGAGGGTTGCTGTGACAGAGCCTGGGCTACTCCTTCTTTGTCCCAAACACAGCATGAATTATGCAGACACTACCTAATAGTCTAGCAGGTCCCCTCTCCCCGGCTTGAGGCTGCAGGCCTTTTGGCTGATTGCTGTTCCATCAAATTATCTCTGGCTGTACACACATGTAGAAAGAGAAAGCCCCATGTCCCACGAGTTTGCTATCTAAACAGGAACAAAAGTCAAGAGGCGAGAGCTACTTTTAGGTAGAAGGGCCTAAGGGCAACTTCTAAGGCCTCAGGCAATGAGGGGAGCGGGTGGGCGGGCTAAGACTGGTGACAGTGCAAGCCAGCCCCCACTCAACTGGGAGGGGGCAAATCTCTGAGCCCTGGTCTTGACCAGAGTCTCCCAAATCGCAAAGGGAGCTGTATCTTGGAACAACAGGGTGCTACTAGCAATTTGTGCATTCTGGGAATGCCTGTATGAGCTGACAAGGACATAAGGCAAGGTCTTAATATACCTCAAAATTCAGGCACAGAAATAAGGCTTTAGAAGTAGTTCTACCTCATCATTGCTTAGTTATCATCAGCATAAAATCCAGCCCAGTTTTGAAAGGAAGTCTGACATTTCTGTCACTTCTTAGAGAAACTATTTTGCATTGTAATCAACATAAAAGATGCTGCTAAAGTCTTAAGATATAATACTGATTTGCCCTAGGTAAAAAAGCCAAGCTTCTTCACCAGCATCACTTTTTGAAAATTTAGGTTTTTACAATAAATAATTTGGACAGCTTGCCCCGGAAAAGATCAAACACCACTTATTTCTCATTCTTCTTTAAATAAATTGTTTTCCTCTGTTGAAAACTTGTCAAACTCAAAATGCTGAGTGCCACACAGCAAGAAAAGAAGCCTTAACAGGACTGAAATTATTTTTTCTTGATTGCAGCATCTCAAAAGCCTCAATGCTTCCTCTTAACTAAGTGTACTTTAAAAATATTCTCTCGATTTAGAAAGGAACATATAAGAAGTGAGGGAGAAATTGTAGAGAAAAATATTATCTTCCTGGAATGTCTTCTAGAAGATGTCCGAGATGATAGATGGCAAAATTTGATGTTTTTTACAGCCTTACATTCCTAAATAGCTCAAATCTTAGCTTTACAGCCTCAGAGAAAACAAAATGTGTCAAATTCATCAGAGTATATAATGGACACTAAAACTTTTATTTCCTTACTATGTTTATTAGCTTCAAGGTGGAATCATGTTTTACCTTGAACTCACTCTCAGTTAACTCATTTTAGACTAAGGGCTCAAACACAGGAACGAGTGTCGGCAAGAAACTGATTTCTCCAGCGAAAGAGAAGCAGCATAAATTTGTGGATGTAAAATGAAAAGCTGTAAAATTACAGTTTTGTCTTAGCCTGTAATGTAGGAGGGTTAGGATGAATCAAACTGCCTGGCAACACGTGTTACAAAGCGGTGTTTTAGTCTGAAGTTGCCAACTGCATCATCATCACATACAATTACTCAATCATGTAATTCATATATGGCTGTTGATCACATACTATTGCAAAACAATAATTAAATGCAACAGCTTACCAAGTTTACATTATGAAGAGATGTCAGTGCTTGATGTGCTATAGAATAGCCAGTGTCATCTATGTGAACTTGGGCCATTACACAGGGCTTGGACAGTAATTTCCATGTTACAGCCACAGCAGGTCCTCATGTCATCATCACCCAGGAACCTGTGACTCGGCAGGAGACTACAAATATTAATTACATGCTACCAAAGACAACGTGGTTCTACTTGAACTTTTCTACAATTTCTACTTGTAAGAGTAACACAGCTTTCCTTCAATGTTCTTTAGGTAGCTGTTGTTCGACATATTCCTCTCTCTACTATACACCAATAATAACATAAGAAACCATCCCAGAACAGTCCTGGATCAGCGGAGGCCCACTGATATTCAGAAGAGGAATATTAATACCCACTCTGACTGCAACCAAACGTATCAGTCACTTGGTCTTTCATTACCATTTAGCGAGATAACTATACTACTGAAACCTCACTTCTAAATCACATATAGTCATGCATACAACGTAGAAAATGCATGCATACACAAAATGACATTGCAGAATGACCACAGTCAGACTTAATAATGATGATCACTAGTAATAGTTACTAAAAATTATTTTATGGTATTGTGCCATTACAAATATAGTGGTAGCCTTTGTGAAATTGAGAAAAACTGACAAATATTTTTAGGCTACTTAGAGAAATAACAACAGATGCCTATCTAATAAAATGAAATATTCTAGCCAAGGGTATTTCTAAGAAATCTGCCTTCTGTCATACACTGTCAACTTTCCAGTGTCAAAAAATAACTACATTCAGACATAAAACTTCTAAGTATGTGCATAGCAACTTTGCAATTCTGAGATTGCATCTGAAGTCACTCTTCCTTACTAATTGTGTAGTCTTTAGTTTTTCCATTCTGATTTTTTTACTTAATGTGGTTTAAAACTGATTATTTTCCTCACCTCTGATTGCAGGATCCCATAACGCTTAACAAAGAATCCTATTCTCCTAAGAAACACTAATCACACATCTGAAAGGACCAAGCCGTAGTTATTGAAAATATAGAAATAAACATTTAGTACTTGACAATTTGAAGCATTTATTGTAGCACCTGTGGAAGCATACACATGACTATAAACAAAATTCACATTTTAGTCATAGACTTGTAATTTTATTCTTCACAGATGGAGTCTTAGCACACACATAGTACTTTACATGATGAAAAACAACCTAGTGTGATCAATGCTATCAGAAGCCACACAAGAGTTTTTTGCGGCATTATCTCAAAGAATCCCCCAGCACCACCGTTCAGCAAGCTTTTCTACAACACGTGCAATGAGAATGGCTTGGCACCTGTATAACACTGGTGCACCTGCAGAGCAACACCTTTCTGAACGGTTTCAGAATAAACCAAAGTTCTCCTGTGCTCCCTACTTGTACTCATAATCTAATCATATATGTTAAGGCCTTTGATCTGTATAAACTAGCTTTCAAGCTTTACTATAACCATAATTTCTACAAGTTATTTGTGGTAGTTTCCAATACTAATTTATTTATTTTTTTTTTGCTACAAAATCATGCTCTGATGTAATTCTATTGAAACAGCGAAAAGAAAATTAACTTGATGTATCTCACAAAAATCCTGAACTCCAAACATAAATTGTGTTGATTACATATATTGCACTGAGGAGAAGAGAGTGGGAAAAAATAAAATGAAAATGCATTCAAATTTATGCATGAATGAAATTAGCTAATATATCTTCATATAACTGCATAAATATCTTGTTGTGAGGGCATTTTTTGTTTTAGATTCATTTTTCAAACTGATCTTTTTTGTGTCTTCACACATGTCCGTGTTTTTTCTGGATTGGGGCATCTTCCCATAAGGTTCATTCTGGAATTTTTTTGTTCATTAACAGCATGCACAGGGAACCTATGCAACCATGTGATAAACCTCTGCTGCTTTGCTGAACAGTTTAGTGAGGACCAACATAACCCTGGAATAAAACTAAACCCAACCAAAGCAAAAAACCCAGCTCAATTTTCACTCTCCAGTTTTTCTGGCAGCTCTGCTGTATATTTAATAATTAAATCTAGCAAAAATTTTGTTTGTAGTGTTGTGAGACTTTACCAAGCATAAGCACTCTGATCTCTAACGTAAACAAGGGAAGAAATTATGCTAAAAACATCCTTTTCCATAAATAAGATGACATTTAGCTACACTTGTCTTTTCCATCAGGTACAAGACTTGGCAACTTTGACATTATGTTTGTAACTTCTCTGGGCTTTCTATGGAAAGACACTTTAAGGTCTGATGAATTTTTAGGGGGAGAAAAGGCAAAGATAAAGCACATAATAAAAAAAAAAACCAACTTCAAAAAACAAACACCACATTAAAAATCAAGTAATAATATGGAAAAATATTGGTTTGGCTCTGCCATTTAAGACTACCTCTAGTGACTTTTTCTTGTTCTCCTATACTGATCCAGGGAAATTCTAGATCTCATGGACTATAAGACCACAAACATTTCCCTGCTCTCCTGCAGATCAGTGAATCCTGTGCAACTCTGAGAAGCTGAAAATTTGGACAAATGCAATGTAAGAAGCTTTGCTGCCATTTTTTCTTTCCCCAGTATGTACTTGAAACAGTGGGAACATAAAGCTGGAGCTGTGGGGAAAAAGTTTCAGTATTCTTTAATAAAACCAGCTGGAAAAATTGTACCTAGTTCCCAAGCTGGAAAGTAAAACTATCTCCATGGAACACTTCCTGAGAGGTAGGCTACTCACGCTCCCTCCTCCCTGTCCCTGCTCAACATCACAATTCAGATGTTCCACCTCTGGGGCTTCCCACAGGACTGACTATTACTACTTTGGCAGAACATCCTTTATGACAACAGATAACTGGAGCTTTTCAAAGATAGCTTTGAAACAGGGTCCTATCTGAATCAGGAAGAATTCACTCTTTGTACTCGTGGCGCAACGTTGTGTATTAAACGACAAATCATTAGGGACAGGGAGCTGTTCAGTAGACCACCTTCCTGAAGCTGGCTTTTTTTGAAGAGTGATAAAATTACTTCCCACAAGAAAAAATAAATGTTTCCCACACTCTCCACGTCCACGCTGGAGTGCAATGAATACATGAGACATAAATCTTAAGAGCAAGCCAATTCAGAGACCCAGAACTACATTCCTCTGATAATTACATCAAATACTAGAAAAGAAACCTTGTCTAACTGAGCCTGTAAAATCCCAAGCAAAAGAATAGAATGGAATGGATAGTAAAGCGAGACCAAAAATTATTAAAAGAAAGATACTGAAATCCAGTATAGAAACTGAACTCCAGGGCAGCTTCAAGCTTTTCCTCACATATGCACAGAACTCTGGATTCCTCTATCATTTACTCTGTTACTGTGGGTTCTCAATCCTTCCCACTCAGCTGCTTTACCCTCTGAGTCTCCATCTGTAGCCACTTCACCTCTGCATATATTCTTAATTTCTCTTTTGAGTGACATCTTTACACTCCAGAAGAGAAACATCCTAGTGATTTGTCAGCAGCTGCCTCTATATCACAAATGTACATCCTCTGAGCAACTTGTATTCTCCACACACCTTTCAATTCATCAGACTACAGAAGGTTCCATGCTATACTGTATTCTTCCACCAGCACCTCCTGGAGTCCTGTGATCATGCTTCTGGTGCACTTTCCTTCATTATTAGAGTGAGATTCAATACCTGGTAAAGGCAGATCTCATCCATATCTGATATCTTCTGTTTTTTTTCTTTTTGCTTCCTTAGGAAAACTTGTCTGTATGAACAACCTTTAGCAGTTTTGAATAGAAAGCATCAGAAAACAAGCACAGGCGCAACATTCCAGCATGATGTTTTGTAAAAGAGACATTGCCTGATTTGGAAACAAGCCCTGGAAACTCAGTGATGGGCTGCAAAGTTTGCTTTGTAGTAGTGGTTAAATCAGACTGTTCTGCTTTGCTGCTGCTGTCATCCTGCTCAGCCCAAGGATATCCTTGTCGGGGTCACACTGTTCAATATCCCAAACCCTTTAATGTGGTAATACAATATAGTCTTATCTACACGTTTTCTCATTATTAAGAAGTACCATCTCAATATTGATTCAATGAAGGGAAATAATCAGCTTTTGCTGCATGGTCTTCTCATCTGTTGCAGGTAAGATTAATGCACAAACAAGTGGACAACTTACAGTCAAAAAACACCACCATATATATCAAATAACTGAGTTCACTTATTACAGTATGCAAATTCAGAGGTAAATACAAACTTTAGTCCTAACGGGGCAATGATGGTGTTATTGAGATGCCTGTTCAGGAAAAAAGAAAACAAAATTTTCACAGATGATATTCTAGCTGAGCTTTGAAGAGCTTTCAAAGAGAATTAACAATTTACCTGCATTAGACATTCTAAGAACTCTTCCAGGTTTAGAAGAGAATCAATTTAAAAATACAAATAACTGGTTTAGGTGTTAAAGAGTTGTTTATTTGCTTGGAAGAAAGCAGTTTTAATGGCGCAGCTATGTTTGACATTTCCTGGTAGCAACACTGTTTATCTTTCAGAAGATAAAAAAATAAACAAATCACATTTATGTGCCTGTTTACCAAAACATAATCTGAGGTTTTACAAGTGTAGAGGAAGAGATGTATTGCTCTGTGGCGTGACTCAGGCACTTCAGTGAACATTTACAACTGCTGTTTAATGAATATACAAAATGTCCTCATGAGCCTGTTGTGGATAATGGATTTTCAAAGTCACATTTTGATGGACTCTGATCCCTCACCACAGACACAGAACAGGTATTTTCAATAAACGGCTTAATATTTTACCCTGAACAACAGACATTTGGTGAAAGTGGAATATGTATACACATTTACATCCAAATTTCTTACTTTAAAGAAAATCTATATGAAATGGAATTTCATATAGACATTTTTTTGACCTATTGGCATGTGCATCTTCCATCTCAAATTTGGTATAACTGAAAACCTTAATATTTGGCCTCATCTGGAACAGGGCTCACCTGAGATTACAGCAGGGCAGGTACAACATACTGCAATATTCTGAGTACAGGGAGAGCATTCATTCCTCCTCTTCTTCAGCTGCAGGGACTGCAGATTGCATTTACTTTCAGATGAAACAGGACAGCATTTTGTGGAGGGACTATGCATGCGTATGTTTTGTTGTGGCTGGGATTTGAGAAGTAAAACTATAATAAATACTTGTTGAAACAGGTGTCATGGCTGTATTTTCTTCCACCAGAAATATTCCTGTCATTGTAAGGTGACTAGTAAAACAGGACATGGCAAAATACATAAACAAAGATATATATTGCTATGAGAAAATAAGCAAGTGAAAAAAAGGCTAGATCCCAACCAACCAAAGAAAAAAAATAAATAAATCACTCATACCAGAAAGCCAAAGCCTTGCTTGATGTGATTCCAAATTGACAAACAAGCATCCAGTCTTGCCAAAAATGATCACTGTGTTTTGTTTCTAAGATACACAATTCTTAACTCTCGACATCTAACCAAATTACTGGCCAGGCCAAAAATAGTGCTGAAGTGTATCTGAAATACTCTAAAGTACTATGTCTCATCATGGATTAGTTAAATTCAATGCTACAACAGGCTTTTGCAAAACAAGGTGCACATGGATTCAAATGTACTCAAATGTAGATGGAGTAGATCATATCCTACCTGCAAAGTGGTTTGATAGACTAATTAAGCCCAAAATATTAAGTGCTGAAGAAACTAAATATTATTTGTGCAAGACTGAAAGGACTTCCAAAAAGCACTAAAGCATAAACTGTTTCTTCAACTTACAGATTACTCCCTTCTCAAAAATTAAATTTCTACAGCAATGGACCAGCCACAACAGAAGGACAAACTTTTTATGTCATAGCCATATCAGGCAGCAAAAAGGAAAATACACATCACTAATTCAAAAATAGATTCCACCAACGCTATGCTCTTAGCAAATATCAAGACCACAGGATAAAGCAGTACAAAACAAATTAAAAAATCTATTTAAAAATATATTCAGTAATCTATCAAGATAATACTGTACTACTTCTTCAACAACAAAAGAACACCAGCACTGCAGCAAATTTTCTAAGTACTACAAAGCTGAACAAAGAAATAGAAAAGGGAGAACTGTGGCATATCTGATTAATTTATGGTTGCTGTTTTAGATAACACCATTTTCTGTGGAAGCATTTCAGTGGTCATCAGTTACTTCATGCTTTTAAATTTTTTTTTTTAAAGACCCTTATGCAAAGTGCATGGTCATTGTTCTTCATAAAGCAAGTCAAGTTTTCCAACTTTCTTTATAGTTGCTAAAGTGAGAAGTGCTAGAATACAGAAAGGGAAATTAATGTCTTAGATCAACTTGTCTTTACAAAGAATCCCCTCCCCAGCAGCAGGGTTTGGCAGAAGTATGTAACACTGCACCAGACCGATCACTTGAGGTAAAGCTGAAACTCTATTAGGTGATACCATCAGCAACTGTGACATCAAAGGCATCCTTTATGCCCACTGACCCTAAAAGGAAGCACAGCATCTGCTTTCCCTGTGAGTTAAAACTGCCCGTGACCATAAGCAAATTGTTTTCCATTAAGATCACCTTTCAAGCATGTCACAGCTGATGGCTCACACCCTGCTCTCTTCTGGCTGCAGCCCAGCTAAAAGCCGTGTACAACTGGGGGAATGCACACATATCTCTCATCTGTACCTACTGTGTGTGCTGCCTACAAAACAGTCTCCATTGCACAAATGGGCAGATTCCTGTTTACAGATATAAATGATGACTTTTTGCAAGCCATCAGTAATGCAATTACCCCTTTGGTAGAAAGTGAGCAAAAACAAGACAGAAGAAACGCCTGTATTTTGTCAGAAGTAACGTTGCAGGGAATGATAAATATGCACCCAAATTGTTCAGAGTAAAACAACATTTTAGTTACAAAAAGGCAGGTCCTCATCTTCACGAAACAACTTTTTATTCACTCAGCAATAAATGTGAAGTGGAACAGAAAAAGAGTTCAATTTTGCAGACATACCAGCTACAAGATAACCCAATAATGTAACTGTACCACAGGTGTTCAATTTTAGTTTTGCAGTCCAAACACCATATTTTTTGTTTTCAATTTCCATACAGAAAGACAGTGATGGATTATTACAATTGTAACTCTATACTACACATTCTGTGTGGTAGCATGCGATAAAGATATTTTTTTTTTTCTTTGGATATGTGCATCTCCACGCACAATTACTTGTGGCAAAATGACAGTACACTGAGTTTCTACAGTATTATCCATGCTGCAAAATCATCTGGTACAAGTGATTTTTATGCTCTTTGAAATCTTGTGTTTGGTTTAGGGATATGGTAAAAATGCATGACTGAAAAACGCTTTCAGAGATTTATAATCTATTATTTGGCTGCTGAGGCACATCTCGGTGGCAGAAATAGGGCATCTGATGCCCTTCAGCTACTCTGAGATCACACAGAGCTCCTGCCTGAACATATCCATAAGGCTCAGAACTGACTTCCTGAAATTAAAGAGCAAGCAGAATTAATATGGAGTCTGCCTCGTCTCCCTTCTCTAATGTTGTAGCGGAGAATTTATTTGACTTCATCTTTCTACAGACAACTAACCAGTAGTATAAATCACTGTGGTTTCATTGATAGCAATGTACATATGTCTATGGTCTGTACAATGAAAACTGAAAATATGCCTTTCAGGATTTGTTCCATGCCTTCCTCACATGCATTTTTGGCTTTATGAAGATCTGCTCTAGGAAAGTGCATGCACAGGACAAGATTAACTGGACTATGACTAAGATTTAACCATTGATGAGCATGTTCTAAGACAGTAAGATTTTATCAGATTGGAAAGAAAATTACCATTTCCTCCAGACTAGAAGTTCTGCCTTCCAGCCTCTACAGTAGCAATACTTTAAGTCTTTCTGTGTGTGCAATTTCAGTGTCAACATACTTCAAACACAACCCGAAGCTTTACACATACATGCGTTACCGCTACTTAGGAATTTTAGTACCAGTGCTCATATGATGGCAACAGGAAAAATATTTATATTCAAATTCAGATGCTTGTATAAGAGACACTGAACTATAATCACACCCTACCACAGACATTCATCAGCAATTACATTTTTTAAAGTTTTCTAAAATGCATGCCATGAAAATCAAAAGCACATAATTAAGAGCAACATGCAAACAAGGGATTTTATTTACGTCTAGTCAACATTTCTGTCACAGATAATTGCAGACCTTAATGAAAACAATTTGATCTATTAAAGATGTATAAAATAAGCATAATGGATATGCAAAGTAGATTTCATTTCTTTCAAAAGAAGAAAATGTATTAAAAAATCAATTAGGGAAAGGACTGGTTGGTATAGACAGCCAATAAGATGCATCAGTACAGAACTACTCATTAAAAATAATATTCTTTTTCATTTAGTCCCTTATTTATTGAATCTTACATAAATGAATACTGCTTTTTCTTAATCAAATGTATTTGTTATTTGCAAGTATTTTATAAATTGTTAAAATAATGCTTCACCATGGTAATTTGAATTACCTAATTTTGTCATACACTAGCTCTGTTTGGTTTGGTTACACTGTATTGTTTCTGCTTTTTTTCACTGTTTGCCATAAGCATTTTTTAACAGGGACACAAAGAAAGGTAAATAGCAGACAGGAATACATTATGCTGAAGCTTCACATACACACTTCACAAAATTATTTTAATTAAACAAAAGCTCCAGATGGCTATATTTTGACCAGAAAAACCTCTCATTTCAGACTTTTGTCTCTACCAAACCTGGTCAGCAAAATGAGCCATCTTTGCTTTTAGAACTTGGCTGTAAATAGGGTTTTCACCGTAAGACCCTAAACTGTCTCAGGGACTTCACTCAAAACTGCAGTCAGAAGCTGAACACTACTATAACGAGCTGCTACAAACTACCAGTTGTTTTCCTTCATGTGAAAAGTGAAAAAAAAATAAATTAAAAACCCTAGAATTTTCAGACGTCCTTACAGACCAGTGTCTACAAAAGTAATAATAGAACATTTTTGTCTTACATTGTGTAAAGAGGTCAAAAGCTCTACGGATATGAAGGATGAGCAGGAAAGGTAGCCTTCCTCAGGCGTACATGAAACACACTAGAGGGTATGTGCAAAAAAGGCAAGGCCTGAACTAGCTCTTTAGAAAATTTCAGGTGAGAGGACACAAGTTTGCCATCCTCTCTTCCTCCTCTCTATTTCCAAAGGCATCACTGGATTTTCACCAACCCAGAATCTACATACCTACAATTGTATCCTCTCTGATATTTACAAAAGCCCCACTACTGGCAGATGCTTCTCAATGGAATATAAACCACTGTTGTTAAATATGAAAAAAGTTACAAAATAAAAAATCCCAAAAGCCAGCCACTATCTCTTTTTGCCCATCAGTTCAAAGCAAAAAATCCAAACAGTACTTTGTTTCCATACAACATGCCTGAATACATATAAGGAGACGATTTTTTTCAAGTAAGGGGATGCCACTTTTACAAAATGATTTTCCAGACTATTGCACAGGTTATTTCTTCTAATTCATATTCTGCAGCTGAGTTTGACAAATTCCTTGCCATTGTCATTTTTCAACCGTATGTTTATCGAAAGTAGAGGTCAATGGTTAGAGGGATGAATAACCTTGAGCAGTTTTCACTGCTGTCAAATATCACAGTAGAAGGTGCTTCTAAATTCTTGTGATTACCCTAGAACTTCAGTCTAAATTAACTCATGCTCCTCCACCAAAACAAAACAAAAACAAACAAAACCAAAAAAACCCCCAAAAACAAAAGGAGGGCAAGGAGGAGAGAGGTAACACAAACTTGTCATTTTTCAAACTCATGATTTTCTGGGAAGAAAATGGGATATTGGGGAAAGGAGGACAACTGTTGTTTTTTGTTGTTGCTATTTTCAATTATGAGGTTGGAAATGCAGAGTCATCTCTGTTCCTGCAAGCAGGACACATCCCGTGTGTTATGAATTTCACAAGGAATGTACAGGGAATTTTTATACTGACAGATGCTGAAGCACCTCATTCTACTCATATTAGTCTCAAACTTGGAAATGCACAAGTTGGAAGACCAGTGTTGTCGACAGGTGTCTGACCTTAGATGCAGATACACACCAGTCACAAAGATTTGGCATGTTTCCAAAGCTAATAAACTCTGGGCAAGAATCAAATCTTCTGAATTTAGGCTTGGTACCAAGTTAATTTGGCTACATTGTATCACATCCTGATCAGAAAAGTCCACACAGTGTTGATTCATGTGAATTTATACGCTTGGATCTCACCTAGCTTCATCTCCACATTGAACTCCTTTTTATGGCACGCACTTCCACCAGTGTCTGTTCACTCTCTACAAGCACAAAGGAACTGAAAAACTGCTATCAGCTGAGGAAAGTAAAGGATTGAGCAGTTTTAAGCACAAAACAGCGTCACTCTGTCAGATGCCTGCAAAATTGCAGCAAAATATAGTCCATCCTGATTTCTTTGCTTGTTTTTTTTGGACATACGCATTGGCCTATTTTCTTCTTAAACCCATGAGCACGCTAAGTTCTGGCACTAGCTTTGAAAAGGACAGAATTTCAAACTATTCCAAGCATTTTACATAACAGGAGCCTTTGGTAGGATGTTCTCCACAGGAGCTCCTTACTTCTGATATTTTATTGCGCTTCTGCAGTACTATGTCAGATCCTTTCTTTGTCAGATATTTATCTGGGCTGGTAGCGTGGAGGAAAAAACAGCTGTAGTGGTTTCTACAGGAAGAGAGAGTTTGTGTCATTTGCTACTCTTTGTATTCTTTTTCCTGTTTGCTGCTGGTTTATTTTCAAAACAATATTAATATTTTGCCAGGGAGATCGAATCCATTATCAAGAGAGGAATTTCTCAGCACACTTATATCTATTATGTAGATTCTCTGGAAATACACAGCTCTTTGATCTAACTCAAGCTAGCCAAAGAGATAAGAGAAACAGGATTGATACTCAACTGTTCTTGAAGCTTGAGGAAAATGAAACAGATGTAAATCTAAAAATGAACTTTGTCCAGGTTCCTCAGCTATTCTGGATTCTTCTGCAGGAGTCTCTCTCATGCATTTTCAAGGAAATGCATGTTAGAAGTATATGCTCTATATTTACTTGCAATTTTCTAATTAAAAACCATGGGCAAAAATAGCAATAAGCACTGAGCAATAACATAGCTATATCTGAATCTACTGAACATTCCTCTTCATCTCATAACAAGTCGGGTTCTTAAAGGATTCGAGGTCATGAGGCTGACTCTGGGAAAAGAAACATCCAGATCTTGAACTTAAAAAGCTGTGATTAAATAAATAAAATTAATTGTTTTAGAGACCTCTGAACAAAACACATAATAAATTTGGAGTCATGAGTCAGGGACACCTCTTTTTTAATCATTCTTTTGTTAAGTATTTCCATTTATATGAACAAGCATGCACAGCTAACAGTGATTGAATTCTTGTTCTAGAGACCTTGGATCAAACTTGAATATAGCTGAAGGTAATCTTAGACTTAATTCTTCTCCTGTAGTTTTTAATGCAACCCAGAATGCAAGAGCTGCTAATAATAATCGGCATCCTATCTTAAAAAAAAAAAAAAAAAACAGCTATGCAACACCAGAAAGACCACTATATATGTGTCTTCCATAAATGGTACATGTTACTTGCTTATGAGAGGAAAAATCACTATTTTTGCATACCACAGCTTCTACTTAAGAGTACACTGCTGTGTCAAGTTCACAATACCCACAGGACATAACATTCTATACAATCATCATCAGACTCAACATTGTAGAACACAACTGTAGGGTGAAACAGAGCTTACTTAGGATACTGAAATGGAAATTTTAACTCCATCTCTGGTGGTGCTCAGATACTAAATTTTCCATCCTAGTACCAGAAACTAGGTATGACCTGGCCATGGGCAAAATTATTTTGGAAATTCTTCTCTCATAATAATGTTTGAAGACAATAGTTTTAATAGCGGCATCAAACAAAGGCATTTAAAGAGCTGAGGTCAGCTAAACTTGGGAAAAAGACTAGATATTAGTCAACCTGTGCTTTCAAAGGACTAGACTTGACAATGATCATGGCTCTGTAGTCTTGTGTTCTCTGTTTGAAGACTCATCCAACTATAAGAGCAAAGAAATTAACAGATGCAACAAACAAGCCATAAGAAAGTAAAACTGTATGAGTAAGACACTGGGAGAACCACCTCTAGAAGACACATTGTCGTATTTCCTAAGTTGTCATAAATATTCAGTGCAGTAAGAAATTCAGTAAGAAATGACTCAGTGGTGCTGTGGGAATAGCAGAAATAGTTCCATAAGTATTCTATGAGAAGAACAATTTGGCATACATTATGTAAAAGAAACTTCGTGTAATCTTTAAGTCTGAGAGTACTGGCAGAGTTCCAAGGATCAAATATTTGGGTAAAACTGGGTACCTGGGGACTGATCAAGATTATAATTTTCATGGCTACTATGAAGACTAATTAACATAGGTTACAAAAAAATTATAAAAACAAATAAAAGTGATCCAGTATTTTCAAGCTGAGAATGAAGAAGCTAAAAATTTGTCAGCTTCTGACAAAGGACATTATTCTTCCTTTTTGGGATATTAACTTAGGAAAAATATTGCTGTATACTTGCAAGGAGATAAAATAAGAACTCTGATGCAAGCTGTATAATTATAATGCTACCTGACACGTATGACAATACTGCATTCTGGGAGCTGCTAGTGGCAGAACAAGTGACATCATGAGAAAAAGCATAGTGTTCTCCTTAGAGAGAGCTTAGCTTTCTAGTTTATAAGAAAGAATATAATGCTATTAAGACACGTGCCATGAGAAAAGGAAAACACCTTTGTCATTGTGCCACAAATACAGCTTCATCTTTAACTTCCAAGAGTTACTAGTTAATTATTGGCTTTTTAGGGCATAGTCAGATAAATAAATCATAAGGAGTTTGCCAGCTACAACAATCACAGTACCCTAAGTACTTAAATTCTACTTTTTTCTTTAGGAAAAAAAAAAAACACCCAAACAAACCAACAACAAACAAACAAACAAACAAAAAACCCACAAGAGCACAATATTTGTCCCACTCTAGAATATAAGTGATTTTAATCCTGTTCCTTCTTAACTCTCAGAAGTAATACAAATGACACTAAATACATACTAAAACCTGTAACTTATTTCTACTGGAAAGAATCAAGGTCGAGGCAAAACAGTCCCTATAAAATATCCCTGATCAGTTCCCCAGAGACTCCTCTGGCAGTGTCCGCTGAGCAGCCCTGGACAGAAAGTTTTAGCCAACTGGGGATCCTTTCATACATGGAAACAGAGATGGAACTGGACCCCTTGAAAAGAATCAAGACTGGCATATGCGGTAGTCATGAAAGGTCACAGGACAGGCAATGGAATTAAATCAGACACGTAGCTGAATTATACATGAGATTAAAGTAATCTCGGTGCTAGACCAAATCTCCAGTGTCAGGCCAAAGGGCCACACAGCTGTAAGAGTGGCCAGTGGGGCATGTCCAGGGAAGAGCATGGCAACGACAATGTCTTTGATGTATGGTCATGACTACTTTATGTCTGCGCAGCTGATTACATGTGGAGCTAAAAAAAAGTCAATAGGTACAGGACTATGTCTCTCCTGAGGTTAAAACAGACATGTAAAACCCCCCAAACCCTTAAACCCCCGTCTTTCTCCCATGCTTCATAATTACAGACCTGACAAAAATACAACCTGCAGGTAAGAAGACTCCTGAGTAATCTGGTATGTCATATTGTATTTGTGACATATTGCACTACAATATGGCACTCATAATCAGTACTCCTTGGAAAGGTGGATACTACTGAGTCCTGATGGCTTTACAACATGCATTAGTTCACAGGTGGCCCCACATGCTAATTAGTCATCATGTCTCCAGGTGGGAACAGCTGGACACAAGTCCTTTTTGATGACAAAGTGCTCAATTTTTTATGAGCAAAACTATAAAAATTTTGGGATCAAAGCTTTGGACTTAAAGGGACACATGACCATTTTCCAATCTGAGGAATGCCATTAATATTTTTATTTTTCTTTTACTTTGTTTTGTAGTGTTCAACTGAATACTGCATATCACAGCGAGGGTATAAATAGAATGTGTCAGTCCTTCAAAATCAGGCGGCCTTGCCAACTGGGCAAAGAATTTTGGATTACATTTCCACAGATCTACAACATCACCAGACAAAAATTAAAAAAAAAAAATGCAAATAATATATTCATACTCAAGAAGACAGATGGCAGAATTCATCTTAGTGTGTTCTGACATAGTGGTAGTGCAGGAAGCCAGGCTCCTGCTCCTGGCAAAATTGTGTATCATATCCAAAGTGGAGCAACCTGGTAATTTTGGCAAAAAACTGATAGATGGATTTTTTTTATTTTATTTTATTTTAGATGTAAAATACATTTTGGATATATCAAGATTTATCACATATCACCTCTCAGTTTTGGCAAAGAGTGGGAGAACTGCTCGGTGTTTTGAAACAGTCAAAATGGACTGAGATTCTATTAGAATGAAATATATTGATTTCTTAATCCAAAAGGTCTTTTCATTTTCAAAATATCCTTTCTTTTCCATTAAGTTGTCCCCTTAAGTTTTTGCTTTCCAAACAGTGAAGAAAAAAATGTTAGGTAGAACCCTTTGGTCTTGGTTCTTTACCAATAAAATGACAATTAGACATGCACTGCAGACAAATATCTGTTATTTTGACAGTTCTGTTGAGAGGATGAAGTCCAAAACTAGGCCAAAGTATATTTTTTTGTATATATACAGTTACTGTGTTTCCCATAAGGATTATGCTTAGATCAGTAAACTGTATTTCACGACAAATTAACATGGTAATGAACATACTTCTTGGCTACTGCAGTAGCTACTTCTAAAGCTACCACAGTAGTTCTTACCAAGCCGTAACTATTGATAAAGAAAACTGTGAGACATTATAAAAAAAATCGAACTAGAGAAAGAGAAAAAACAGTCAGCCATTAATGTAAACTGTGCTTCTGTAATATAACACCTTACTCTCCGGGGCATTTATAATCAAAGAATCACTACATAAAAAATGCCAAAGAAAATGACTACGTGAATGTCTGATGCTGAAAAGAAAAGTGATTGATGAGAACAATATTGAGACTTAAATATCACCTAATCACAATCAGTAACTTTAGTTTGTGATCTGCCTGCACAACCAAATGCATGTGAAAAAAAAAAAAAAAAAAAGACAAAAATGCACTCATTTATTCACAGGAACATGCAGTTGAGAATCAAACCACATGATGGCAAAAACTTCAGCAGACATTTCTTTAAATATTAAATAGCTGAAAATTATAGTATCAAAAATCCTGACAAAGGGGTATTATGCTCCACAAGGTCTGCATTTGAACTTTCTGTGACGGAATGGTTTGCTCTCAGATCTTTGTGAAAAGTATTTCTTCTGCCAGCCGCTGTTCTCCTCTGAAATAGTTTCTTCTGCTTCACTGCTGGTCAAATGTCAAATACACACACTGGGGAACCAGAGAACTGTAACTCATCCCTATCATCCTGGTCACACCAAAATCTTCTCCAACTATTTTTCACCATTCTGTAACAAGTGACTCACAACACTTACACACTTACAACAACAACGCTTGAAGATATTTCCCAAGTGGCATGCACTGATGAGCGGCATTAACAGAAATACAGTTAAAAGTCCATCCTTTTATTGTCCTAATAAATGCACAAATTTTATTCCAAATAATAAAACCCATTGACGCCTGTATGTAATTCTCTAAACCTCCTTATGCTGAGAAGACCGAACACTGCACATAGACTGTGTCAACATCATCTATTTTCTAGGCAGTCTGCCTCTGAAGCTGAAGGGCATGGAGTTCAGTGTGGGCAACACAGCTCCCCAAAATGCCAGGATATGCCACTGACCACACCTGGAAGAATTAGCAGTGAATAGACTACAGACACATCTGCACACCCTCTAGTCACGTCAGAACAGCACGAGCAGTCACAGATACGCTTGCAACAGCTACTTCTCCTTGTCCTCTACAGCACCAAAAAGACAAAAATCAAATCCAAGAGCAAGTTGGAAAGGCTAAAATATGGATGAGTGGTGAAAGCCAGAATCAGCTTGTTTAAGGGCCAAAAATTTGTGCATGGTATGTGGCATTTTCTGGAAGAAACATTCACAGTTATTAATTGCCTCTGATTGTCTTAACAGCCGTATTTGGGCTTGGTTCAAGCAAATAAGGAATAGAAGTGCTATTCAAAGCAATAAAACACCATGAAGAATGTGCCCTTTCAAAGGACATCACCTTCAGAAAACGCAAAAAGGGAATCAGAGATATACAAATTGATTTTATGATCATTATTTAATGCAGAAGGACATAAGAGTCCTTTGAAGCTAAAATTATTATAATCAAGCTATTATTACCTATTTTCAACCTAAATCAAACTCCCTCGTAAGCTTTAGCTGAAATCAGTAAGGTAATAAATGTCAGTCCTGTAAATTCAACATCAGAGAAAGTTCATAAGCATCTGTTCCTTAAAAAGATTTATGTACAAACTTTGGCATTTTTTCCCGAAAGCCGGATGATGGATGTGTAAAGGTTCATAGCTGTTCCTGACAGGGGTGGACACTTTGTAAAACATAACAAACAGCGCCCTTGTAGATGAAAGGCAAACAGTTAGCCAGGCTTAACCTCTTGGAAAATAGTTACACCTCATGTACAAAGAGAGCTACAATTTACCTTGCTATCATATTCAAAGGTTACTGGAACTACTGAATGGTATCCAGTTTCCCAGGGGAATGCAGAACAGACTGACAGATCCTGGGTTATAACAGAAGCCTCCAGAGCAATGTGACAATCCAGAGAGGCAAACTTCACACTTGGTGTACGATAATTCCTCAAGAGACAAACCAGTATAATTTGGTTTTTTTGTTTACTGTAAAAACCCCACATTTAGTATGAGCAAGAATAAACATTTTGTATCTAATTGCAATTGAGCATGTAGAAGGGCACCAGGACACAGAGCAGAATCCACGGTGGGTCCCTGCCAGCTCTTTCATAATCTGCAGGCAGAGTTTTAAGTGACCTTCTTTATAACCATAGCTGCCTTTCTAGCAGAAGAGTTTAGAGTTCTGTTGGTTTCCCTGGCAACTATTAGTAATGCAAGCAAGATACAACATTGAAAACATATTTTACCCAATCTTATTTCCAATAATTGTGCTAATTTCCCTCTCATAGCAACGGAAATTTTACAATAAAATTTTCCCTCCCATATCAAGAGTGGCAGGACTAGCAGATAACACAACTCTACCACAGTAAAGGCCTGTTCATACTTCTTTAACCATCATATATGACTGCCTGGAGTTGTACAAAACAAATGCTAACCTTTTCAAGAAGTTTTCTGCAAACAGCTTTTAGTTTGTGTAAATATTTTGTTTCTGAAGGGACCGGGG
>VXBJ01002175.1:76182-115437 GCA_013400055.1 Nycticryphes semicollaris | reverse complement strand
GGGGGTGGGTGGTGGGGCTGGTTAACCAAAACACGGACACTTCTGCCTGCTCAGCTCCATATCTTCTCAACATACTCCTCTTCTGTTCTGTAACACATGACATACTGGCAGTCATGCACATAAACCACAGTCCGTAAGCGGCAATTAAGCCTAATTCAGCGGGACTGTGGTGGTGACTTCTCTCTGTTTATTCTTCCTCATTATTATTCTAATACCAACTGAATTTAGTTTCTGTAGAAGTGCCACACTGATAACTTCTTTTCCCTCAGTACTGCTCCTCACAGCCTGCCTCTGCGGCTTACACAGGTTCACCTTCTCAACATGAATGTCACATTCAAATGGGAGACGATTGCTGAGTTGTAAAATCTGTGTCAGTTTATCCTCTGTTTGGCAGAGTCGGCATTTACATGGAGAAGTAATACTTGGTCACATTGCAAAGCTTTCACCGGAACTCAGAAATGCACAGAGGGTGACCTTGAAATGTACAGATGAAAGGAAACATTATGTGGCAACCACAGCTGTGAAAAGCAGGGGAAATCCGCCCCCAAAATAAATAAATAAAATCAGAGATTGGCCGAGAGGAAGAGGAAAGAGTTAAAGATAATAGAGAATGTGAAGATTAAGTGAGTCTGTAGCAGGAAACAGAATTTCAGCCCTCTACTGACAGATCTAGAGGGAAAAAATAGGTATTTGTATTTCTGAAAGACTGTTTATAGCAAGGACAAAGGGGCAGGATAAGGGTGATTTTAAGTGGGGAACAAAGGTAACAAAAACATACAGAAGTTCATTAGGATTTGATATAAATGATTTACAACCTCTATAATTTTTCAGCTATGAACTATAGCTTTACACTTCAATATTCCTTCTATAACTTCAAAAACATTTTCATATTTTTACAGAATATATGGGTAGTTCTCTACTCATATTATTTTTACAGAGAAAAAAAAGGGTTCCTGGAGAACAAAAACAAATGAAGACTCTAACCTATTTAAAACACTGCATCTTTACCCACAGGCTTTTCTGTCTGTGCAAGCTCGTCTCATTAACGTAATTTTATCACCAGACTAATTGAGTCAAGCCAGATGCAGTCGGTAACAGGGTAACACATCTACTCTTTCCAGGCATTTCTAGCAAATTGGATTCATGAAGCCCGGAATTTTATAAGCTTTCTTTAATAAAATGCACTAAGGAAAACTGTGTGGCTTAGTAATGTAACTCAGAAGCTCCAGTTTTCAAAAGATAA
This sequence comes from Nycticryphes semicollaris, assembly GCA_013400055.1. NCBI lineage: Eukaryota > Metazoa > Chordata > Aves > Charadriiformes > Rostratulidae > Nycticryphes > Nycticryphes semicollaris. The sequence continues at coordinate 114,194 of VXBJ01002175.1, read as the reverse complement.
GTCCTGAGAGAGCATAGAATTATTTCATAGACACAGAGGGAGTGGAAACAGAAGTGGGAAGAAACAAATTGTACCAACTTGACCTTCCGTGTGTTAAGTCAAATGACAACCAAATCCTGAAAGCACGTGTGCCACTCTCAGAAAGGAGATTTGCTTTGCCTCCACTTTTAACTCAGAATCTGCATCCAGTTCTGGGCTCCCCAGTTCAAGAGAGACAGGGAACTACTGGAGAAAGTCCAGCGTGGGGCAACAAAGATGATTAAGGGATTGGAACATCTCCCTTATGAGGAAAAGCTGAGAGAGCTGGGACTCCTTAGCCTGGAAAAGAGAAGGATGAGGGGAGACCTTATTAGTGCTTGTAAGTCTCTGAAGTGTGGGTAGAAGGAGATTGGTTCCAGACTCTTTTCAGTGGTTCCCAGTGACAGGATGAGGGGTAAATGGGCACAGGCTGGAACATAGGAAGTTCCATTTGAATATGAGGAAAAACTTCTTTAGGGTGAGGGTGACAGAGCCCTGGAAGAGGCTGCCCAGGGAGGGCATGGAGTCCCCTTCTCTGAGATCTTCAAGACCTGTCTGGATGCAGTCCTGAGTGATGTGCTCTGGGCAATCCTGCTTTAGCAGAGCTGTCAGACTAGATGATCTTTAGAGGTCCCTTCCAACTCTGACAATATCGTGATCTGCAGTTGTCATTGTACATCTCCAGTGCAGTGCAGTCTGGTGCAGAGATGCCTGAGCCAGCTACAAACAAGCAAGCCCTGAAACTTGCCACAAGATAAGCATAGCAGAGAGGTGCTAATTAATTAGCACAACCAGCACAACCACACTGCTTCCAGGTGCTGGTGTCACTGTAACACACCCTTCTGTGTCACGTAGAAGCACCAACTTGCTGATTGTAAGGTTACCCTTAACCCAGGGTCAAACTGTGCTATACAAGCCTCTGTAATGTAGAATTTCACAGACACTGTGTTATTTGTTGTTTTTCTTAAAAAGCCCCACCACTGGCAAACAAGAGCCCACAAAAGATTCCCGCTTTTCACCTTCTTTTTTTTGAAGCAATGTATGGCTTTAATGCTTACTGAACAAGCAACCCTGAAATATAATCTGAGTGGGTCAGAAACACAGAAGACAAATGAAGAAAATCATCAGGGGAAAAAAAAACAAACCTACAAATCCTCAATCATTCAATCCATAGAATTTGAGTAGAATTTGAATACTGGTATCTGAATGAGTATTGTCCATCCTGTATATCCAGCCCTTTACAGAAGGAGTATATTGTTTAGACACTATTCCCAACACATATTTTCTTAACTTTACTGGCTTGAAAATGCCTCTCAATAGCTTCAGTAACTCTGCTGTCATCTCAGAGACACAGTCAATTTTACATCAATGGGGACCACAAAGAGGAGATAAGATATACGTCCATTTTTCCTTTCTTTAACAAAATTCTTCACTTTTAAACTTAGCCTAGTGCAGTTTCTCTCATGGCAAGGGTTGTGGACAATAGCCTTATGAAGACAGTTTTAGGGTAATTCCCACTGTCTTAACCCACCAATCAGAAATTACTATTCCAATGATCAGGTTTGATTTGATTTTTAGCTCTCATTAAAAAGTGTTGCCCTTTTACCAGCCATAATTTGCAGGTCAAAAACAATTACAAGTGTATTTCTGTGGCCTCTAACTGTATCAAGTCATTATAGTTATGTTTCTGATTATACTCATTCAGCTGTCCAAATGACAAGCTCCATTTGGAAGGAAGTGTGATAACAAAAAAGAACTAAATCACAGAAATTTGTTCAGCTTTTTGCTATTACCTGCACTGCTGTATCATTTTACTACAGGAATGCTGTCCGAGAAGGGAAGCTCCATTTTGATGAAGTTAACTAACTAAAGAATCTCTGCAATAAATTTTCGTTCAATGACAACATTTACAGTTTATTTTCTGAATGTGCCTCTCTTCTTCTGCAATTGTGCCTTATTGCAGAGATCTGACAGGGCAGACCAAGAACTTAAAAATCAATTCCTTGACTACACTCCTGCTTTTGTAACTACACACAAAAAAGGACAATTCAGTCTCTAATCTCAATTTTCTCTGTCCTTTTCTTTGGGAAAACACGCATACTTCTTTCTGGTGCCACACATACATAATGTTTATTATAATGATAAACAGTGATTCTAATTAGCTTCATTTGGACATAGAATCATGGACCTATTTAGGTTGGAAAAGACCTTCAAGATCATCAAGTCCACCCATAAAACAGCACAGACCAGAAAAGACAGTATACACAAAAACCCAAGCATAGCTCTGTATTTCTCTACTTGAAAGGGCATACCTCCATGGATGCTGGAGTACAGTATAGAGACCTCCAACTAACTCCAGACCCAGAAAGAGCCTAATTGCATTTTTCTCCCTTTGTGAGACAATTCCTTGGAGCAAAGAACATTCCTGCCATCACTAAAAATTACCTGGTAAATGAAGGCGCAAAATTTTCAAAAGACTCAACACAGAAGATTTCACACAAAAGAAGTTATGGAAGGAGATACCATAATGCTAACTTTGGCATTATAGTTAAAATCAAAGCAAGCAAAATTTTAGCCCTTAAAACTCAAATAAGTAAGATAAGAGTTATCACAGCATATATCATGACTGATTTAATTCCTTAAATAAAAGCTACAATAACCAAGAAATAAATGTAGAAAGACAACATCTAAAGAAATCTTTAAGAAAGGTCTGTAATAGGGAAACACATTAATAAAAAGAAAGAAATGCTCTCATTATCAAAGTTTTCCTAACACCATTTCATCAACTTTCAGATTATGTACCAAATTTGATGTTTCATCCTTTACAAGGTGAAACAAATCAAGGTAAATAGAAAATTTCAGTGGTGCATTTTACCCAGAAGAAAGAATCCAATAGAGACACCCTATAACTTTATTACACAGTCAAATATTTGTAGACATATTTGAGGTAAAAAATACCCATGAAATTCAGCGATGGAAATGCTAGCAGAAGAGTGCTATCATGCTATCATAGGAATTCATCCTTTTCATTAAAAGCCTCCTCCAAAGCGTCTTCTGCCCTAACACAGCACTGTATCTATGGGCTTATTGCATCAACTCAAGTCATTGTTGTAATAAGTAATAATAATAATTCAGTTTAGTCTCTATAAATTTTGACACTTAGACTATAAAGAATTTTTGCCACATTAACACAAAACCTACTATTAATCACCAGATTATGGAAAAATTATGCTTATGGAAATACTTCTGCACTTTAGCAAGCAAAATATCAATGGAAATTGCATGAAACCAAGATAAATATCATAGCCAAACTCTCTAATATTTACCACTAAAGTTAATATTTACTTACTAAAATTCCCATTATAAATGTTTATAAAGAACAGATTATGTGGAAGTCCAAATACGAGCACTGTTACTCTGAAGATACATCTTGTTTCCTCCGTTTAATAAAAGTATTTCCAGTAAAGTGTTTTGTACAATATTGAAATACAAACTGAGACTTTTTTGCTCTTAACTGAGTTTCTTTTTCTAGCTGCAAAGCTATGAGACACAATTTTATTCTGTGAAAAAACAACGTTCCTTATGAATAAGCAACTACAAGTTTGCACATGAATCAGATGAATTTCATAACTACCTCAACAAAATAAATCACTCAAAATGACATTGCAACACTGAAAATTTAAGGCAAACAACAAAGTAGCATTAAAGAAGACTGGGGGACACATGTCATGCCATCCATAAGCGATAATACAATTTGCTCAGACTGCACCTTGACTCATCCCTTTCTAAAGTGGTGATGAGCTCTAAAATACTGAAGTTGAGCAGCAGAGAACTGTCCCCATTTGATGACAGTGGAAGTGGAGAAGGTTCAAATAGAGTGTAACAGTGGCAAAAATGGTGAAATGTTTTCAATATAAACAAGCTGGAAAATTTAACAGCAAGTTCCTCATCCAGAGGTAAATTCCACACGAATCAGGAGACAGGAACAGGCAGACTTTGGTCTGCAAAACCACTGGGGAGGAATCAAACTAGTTCAGCGTGGAGAAGAAAGTAAAGTTTTCAATGGGAAAGATAGGTAGCAGATCTCTAACAGCAAGAAAATCTCAGCTCTGAGATACGTACTCCCTCTGTGAGAGAGGTTTGCGGAGTCACGAAAAAATCTTAAGTTCTCTCACTGCCCAACTTTTTCAAGTGAGACAGCAGGGTATATTGCTATTTCTTGGTTTTCTTCCTGAATTCTTAAATATTTAGATTTCATTTGATACTGAGAATTCATTTATAAATAGTTTATGACAAAGCTAATAAATTATGAATATATATTTGGAGCACTCAGGTAATCTTGGTATGAACTCTTAATGAGTTCAACTGGCAAAGAGCTTGCTAAAATCCCGGTTTACAATTATAATAACAAACCTTTATGTTTAAATATGTTTAAATATTGTTAAATATTCAAAATACTACTAAGTTTTGTAATGCGTATAACTTCTAAAAATAAGTGTTTCAGCCTATTATAATTTATGAAGCTATGGCATAATGAATAAAAATTTAAAGTACGAGTAACATTTGCTTTCAACATGATAAATTTTAAATTTGCATAGGATTACTGACACATACTTATTGGAAAACTTACCAGTTAATCAAACACCTGATTTAAATGAAGAAAAATTATTTCTCTATGTACTTTTCAGCTAATGTAAAATCTGAGGTGAATAAATAACAGCAGAAATTGTGATAAATTAGTGAATAATACACATTGTAATGTACTGCTGTAAAAATTAATTTCCCATACCTCACTGGATATATAAAATTTATCTTTAAGCCTTCAGTATTAGGAAGGAACAATACTCTTCTGAAAAGTACTTTAGAAATATTTATATTGTATGCAAGATTACCTCAAAGCTATAATATAAGGTTTTATCTAATTACGGATACCTTCTCCTTATTACACTGACAGATGGGGAACTGGTAACCAACAAAACTAAAGGTGAGATACAAATTTTCCTGTTCATTTGGATCCACCACATATTTCATGAACTGCATGAATTCTGAAGAGAAAGCTGAATCAGTACAGATCCTACACACCAGTAAACACAAGGGAATTTCCACCACGAGTAGTCCTCTCCCTTCCCAGCCTTCACAGCTGTGTGCTCCACTTCAAGCATGCTAGTTTCTTTTCAGCTATTTTGAATGAAGACCAAGTAGTATTTTTTTCCATTAATCTGACTTCTCACTGTACTTAAATATTCTGTTATCTTTGTTTCTGACTTTGCTTCCCTACTGAAAATAGCTTAATTGACAAATTTCACCAGTAGTCTTTATTAGTCAGGTTATGGCTTATCAAATCAAAATCCACAGTGCTACTCCTCTATCTTATGCTTCCTCATAACTACATATTTAAAAAGTCTGTTATCCTTTAAAGGTCTGTTTAAATTTCTGCTTAAAATAACTTTGAGGTCTAAACTGTTGGAAAATACTGGAAATAAAACACTTCTATTTTTTTCCCATGATTTTCCAATATTCTGTAAGAAAAAAAAAGTATACTCTCAAAAAAAATTTAGGACTTGATATTAAAACAAGCTTCCCATAACAACCAAAAACTGATTCAGGCAGTATTTTTTTCAATAGGAACTTGTGAAAATTCTGCGAGTGATCTTTTGAGTTTTAGTTTTCATTGCATAGGTAAGTCATTTCCTCTCTCATTTCCAGCCATACTTGTTTGAAGTCATATTTGTTTGAATGAATGAGACTTCAGAAAGCCAAAGAAACATGAATGTGTGGGACAAATGAGGCTTAACCTCAAGTTTAACTATCCGTGAGTCTAATTTTACTTCAACAGTACTTTCTGTTGACTCAAAACCAAATATTATTTGAAAAATCATATATGAATACATGATTGATGTCTGTATTTGCAGCATACTGTGATGAATGAAAATCCATACTATATTTATTGAGATAAAGTACTTTCACTTTCACTTTGAGATAAAGTATTTTCACTTGAATGGTTCACAAGTTATATGTAATTTAGCAGTATATACAACACTTTTATATGCAGTCTACAAAGACAAATTTACCCCAGTCTTATGTTACTTGCTTCTCATACCCCAAAATAGACCATGGCCTTCTCTTGGTTTACCAGTGAATCCATTTTCAAGCTCCCATAATTTCTGACAAATAGGTTATATAGTGAACGCACTGTACTTATAATAAATAATATAGTTATTTTCAGTAGCCTAAATAGTGACTGCAGAGTAATTTAGAATAAAAAGACATATTTACTAATGAAATACCAAAATGCTATAAACTCTACAACAAAAAAAAAAAAAAGGCATAAGATTTAAAGCTTGTTAAAATTAGATGCTCTGATATATTCTTCCGAACAGATCTGTAATTTGATATTCTACTGCTAAAGAAAATGAAAGAAGAAAGTGAAACTTTTTTTTTCTTTGATGATAAAGAAAGATAACCCTGGGGTAGAATTCAAAGGTTCAGTTGAAAAGGTCCCTTTTTCATTCATGTTTGGTTTCTTTTTTCATATTTTTGTTCTTGGAGGTTATTTCAAGCTATAATTTGTTCATGTACACAGTTTTCAGGTACTTTGATAAGAAGTGGGGAAAAAAAGAAACCCCATTGGTAAGATAATTAAGGTTGCTTTGGAGCAAAAGCAGCATTGCAACATTTCTGTTGAGAATTTCACATAGGGTATGTAAATATGCAGAATGGTACAAGTGCAGCAACCCCTCATTTCACATTGATGAATCAAAACATACTGGACTTCTGTGTATGAGCTATAAATTCTACCTAGCCAAGTTGTTCCCACATATTCCTGGAATTTCTGGGCATCTAGCTAATCCCAAACACATAAAACCCTCTATCATGCTTCATTATGCAGGATGGATGAGCCTTCCTTGTCTTTCATAAGTTTCATCTTTCAGTCTTCTCTTCTTTTCTATTCTGTCTATCACTCCAGGTCTTCTCTGGACCCATTGCAATACTAATCCTTTTTTGAAGCTGTATAATAAATAATAGGGTCTTAGCAGGTTCTTAAGCAACAATATTGATACTTTCCTCTTTCACATGGAAACACCTTCCCTAACACATTCCAAAATCATATGTAAAGTCTCATCAACTATATCAGACTGAAAACTCTAGTTATTCTGTCATCAAAATTATTTCCTTGACCTAATGAACCATTTGCAACTGAGAACCCTCCTTCTCTACAAGAAGCAGTCACTACTTTCCCATGCACATGATGCTCATGCATTACTGCATTTTAACCTAATTCATCATTCCATTCTTCAAAGTTATCCAAGACTTTTTTAGAAAATAATGGATCTTTCTCTACATGCGATTCCCAAATTTGTGCTCACTGCATTTTTGAAACTTTATACTTTGTGCTAGAATTATACAATGAAAATACTGAACAGTTTTTATCTCATGAAATAATCTTGAAAAATTTGACTAATAATTCTACTACCTTTCAAGTAAATAAGATCTAACTTCACTCTCACACACTAATTCTGATTAATACACAGAGTGAGATTACCTTTTGTGCTTCTTGTAATTTCAATTTATTGCCATTCAATGCAAGACCTGATTCATCACTGGCAACGACACTTGTGATCTGCATTACTGTATCCAGTTTATCCTTTTGCAACAGAGGCTGGACTCACTTTAAAACCTCAAGAGCTTAAAATGAAAGATTTAAGTAATAAAAAAAAAATCAGTAATTAAAGAGTTAATGTATCAGAAAAGGTGGGAGAGAGAATAAGGAAAGGAGAACAAGAATACAAGAGGAATACAAACAAGCAAAAGAACAACACTGTTACTATACCCCCTTGAAAAAGAAGGTATACCTGGTAGAAAAATCAGTTCTACTCTATTTGTCTGCATGGCTTCAGCTCACAGTTTAAAGTTCATAATATACATAAAACACATTACAATTGCAGTTGTTATCTTAATCATTCCCTAAAAAAAATTGAGATGTGGATTTATTTCATCTTTGCAGTGTGCTGTGTCCTTACAGTTTCTTTTTAGCTTAATACAGTACTTACTTTATAGCTGTCTCTCTGATACGCCTGTGACAGGCAGCACTTACAGAATTAATGATAGGCTTGTTTGCCATTTCAGCAGTTGGTATCTGGCTGATGTTGAGACCTGTCTTCTGAATTTTTGTCTCCAATGAATTATAGTCAGGATTGCTGATACGATGTTGAATTTTGAAGCCAACATCAATGCCATCAAATGTCTTCCAAATTATGAAGCCATCTAAACCAGTGAAATTGTGTTTTCTCTTCTTCCACTAAATCCCTGCACCATTTCTAGCACATACATAGACCAAGCAGCAGCTCTACCAGCACAAATTATGATTTTTCATAAAAAAGGCCAAAGCAGTTCAATCAAAAAGTTCCATAAAAACCAGCTTAATATGTTTTGGGTTTGTTATTTTTTTTTAAAAGGTGAATAACTGTTTATGATTTAAACGACTGATAAAAGCAATGGTGATTTAGTGTAGCCCTTGCAAACCAAGATACTTAGTTACAACTGGATTAGCCAAACGTTCCTCGTTCTTTCTAAGCACTGAGAAAATTAAAGTACAGGGAAGTTATTGCCTTTTGAGACAATACCCAAGACTGTAATTTCTCCCTTGAAGTTATTTTTGGAGTAGATTTCTGTGGTCTCATCTTAATGCTCAAGGTCAGAGGTAAGACTGAACTTGATTATACTTTTTTCCAGGCTAATCACTAAGAAATATTTTAGCAAATCTATGTTTCTGAGAGACAAAATAACTAGGATCAGACCTACAAATGTATAATTTAACCATCAATCAAACAAAACTAAAAACGTCCCAGCACTTTAAAAGGATGAGGGAGGAAATAATTTATCCAACGCAGTTTGACTTTAGACGTGCCCTTCAAATACAAGTGTGAACTAAATCTGAATTGCTTCCTACACTGCATAAGCAATAGGGACAATATTGGAATTACCGGGGGGAAATCTGGCCTGTGTTATGCAGAAGGTCAGACTACCAGATTATTATGGTCCTTTCTGATTTGCAGATCTATGAAACCATGAATAATTTAAATAACTTTGCAGGACAAACTGGAGAACTGGAGTTGAACAGTTGAGAAGGCAAAAAAAAAATTTTCACCTCACCTACCAAATGAAGTTAAGCAAGATTTGCAAAAAATAATGTTTCAACAGTGAACAGCTGTTTTCAAAGCCTTACCGTGGCCAATATAGGTGTTTTTGGTGTTTTCAATCTACTGACTACAGAGACACATTCAGGAGTACAGCTATATGGAAACCTGATTAAAACAGGAAATTCCACTTGGCTGAAGACTTTTCCACTGTTTACACACAAACACAGTAAAATGGACTGTGAAATAGTTTATTTGGTAATTGACTTACAGATCCTTGGCCCTAAGAACACAAGGCCCTAGTTACATGTCTACTTTAATCTGGCATTAGCCTGGGATGCTGCTGAAGAGGAGCATTTGTCCAGACATGCAAACAAGTATCCTGTTCCCATCCCTTGAAAGGACTGATGCAGCTCACCAAACGGCCACACAAATGCTAGGGACAGAACAATCAAGTCAGGGAGATCACGTAGCCGTGGAAATTGGAAAGACAGGGCTGAATTTATGCTAGATTTAACTGATTTCATATTCACAGTCTGGGTCTCTCTACCAGTTCAGTTGATTGAAAAGCCTAAGATAATAGCTCAAAGCCCAACCATGCTTGATTTCTAACTCATATTAGCTCATAATCTGAAACTTGTATGGTGGGTTTTTATGTCATTACTTTTGTACTTGTGACCCAAAGGTTTATTCAGTTTAGCATTTCCTTCATTAGAATTCACACTACGTCACTGCACACACTCAGAATGCAGGCTGCTGTATACAAACATTTGAATTAAAAAAAAAAAGTCTATCAATAAAGCCTTTATATGGAAACACAATAAGAAAATAAACACTGCCATCTCTGGCCTCCAAAGAAACTCTTCTTGTTGTTAGAGATAGAAATATGTTAAGAATTCTATCAAATTACATGCTATTTTTAACTATATTCATACCACAATAAAAAAATAACAATGTCCTCTGTTGGTAGACAAACATTTAAAAGAAACCAGGGAAATTTGAAAAGAAAACCCTGAAAGATAATGTACAAAAGAGTAAAGTTTAAGATAATTTTCTCCCTTCAGCCTGCAAATGACATGTAGGAAGTGAAATAGTTTCCTCAGAACCCAAGTTCTTTGCATGTAGGAACCTATTTTCTGCCCTAGTGATTACTAGTATCCAAGATCGTGTCATGAAAGATCTCCAGGATCCTCATAAATCATTTAAAGTATTTTAAACTACAAAGCTAAAAAATATTGGGCAAAACTAGCTACAGGAGAACTGCACTAATATGTCCATCAAGTCATTAGACAGCTTTTACATTCTTGTGTCCCATCTAACTAAGAGGCTGTGTGGTTCCATAAGGCTGTCCATCCTTTTGGAGCATTTAGTGAGACAGTGAAGAGGCATCATCTTTGATCTGAAAAGGCTTTTAGTTCACTATTACTATTGGCATGAGCAAAACAGTTACAAGGTATTGGCCACTGTACTAGCTGCTGTAAAGAAGAGAGGCAAAAAGCGTGGTCCTGATATTACACTGAATCTCCAGAATCTCTTGTTTTCACCACCTTTTTATGTGTCCATGAGCTCCTCTAGACCTCTCTACTCTATGTTTGTTAGATTATCTATCATTAGGAGATCAAATAAAGTCAGATGCCGATTTCTACAGCTCTGATATGTCACAAAATTTATTTTGACATCCATACATAGGGTAAACACTATCTGGGAGCCAAAATAAAAATAAAGCCCCCTTTCATTCCACAAATATAAGTCAAAGAAATTTATATCTAAAGAGAATCAGCAATATTTCCTCAGCTGCAGAGAAGTAAAAATGTACCCATAAGCCTGCTCATTTGAAACTAGGAAACTGCATGTTACAGTCTTTCATCTATTTCTATTCATAGTTGTTAATTTTTAAAGGGACCAAAACAGCAAGAGGACAGAACAGTCAATCCTGTCAGATCCAGAGAAAAAACGCATTAGTCACCTCCTGAAGTGTGGCTCCTTATTCCAGCCGTCCTATGGTTTATTTAGCAAAGTTAGTGTTCTGCTTTTTCTCTTCATCCCAGATGCTGTGCCTCCCACTCCATCTCAGCTGACTGTGCTCATGCTTTAGCTTGCCAGAGGCGCAAAAGATGAATACCAATACCATCCCTAATGCTCCACTCCACCACAAAACTCCATCTTCTTAGCCACAAACTGATTTTGTATCCCCTTCCTGTTACAGTTTTTACTTAAGGATTTATTTGCTCAGTGAACACAGACACACAGTGGAATCACAGCCATGGACTTGCTATCCTGGTGCAGACTTTGTGGAAAATACCGTTTAAAAATTCCACCTGTAACCCCCATAATTTATCTGATCCTGCAGAGTGCTGATAGATGGGAGAAGACATGCTTTTAGAGCTGTCTCAGCAATGGTGTAGAGGTTGTGTAACCCTCTTCTAATGTTCTCCAAACTCTTCTTCACTTTCATAATAGAACTCCCTTAATTTACAATTTCTTGTACATCATTTGTTTGAGAAAGACTAACAGTTCATTCCTCCAGCCCTAGCAGTGAGTAAAGCCTGATGGACTTACTTCATGAAAGTAGCTGTACTTTCATGAGGAAAGATTCAGAAACAGATTTTCTTGAGCTTCATTTTCATCTACCACATTTAGGAGTTCCTCATGAATGCATTAATGCTTATAGCCAATTATACAGATTTTTATAACTCATGAAACATTCTGTTCAATAAAGTTACTAAAAACACTGGAATGCCCAGACTTTGCTACAGCAGTTTTCTAATGAACTACAACAGGCCCTTTTTCCAGTATTTTCCCATTGTTTATGATTACAAGCATAATTTTGATAAAAAAAAGCTGTCCCATAGGTTTGATCTCCTAGATACACGATCTTTGTAACGAAATGTTATCGCTTTCTCCCTCCATTTCAAATGTCTGTTCCATGCGGTATCAAGTCTGTCCACCTGTATTTCCTTATTTTCTTCCAAATTTTTCACTTGGCAGTGCCCCCCCTGCACTCTTCCAAGGTCTTTCTCCTCTTGAGGCTTTACTATTTCTTGACTAATTACTGTGATAAAGAAAAACGTCTCTGCAGAGACTTACATGCTGGAAGACTAAATGACTCGTAATACCAGGACTAACAAAATGCCTCAAAAAATATTGACTTATAATAACAAAGAATCAGTATTTGGAAGTGTATCTGAGTCTGTACAAGAAAAAAAAAGATGTCTTTATGAATAGAAATGATAATGTAATATGGAAATAGCACAACAGAACTTCTACTGGTACAAAATTTTGAGTCGAAACATCTTTGATACACTTAAACCACAATTCAATAAGCTTCCTGACATGGAATATTATCTTACTAATTGACTGTACAGAATTATGCAAGGAGTAGAAGAATACTTTGTGAAAATAAATAAGTGAATGAAATCTATACTGAACCTTTTCATTTTCAACTTTCTTAATTCACACAGCAAATATTTGCATCCTGTCAAAATATTCATAGTGGTATAACTTTTGCTTCAAAATGAAAATATACTACAGGATGATCAAGGGGGTTGGGGAGGAATCAAAGAAAATAAGTTTTTTAACTACTAGTTTCAAGGTAAGAAACATTCTAAGTACTCTGTTACTAAATTAGTCATTATGTGAGATCACGTGAGAGAATTGCACCTAGGCTGAAAGAGATAAACAATGTAAAGGTCAAAAGATGACCTTGTCAGAACAAAGAACAATATAGCATTCCAGTTTCATAAAAAATATTTCATAAAAATACCACAGAAAGGAAGCAATAGGCTGGAGAGTACCGTATTCTAGCTGAAAAACAAGTCTGAAAATGAGCAAAATGAGATTTTAAACCCCTTAAAAAATAGAAGTATAAAGTAATATTTTTTTTTCAGTAATTACATGATTAATATGCATGACAAGAAAAGCCTACATCATAAATAATCTTCACATCTGACTCTATTTTCTGTCCTTATTCTGGCCTGATATATCCCATTTTCTATCTGTTCTCAAAACTGGAAGGTAGAGCTAGATAGGTAGATAGACTGGATAGTTACTTTTAATTTGCTTGTTGTAAAGATCTGATGTGGTGGTATCAGTCATGACCCATAGAAGACTGTGGGATAGTCCCTCAACAGTCACAAGTTCCTTTTCCCAGCCCTAGCAAGGTTTTGTCTTGGGTCTACACTACAGATGAAAAGTATCAACTGTTTATTTAGGCAAGATTCAGAAGGACAAGAGAGGATTTTTCCTTTGCCTTAAATACGCCCAGTTCATCAAGCAGTGAAAGCAAGGCTGTCATGCCTGAATGAAAACAGATTGCACACCAACCATATATGTTTGCTCCTTTTCCAGGATAGGTACATATAGTTTAAAATAATCAGCTTTCACAGATGGATTTATGGAAGAGAGACAAGGAGTTACAGACATTGAGTCTCCTCTCTTTCTCTGCCCAGACTGCAGATGTAGGAACTCCCTGTTTAGCACCACCAGTTCTCTCTTGTTTCCCAGTCCTTATGTAAAGAGAGTAACAGAGTTGATGTGCTGTTAGGAAGTGGTGCTTATCCCTGCCAGCCAAAGAGACCTCAATATAGTAGTCACACATTGGAGCATGGCTGCAAAATTATGGTGCCGTCATTCAAAAACAAGTTGCAGCCACTTAATTTTTACTACAAATATAGCCATTTTTTTTATTTCATTAGTGCTACATCCTCTGGTAAGCAATAAGTCTCCCAGACCCAAGCGTACACTATACATCAGCACATGAAAGACATCACACAAAGCTTCATTAAGAATATAATATTTCTCATACCCTCATAATAAGCTGTAAATTAGCTGTAAAAATTTTATTTAAAAGAAGCAGCTTTGCATGTATTCTAGTACAAATAACAGCCAGGGGTGCACTCCCTTATTGGTGTGCAAGTCTGCTTCCACAGAGTATCATTTGGTCTCTGTCTGCTCTTTTATTCTAAATGACAATTGTAGCCAAAAGAATTTTTCTTCTTGGTTAAGACAGATGACAAGGACCGTTGCTGTTGGAGAACAGTAATATCACAACTGCATAATTAAATCTGACTGAAAATCTCTCCCAGTTTGCTGCATCCTACTAAAATTCATCCTGCCTAAAATTCAACCCCTAAAAGCAATAGCATTAAAGACTTTCAGCTAAAAGAAAATGCTTTCTGAGGAGCGTCTTCTGGTAAAGATCATATATTTGTTATCCACATATTCCTTTTCTTTTTTTCCTCACTGTGTTTCAAAATGTCAATTTTCATACTGCCTTACAATTTGGCTACTAACCTTGGCTTGCCAGCTGACCATCTTGTTCCACATATTCTTTTTCTTTTCCTGTTGAGATCATCGGAATGATTGTCCTCAAGTTTGTGTTGAACCGGCAATATTAGAAACTCATTTGTTATCCACGATTAATTAGACATAACATGGTTTCATCAGACATAGGTTTTTCTCTATTTTCTGGCTTTCTTGGTGTAGTGACATGGATAAGAAAGATACTGATGGTATTCAAAACCAGTTTCTTTGCATACAATGCAGTGATATTACAGATGGGGATATGACATGAAATAACATGATATAATAGCCTTTTACTTTTTTAATAGAATGTTTTCCCAACTGCATTCTCTTTGGTAATAGGATACACTGAATGTAAAAAGCTCCACTGTATAAACACAATGAATTAATTGGATTTACTGTTTACTAGAATTCAAAAATGAGGCAAACACTGTGAAAGATATTTTAGGATTAGCATCTGTATGCTAGATGGCCCAAATGCTAATGAGGACATTCTGTTCATGCAAAATTTCATACTCAGTTATGAGATTTCTGCCTGTGTTATTTGCTAAATTGACTCACAACCCTACCTACTCTACAATATCAGAATAGAGGTTATTTCTCATTAACTCAAAAACTGGAGACCCCTCACATACAAAGCCCTTGTGACTTCTGCAACACAAGTAGAACTACAAATTTTCTTTTCTAGAAAGGCACTAGTCAGCCAATTAAATGACTAGTGATATCTGTAGAGGTGAGATAGAGTTACAGAACTAGATATTACTGTATTAATACAACACAGTACTGTGTTGCCTGTCCTGAAACACAGACACAAACCAAGAAACTAGGTTATATACTCCCACCACTACACGCACACAGTATCCTTTGTTGCCCCTATAGCAGAACATCTTGGCAGTTTTCTAGCATGTAATTTAAGTCATTGATCTGCAAGCTGTATGTCAGTTATGCACACAACCTACCCAATCAAAAAATGAATCAAGAATGAAAGAACTGGGCAGAATTGTTCAAGATTTTCCTTTAGGCATATAGGCAAAATTAATACTATACTTATCCTCAGGCTATAAAAATCAATTTTGCAGTACCAGCAGAGGAGGTTCCTGTTTGGAAGAGAAATTAAATAAAGAACTTGCAATGTGATGTATATTTACACTTATCTAATGAAAACCTGATGAAAATCCTAAAATTCAGCAATATCTAAATGAGCCCTAGGGTCTCCAGGGATGCAACAGTCTTCCTATTGGGAGAGTGCAATAAAATAGGACAAAAATGAATGGCCTGAGGGGATTCTATGGTTTTCATATTCACAGAATCCTTCCATAGAATTTAAAAAGAGGATGAATCCAGCCTTAAATAATAATTCTTTAGATAGCCTTCAGTTCATTTGTATTTCCAGTAAATGAAAAAGCCTCAGACCTTCATAATCCATACTCACGGCAGGCAGATATTACCAGGAATGTCAGGGCACTCAACTTCTATGGATATAAAGATTTCTTTACCCTCTAGACATTTCAACAGCTAAGTTTTAGGCTTGTCTCCCTATTTTTTCCTCATAGAATTTCCCTTCACCCACAGGCTATTTTTAATACATATTTCCTATCTCAATAACTAAAGCATTTCACATGAAGTGATCTTTCTTTCTTACTATTTCCAGGGTCGGTGAGCTTTTCCCGTAACTTGGAAAATATGAATTGTGTCTTGCAGACAGATCTTTAAGAAAAGAGTGAATGCCTTTCAAAAATCAGACCCTTCAGCATATTCTGTAAGGCCAATTATTTTTATGCTTGATCTTCTGTGGTGATTCTCCAGATTGTCAACTTTTTTCAAGAAGATAAAATATTTCTTTGTTATGTTATTCTCTATCCTTCTTAAAACCTGAAATACCATCTTCTGAATTAGTAATCCTTTCCTCTACAGCATTCACTCAAACACGTATTTTATTTACCAAATGCTCCTATGTCCTTTCAACCCTTCTTTTGTCAGGTACCAACTAAGACTGAACCTATGTAGAAACATCATTCCATAAAGAATTTTTAAAAGTGCTTTGCTTGCATCAAGTTATGCAGACCTGCAGTGCATTATCTACAATAAAGAAAAAATGCAGGAATCAGGCTTGTTATTTTTTCCCAACTGTTATGAATCTACAACTTTAATTCCGTGACTTATTAGCTGTATTTTCCTTAAAAAGACAAATGCTGGCCAGGGAAAATTCAGAGCATATCTGTGAGACAGGAAAAAAACAGTAGATCAGGCTTCTTGACAGAAGATGCAAAAAGTCTACTGAAAGGGGGACAAGAGGTTATTAATTGGAATTTCTAGTCCAAAACTGGTTTCATTTGAGATATTCCATAATTATTTAAAGTGAAGGTTGTGGTTTACCCTCTCATTGAAGAACCACCACCTGCTTTTATTTCATACTAAGTGCTTTTCATAGCTAAGCACTTTGAAGAAACAGGAAATATTATCCAGGTTATGTCATTTTATGTTTTCTTAGGGAAAACACTGGAAGTAATTCCTTGTCTTTAGAAAAATGTTTAAAGTGATTTGAAGTACATCATATTCTGCAAACAAAGGGATGTTACAGTGCCTTACTGAATTGATTGGTATAAAGAGCAAGATTTACATTTTTTGTTATTTGTCTGAACAGTGAAGGAATAATCAACACTGTCAAATCATTCTGTTAAGAGTACTTTCTAGTATTTCTAATATTAGGAAGTTCTTTCTAAATATGAAAAATGAATCCAGGGATTATTAAACCAAATAAAATTAATTCACTTAATAAAATTAATTAATGAAATGGGGGTCCTGAGGTAATGGAACCAACAGGGACACACCAACAGGCAAATACCTCAAAGAAATTAAAGGGAGCTCTAAGAAGGTGACATGGCCAACAGACCAAGATGAATTGCCTCTACACCAATGCACACAGCACAGGCAACAAACAGGGGGAGCTGGAAGTCACCACGCTGCTAGAAAGCTACAACCTAGTTGTCATTACTGAAACTTGGTGTGGCCATTGATGGCTACAGGCTGTTCAGAAGGGACAGATGAGGAAGGAGGGGTGGAGGCCTTGCCCTCTGCATCAAGAAATGGATAGAGTGTGAAGAGCTGTCTCTGAAGAACAGCACAGAGCAGCATACAGGTAAGAATTAGAGACCAAGGCAAACAAGGGAAACTTGTTTAGTACAACTGGTTACTACATTCGTTCACTACAGCTCAGTATTACTATGATAATTCTCTCAAAAACAAATGATTTACTGTCTTTCATTTAAAAAAAAAAAAAAAAAACCCAAACCCTCAAATCTGACATATTGAGACAGTTGTTTAAAATATTAATTTGACACTGTATAGGTTTAATTGTGGCCCATTACAATAACAAACTACTAATTTGTTTCTTTGCCACAATATCAAGGAAAAAAAGTGCATTGAACCCAAGGGGGAATAGACTTTTTTTATCCTATCTACATGATTAGCTGCTATACAACAGATTCTTTTACTCATTACAGTCTGCACAACATTCTAAAACACAATTATACTCCAAAGTATAAAAACCTAGCTGAATCTTGCAGTTTCATGTTTTTATTATCTTTTTTAATGACTAGTAGTATTAAATGCAATGATGACACAGAAATTAGAATATTTCATCTTGTGATTTTAATTTAGCATTTGGCAACACACGCAGGTGGTGTAGGGTGGCAACACTGCCACTGTTTGAACAACAGTGTCTGCAGGTTGGCAGATATAAAAGTCACAGAATTTGGAGTAGTCTATTAAAGACTATGAAATAAGATCAATGTGTCAACAATCTGACATGCAAATGAGACAGTTATCTTTCTTATTGCTGGCCTGCAAGTTGTGTAAAATAGCCTCTGTGGTCCATTAAATGAGATTCTACTAGACATCAAATGTAGGACAACTTCCTTCTGTCAAACAAGAAACTGATCTTGATAGTATGGTTCCATTGAACAGAATTTGGGCAACTAAGAAATATATGCAGCTTTTCTTTTCCTGTAAAATAGTTAGTTACCCTACTTCACCCAAAAGAGGAATAAAAGCTGTTGATTTTAATACATCAAGTCCTTTTCCATTTTCTTGCCTATTTCCAGACAAAAAAAAAATAAAACCTGATTTACTGCATATTTTACTGTAATGCCTTATATCATTCCAGATTTAGATCAGTGAGTAATTTTCATCAACTCAGAGCAGAGTGAAAAGCATAGCCAGTCATTACGTGACCGTTACCAGGCTCACATTTCTTTCTCTAAGATAAGCTGTAGCAGCAAAGACAGACAGTAGTGCTGGTAGCATTCAGAATTTTCTCTTTAATGCGTGTTTCCTAATACATAATATTTTCAAGGTGTTTTTTTCAAAGGTCAGATGAACATATACCTAGTTTAAAATGCAGTTATAGCTCCATGCAGAAATTAAGTAATTCCATAAAAGCATCCTATGAAAAATCTTTTGTCCTAATACTAAAAGTAAAAAAAAGCCCACCAAGCTGGTAAAGGGATAATGCTTCCAAAAAGGAAATGGTCCTGCCACTTCCATATACAAGATGACTTCAAACCTCAATGTCAGACCTGACTGCTGGCAGCATTACCGTTACACGTTACCCAGAATACTTAATAAGGACTGCACATCTTCATCCTCCCCCTTCACCTCACAATACTTTTGGTCTGTAACTTTCAATAGTCAGCGAACATGGCCTTTATTCTCCCATTTCTATCAAAGCTCTCAAGAGTTTCAAGAGAGCTATTTGCTTGATGAGCCATTTATTTCTAGATAGTTCTTCATAGAGAGAGCAGCAGCGTAGGACACCTCTAAGGAATCTTGTACTTACTTAGAGGATTATAATATATGCAACAGGAGTCTAGTAATGAGACATCTAGGTGCTTAAATGAACCTTTGAACATTTAGGTACCAATCCCACTGAACATTCTTCTCTTCTATTTTTGTCACTGTAAAAATGAAGATCCACCAACAGTGACTGAAAATACTTGCCTGCTAATCCAAGCATTCAAATCCACGCTCTAAGCTTTCTATTCAGATGCCTCTATTTCAGAAATTATTTTTCAATCTCTCCTTCTCAACTTCTCCACAACATTCCCAGGGAAAAGCCTTTCATTTCTACTCTCTCTTAGAGATTTTATATGCTTATGTATGTATATGTATGTATCCACCTCAAATTGTTTTATCCACAGAACAGCGTAAGTATTTAGTGGCTTCAAACAGAATTCAGTACGAACTAAGTAGATTATGAGCTTAGTTCTGAACATTTTTGACATGAGGGACTCTTGCAGATACACCCATCTCAACTCTTCTTCTTAAGCTCCCATCATAATATGCAAAGGTTGTATCAGGTCAGCATACCTGACACATAAGCTTATGCTACAGAGTTGATAGATTCTGCCTGTGGAGGAATGGATAAACTGAACAGATGGGATCAAAGGCTACTAGAAAGGCAAAACTCTTAGTGTGCAAGTTCAAACTGCTGAAATAAAATCATCTGTCCTCTGACTGGAGAATTAATAAATGGCATTCTGCAAGACAACAAGATGCAAGGAAGACAGAAAACGTCTGAAACCTAAAACCCATCCGACCGATACTTCAAAGTCCACATGCCATGTGATTCCTGCCATGATTCAAAACCTGTGTGTAAAAATATGTCAGCCTCTGTCATTGAAATGGCTACGGCCTGCATTCATACCTGTTCAGGTTCAATACCTGAGGGGGTGGTTGTGTTTCCCCTTTCCTGAATCAGTTCACAAAAATAATTTTACTTGTATTTTTCAAGGCCTAAGTTATTCATCAGTTAGTGAACTGACAAAAAGAATTTCATTAGGACAAAAAGACACGTTGGCTCATCTCCATCAAAGACACACAGGGCTTGCTTTGTGAAGACAAGAGTGTCTTGGAATTCTTCTGATGTATGGCTATGCATAATACTTAGATTTATATGTTGATTAATTAAAAACCCCAAGATAATTACCTTAGTCATCTCTGCAGCTTTATGCATTTAATTTTCCTACAAACTGGTGTGAAATCAAAGGAATCTAAATAAGAAATTAAAAGGTCAAATTACCTATTACAAGTAAGCAAGTATATCTCACAGCTTCACTGAGTTGATTAATATCCATGACAAATTTGGCTTCAAAGGTTTGATCTTTCCTGTAAGGGAAATTCCTGCTTCTAATGTAAGAACACAGATGCCTTATTCCATCAGATCAGTAGCCTTACTTGGCCATTGTCCCATTATCTGACCGTTACTCAGTTCTTGAAACAGAAAGGGAAAAAGAAAGAATTCTACACTAGAAAATTATTGTCTGACCTGCTTACATATCACGAATCACAAAGACTATTACAGCAGGCAAAAAAAAAAAAAAAAAAATTACTGTGCTCTGGTTGTTTAGGGATTAATGTGTGTGTATATATACATATATATATGTATAGAAGTATTAACTTATTGACTTGGATAATACCCTGTAGCAGCAGGCTCCATAGCTGAAAATATTTTGTTTATTTTAAGTTGTTTGTTATTTTTCTATGGATGCTCTCTTTTGTGCATTCTGGCAAAAGTTGGTACACAAATGAGAAAATATTATCACCGTTAGGCAAGTATATTAGTCAGTCTAGTTTTTTAGTCTGCCTACCAAAATGTTAATCTTTCTTTTTGCTTGTGCTGATACATAAGCTTCCTCCAAAAAACTCCATGACACTTCTCTTTTTCATTGTTGAAACTCAAAGTTCAGAACAGTAATATGAGATTTCAAAGTTTATAAAATTTTGTTTCAGTAAGAAATAACAGATCAAGTATAACCAGAGAGCATTTTGGAATTCATTTGCCCTGCAGAAATGGGAGAAGAAATTGATAACCGCCCTTGGACACCACAGTAAAGCAGCTCTTCAGCAATTGTGATGGCTTACAGAGTTGCTAGTTTTCTCAAATAAAGGTCTTCTAAAATGTTATGCTCCAGAATCCTTAGTGGATGCCAGCACAGTAACCACAACCACCTTTGGTGCTTTAGTCCTGTACTTGGCAACGTCACATCCGTTACCATATATACATATAAGTTGTATATTAGTTGCATTAAGTACCAGGAAGCCACATTTGTTCTAGTAAAGAACATATTGAAAAAGCACACCGATGTAACTGCATTTGTTCATCTTCTGAAACTTCTGAAAGAAAGGAACAGAGTACAGAGTAGCTCCCAGGGACTGAATTCACACAGGGATGAATGTCACTGAACATGGTTTTCCTGCTCTTTCTTTCACAATGATTTTGAATTCCTTACTATGGAGCTAAATATTATTCTTCTCTGTTGGATGGGCACCATTTCCTTTACATTGATATCAAACTGCTTTGAGGCTTACCAGTTACACGGATAAAATGATTCCACCACTACTTGTAGTACCTAACAAGAGCAAAGATGTCTTTTTGAAATGGAAATACACTTCTAAGGACAGTTTAAATTACTGAAGCTATTATGCTTTGGTTACTGCTTGGGCTTGATAGATAAGTTGTGAAAATGCTGCTCAATATATAAATACCTGTGAATAATATATATGCTATTATTATTTTTACATTGGTTTTATAAATGTCTTTCAGGAGAACAGCAGCTTTTCATCTTACTAAAACTCACTAAACAGAAGAGATACAGTGCTGGAGTAAACCATTGTTTCGGCAGAATTAACATTGTCTCTGACATCACCTACTCCTCAAAGTTTAAAAGGAAGATGTGAGCATCACTCAACACATTCAGGTCTCAAACCTGTATCCCTGGTATTCTTGACAGATGAAGCATTAACTTTTATTTCAATCCTGCTAAACAGCTACGCAGCCCTGTCTAAAACTGATTCACCTCTTGATTACACAACATGGTCCCAAGTTGACTAAAAATTTAAGGTCAAAGTCACCAAAGTTCTACATTTTCTATGACACAGATTTCTGAACACTTGTTTTCCAATATGATGTTCAACATCATAACAACATGGATGAGACCAGACAGAGATGAAACAGCTGAAAATAGGTTAGCCAGTGCTTTGTAATTCTCAGACATACCATTTTTTTATCCTCAGATCAGAAAAGATAGCTTTACATATGGACAGAAAATGAACAAAACCCAGGAGAAGCAGGTTCTCACACCCAGTTTCTCACACTACGCCAAAAGTAGATTGATGAACGGAGCACCCCAACCTTTTTGCTTCCCCATTCAAATAGAAAAGCAGAAATTCCTTTTTACAGCTAATGTTTTAGTACTGCACAAGAAATTTTCTTCCTCAAGGGCAGGATGTACATATTTTTTTCTGAACTAATAAAGTATTATTTTCTTTAGTACTACTTGTCCTCTTCTTTTTGCACAAACCTTAAAAGTACTGACAGTCTTCAGTACATTCTTCATGGCAGAATGGCAGCCAGTGCCTTAGTTCGGTAAATGTCTCATACTGCATTCATGTGACCAGTAATCAAATATCAAAACTGATTTTTTTAAGACTGTAATACTGCTCCGTGTGAACTTTCCAAGAACTCAGACAGCTCTTCCTGCCACTTCATGCATAAATTATCCCATCAAAGAGCTGGTGTTTATTCTGAGCTCTTTGAAATTCTAATCACTTGTACACACCTCCTCAGGCCAGTCTGTGCTTTGAAATTTGGACTACTTACAATTGGGCTATTCATAACGTAAGGCTATAGAATGTGACTTGCCACCCATTTACAAGACTCTGTACATCCAACATATCATCAAGGATTTCTAATTGACACGTTTCCATTCTTCAAAATTATTTTCCCAATGTGAACTTAATATCAACTATTTAAGTCATAGCACAATTAAATACTGTTTAAAGAGAGTGTGAAACCCACGAGTGTAATATTGTTTGTCTTTCTACATATTAAACAAAAGAACATTTGTGGTATTTATTTATTTGGTGTGAATTCTGGCAATATAGGATGAGAAGCTGTCATTATACCTGAGCTCTGGTGGGAAACGTTCAGCTAAAGTGTTTATTCCAAATGACATTTCATCCTACACCTTTAAACCTCAAAATGAAGTTATTCCAAAAAAACAATACAAACTCAGTCATGTAAGGTTTCTCAGACCTGATAGGGATATCTTAGATTTTTTGTTAGCCCATTTCCCACAGGCTGACAGAAGAATGATTTCGCACCGAAGGTCAGCAACAGCACTCTAGAGATTCCCTCCACCCCTCTACTGGTATAAAGGACAGTGACTTTATACTGGCACCCCTATAAAGTGGTAATTTGTGACTGAAGCATTGACAGTTCTGTTAGTCTACACAGTTATTCCTAACAGCTACAAACAAATCACCAAAGCTTTTATGTACACACCAAGGAAATCAGTGGTAGTCCTTCAACACACCACGTGCAGATTTGAGTGAAAATCTGAGCTCTTGCAAATCAAAGGAAACAATTTTTTAAAAATACCTTTGCTGCAATTGCTCTTGCAGTGATCTGCTATATGGTCCTGTTTCATTATTTTGAATATGGTATGAAAAAAAAAAAAATCACTGGAGGTGATAGACTCTATCCGATATTTTTAAAGGAATAGAATACTTCAGCCTGGAACATAGTAGAGGCAGCTGCTACAGGTTCTTTTCTGCACTCCCAAGGTATTTCTCATCAATCTTCTACTTTCGTTATGGTCTGCAGATTTTGGTAGAAAGGAAATTACTGCCTCTGTTATTGATGTGAATATGTCAAGGTTGTATCTCTACAAACATTCAGTTCTTGGGAGTTCCTAATACTTTACTCCAGTAGGACTGAGAAAGAATAGAGAGAAAAAAAAAAAACAACACTTCTTCTACCCTTTCAGTCTCTTATAGTATATCATTGGTGGTACACCATGTATGTTTGAAGTTTCATTATTCTAGGTTTATGCTTGTGACTTGTACAAATGTAACAGAAGTGGTAAATTACAGTGAAACAGCAAAAAATATACAGACACGCCTCCATTTTTACATTCCATGATTGAAATTCACAAAGCTTTCCTAAGCCGTTTCTGAGCTCAGATAATGACAATATTTTACAGGACTGTATTCTACTTTATGAAAAAAAAAAGTACTAAAAAAAAACCCAAACAGAGTATTAACCATAATTATCCTTCATGATAGTATATTCCTTGCCTTCACAAACATGTATCAGTAAAACACATGACAGTGGGAGTTCTGGCAGAGTAATAAGGTATACAAGACCGCATATAAAGGGAAATAGTAAACGTACTGGCAGGAAGCCCGGTGGGTTTAATCATATTTTTGCACTTGTATAGTGTTTATATAACCAAATGTGGAGATAATAACAGAGAACCCTTCTCTTCCCCCATTATATGATTATTCACACAGCTTACAATATTTCATTTAGGGATTACACACCTGTTATTGTGGACTGACAAACACTGCCTTGACTCTTTGCGCTGTAGATGCAGCTCTACTGGTTTATCCCACTGAACAAACTGCCAGTCCCGTGAGCAGTCAGCGTTTACGTTACTTACAACTTACCTATTTGCCTTCTATAGACACAGTCAATAACTCAGTAATAAAAATTAAAGTGAAAAAGTAAAAAATCTGTGGTTAATAAATATTAGATTATTTATAGCAAAGCAAATCCTCATTAAAATTTCTGTGCACATTAATCAAACAATACAACAAGGAAGAGTACTCTTATCATTGCTATAAAGTACACTTTCTGAATCTAACTGAAAAAGAAGATCTAGGTGGGTTTTTTAATGGGATGTCAGGGGTTTTATTCCCATATATATTTATATAATTTTATTCTTTTTCTTCTTTTTATTTTCATGTCAGTGTAGTTGTGGAAACTTTCACCGGTGGAGGATCTGATTCAAGGTCAAATATACAGAGTTAGGTTTTTAATTCTAAAGGAAGTTGAATTTGACACATAGCACAACCAGGAACTAGAGGAAGTATTTGAATAGGGTGGCATGATTAGAGAGGCCTTTAGCAAGAGCATGTTAGGACAGGTTACAGTATAACCGTAAGGCAGACTGTGGCTCACTTTACAAAGGACACTTCATTCCTGTGATTGACACAGTGCTAAAAATGTGGATAACAAGAGTACTGATGCTTTTGTTGCTTGGATCAAGCATCCTATCTGAAGCAAAAATAAAACATGTCTTCTTTGGCCTACCTCTAAAATGTAGCTCAGATATATGACTGGAAACATGAGCTAACTTTATTCTTCTGCAATCTTACAACCTAACACAAATCAACTTAACTCGGCTTTCATTTATTCTGCCAAGATCTACTGTTCTCTATGTCTATAATCTCATGGCTTGTCACAAAAGACATACAGATATTTTTTAAAGTAAGGTAAGGTAGCCTTATTATTTAGGTTTCCCTGCTAAAAATAAAAATAATAAAAAAAAAGTCCTGCCTACTTCTGCTGTTTCTCTGATTAAACATACACTGTTATGTGAGACAAGCAATGATGGAATACAGATCACAGTATTTAAGAGCAATATACATTAATGTAAAAATGAGATTTGCCAGGGGATGATCTAAATACCTTTCAGACATTAGTTGGAAAATACAGAACTACGGGAAGATTAAGGCCATAGTCCTGGAAAACCTCAGTTTCACAGAGAATTTCACCCATGGAGAGTTTAGAGGATTGTCCTAGAGGGTGATTTCTCTGATTCCAAATACATTATCTGACAGAACAGTTAAATAGGTCAGCTTATACCACCCATCAGACAATATTTTTTTTTTCTTCAAAAAATAAAAAAGATGCATATTTCCATGAGAGAGTATTATTATTCAACATTACAAGTTTATTTTCGTGTCTTTATGAGCTCAATATCAAGCTTAATATGTAGTTTTACAAAAAAGATTGAGAAGGGTGAACAAAGTTAACAACATAGCAAGAGCAAGGAGCTTATCAGTGTTCCTACTCAGACAGTCTTATGGGGACACACAGATGAACTCTGGAGCTCAGTCTAGCCAGATATTGCTCAGCAGAAATAATAAAGGGTGTTTTTTTAATGTTCCAGCTGCCTTTTTTTTTGTTTTTCTCCTTCTGAGCACAGTTCCTTCCATTTTTCTGTAGAAAAGATACTTGGGAATGTAGTTCAAGTACTAAGCCTGCACAGTATTTTCATTTGTGATTTGGGATTTTAACCTCTTGACCTACTGACAATAAAGTAATTGAGTAAGTAGCTCGCAACCCATTTGAACTTGGGAAATTCCATCTCTCTAAATACGATCCAGATACTTAGAACAAAATTCTCAGCAGAACAGCGTGCTGGAAAAGCCCAGCATCACAAGAGCATTCTCAATTTCTGAAACCAGTGAGAGTCTTTCCCAGAAAATTTTTTTGACTTTGAAGCATGCTTCACACTAACAGCAGCAAGAAGGGGTCATCATTTACTCCTTCATATGATCTAAATCTATATATTTCAAAAGGCTATTTTAATTCAATGAAACCAAAAGGAACATGCAACCGTAGTTCCTTAAAATACACTAAAAGTACTCCCATTTAAATTTACCATTTATTTCAAAAAGTGAATTACTATAATAAAATAATTCAAAAGAATTATACAATAAAGAAAGGCATCTTCCAGTCAACCACAAGTTTATAGAAAAAAGAAACTAAATCCCCATGTTCTGCCCTTGCTGAATTTCACTCCAAATAGACCTGGTTTTAAACATTGCTGCAACTGAAAAACACTTATCATATCAGGTGTGTCTCCTGAGGAAACCAGAATCTTAAAATTCAATAACAAATATTAATCTAATTAAAAATTACTTTTTTTTTTTGTGAAAATATATATAGAATATTAGAATGAACTCACAGGTAAGGGTCATTCTCTTCACTGAGGCACAAGACAATCAGTGTTTCCAATGTGTTTAACAGAGGCACTTAGGAAGTCACCATCAGTGAACTGCCAAACTACCAGATCCTCTCGTGCTTTAAAATACCATTTATCCCCCCATACTGTTGTATAAATTCACAATTAAAAGAAAAACTCCCTTGTAGTAGCCTAATTTTTTCCATCAGCTTTTCAAGAAAAAACTTTAAGAGAGAATGTTAATAAAACTGAAAACAATGCTGTGTACAACTCCTTTAGAAAACAAAATTATAAGCAGAATTGAAGGACACAGCTTATAGTACACTGTTTTAATTGAATTAAAGTACTAATTCTGTTACATTATTGCTTACACACCAAAGTCACAGATTGGCAATGTGTCAGTTCTTAATACAAGTAAGCATATTTACACTGCATTTCTAACTACTTTGTTTTTGTGGCTGGAAAAAGAACAGGGAGAATTCCTCCCCTGTGAGGCAGGAAGAGTTGTAGAGGTTGTTTAAATGCACTAAAGAAGAAAGATGAGTCATGCAAAGAAGACCTAACACTGCTTTCTCCTCCTGTCAGGGCTCAGAGATGCCAATACAGGTACATGTATGCTTAGCTATATCTCTGCATAAGTACACATAGACGTATTATAGGCTGCAGTTTTTTTTCAATGTGCCTGTTCATTTTCCTGCAGTAGCTTTTCCACACAAATATGATTACAAACTCTTTTAGCAGCTCCTCTTCTTTCTCATTATAGCTGAGATAATTCTCTCTTTCCACTCAAATTTTTCTAGCTGCTATAGCCTCCCTGTCTCATTACACTTTAGGGGGCTACCCTTTTCCATCACTGCCACCCCTCTGGCCAAGTCAATGACCAGAGCTAGGGCAACCAGCAGGGCTGAGATCCAAACATCTTCCCTTCTGGAGCATCCCTCTTTCCTTGTTCAGCTTCTGTTCTGCCTCTGGCTTGCAGCAGTCATTTCTGGCTGAAATCACCAGAGATTTATCTAGATAATGAACACTACTCACTTGAATTCCTAACAGGATTTTTTTGGGACTTCGCTAATGACTGTCTCTAGACATCTTTAATAGACAGTGTGACTCCCACGCTGCATTCACTCCCCAGCTGAAACATTTTAAGTAGAAACTCGATGCAGATAATCTAAACTGAAACAATCCCATATATCCTCATCTCCAAAGGCCACAGTTAGAGGCCTCTGCCCACTGCACTCTGAATATAACTCACATACAGCAACAGTTTTGTCACCATTTTCCTCAGAAGACAGACTTCTTTTACTGTTAAAGCACAAAACCATAAGGCTCACAAGTGAAAGTTCAAAATTAAAACTACTTTACACAACAGAACCTAAAAAATGACTTTGTTTGCTTTTAATAATTGAATAAAAATCTTAGGTTAAAGATTATCTTCCTGGAGCAAAAAAAATAATAGTTAATCATATCTACCTCTGGCAATGACTACACTAAAAATGTCTACTGAGGAGGAGGAGGAGGAAAGAGTAGATTATCTATCCAGTTGCACTAAGTTACATTGCAGAATATCTTCATAATCCTAGCAAGAAATCAGTTCATGCCCTGAAGCATTAGGATTCATATCCCTTGTAATTTTGAATCTTGACAGAATACTGACAAATTATGTTTTTGTTCTTTTGGAGCTCTGAATATTAGGTTTAAATAGAAGTCACTAATACAAAATTTAGTCACATTGCTTCTTCTCAGTAATACCCTGCTTCATTTTCAGGGGAAAAAATCTTAATACTAGTGCTTATAATCCTTCAGATATAAAAAAAAAAAACCTAATCTTTTTTTTCTGTTTTTCAAGGTAGCCCATACCAGTGGCTCTCTTTCCTCCAGCAAGCATATTTAAATTTAAAAAAATAAATATATGGGTTTTAGCCTTTCAAACACCTTTAGCCCTCAGCGTTCCAAGAACAAACTGGAATATTTCAAAAGCCTACAGGATGCAGATCAATCTCTTAGAAACCCACATATATCCACCACCTATTCTTCATTAAGCACTGGGGTATGAAGGAGGGAGACAAAGTTATTTCCAATGTAATAGAACAGGAACCTATGTAATTTAACGTGTGCTGCAGTGTTTACAGATGAGAAAACTCACCACGCAAGGATACAAAGGCAGAGTGAAATTTCTTTGTCTTCCAAAGCAAATAGAAATTTTGCCTGGTTTTGGTCCCAGCCTTATAGCTAGATGGTTTGGGTTTCTTTGGTTTTTTTTTCCCTTATCCAAACATGCTTCCTTGCTCATTTTAACCAAGAGACTATGGACTTTTAACCTCAATGTAAAAATTTTTTGCCTTCTATAATGGCCACACCTGGGAACGCCATCCCCAGACTCCATCTGAAACAACAGCCTTTACCCCTGAACGCTAGAGTCTAAAGTACAGACTGAAAGCAAGAGCTAGGGAAGACATACATGGTCAAAGAAGTGAGAGACAACAAAACAGATTGGGTTTGGCAGAAAAGCAGAAGCCTCAATTTGTCATTTGCTTAAGCAATAAAGGACAGCAGTGATAACTCATAAGGAAGGCTTGAAAGGCAGATAAGCACTGACTGGGAGAGCTGCTGCAGCGTGGGAGAGCTATCAGTCCCAGATTAGTCAGGGAGTTTGCAGACCCCAAGGTGTAACTGAGAAATTTTCTTAATCTTGGTGATTTAGGATATATTTTCATTGCCATCTTAACTCATATGTCTACAAATGCTCATGTCCAGCTTTATCTCCTTTCACACATAAAATCCTTAAGTGTGCATTTATTTGTCCTTTGCACTCAGTCTCTTTCACAGGTGGGGATATATTTTAAGCCCGAGCTGTGCTACTGGTTTATCTTTCCCTGATGTCCAAAACAAAGCAGGCGAGCATTCCATAAGACTGGAAAAATCATCAATCACAGTTCGTCCAGCCACTCGTGGAAAGGCATAGAGACACTAAATGAAGTAAGTGGAGCGCTGGGTCTGCATTCCTGTATGAATGTTCAAACCTAAAGCATTAGATCCAGAAATCTTCCTCTTCCAGTTAACTGTGCAGTGCAAGAAGTTAAGCGCTTAAACTGATATTGTTTTAAGAATAGCTGCTCAACTGCGATCCTCCTACAGAAGAGTTCTGGATCCTCACACTGAGCATAAAAATTCTCAATACACATACTACCTCTCAGCATCCTATGATTATAAAAAGAGACAAGTTATGAACAAGTAACATCAATGGCTTTTCACAGTCTTTCAGTGTTACCTTCCTCTCTCTGCACCATCCCTGGCTGTGTTCTGTCTAAATTACACTCTGACTCTGCAAACATCCATTGAAAGAAGGCTCTGTTGAGTGAAGCAGTCCTGGATGGTAATACTTTTGGAATTAGTCCATTCTAGTCTTAATTTTTACCTGTGTAGAACAAAAAGAATGCCAGGTACCAAGTAAAGAGAGATCTGTTCTGAAGCAGACAAAGCCCATAACCAAGATGCTGTGAAAGGAATTCAGACGTTCCACCTACAATTCTGGGATTCCAGGTAGATTCATACTGCTGTCTTGGCCCATGAGCTAAGCAAAGAGGTACAGCTCTTGGCAGGAAGGAGTTGATAAGCAAAGCCCAAACTGTGCCCCAGCTGCAGCTGAACATAATTCAACTATTCCAATTAAGTGTGAAGTCAAAAGGGGAGATTGGAAAGCAACAGCACCAAAAAGAGCTGAGCATCCAAATCCTGAAATCTATACAGAATGTGCCTTCAAAGCACATATATATGACCTGAAACTCATAATCTTCATGCAAATTCTGAACCGGTGGTTGTTGGCTTTGATGACATTGCAGCAAGTTATGCCAGTTGGGAATCTGCTCCACTGCAGCTATGTGTTGTGTAATTGCCAAGTCAGAATCTGTGATACATTAAGGTTGTTTTGCAGCACTTCTGCCATACTGTTCTCTTTATGATGCACGATTTTCATTACTCGGTGCCTATGATTTCAACATATGTTTATGAGAACAGCCTGCTATTTATTAGACTCAAAGCAGTGTCTCATGCTGCACATCACTGTGACAGGCAATTAGTTCCCACTGAGTAATTAATTATTAATACAAATATTTATTTAAGAACTATTCCCAGTAAAAGTTATAATTATTTTTACTCCAAAAATATAAATAACACAAGCAATTACTGCCATTTTGTTTTTAAAATATTATATATGCAACCATTCTAAAAATGACAATGCACCAGTAAAATAGGTTCTCCTGAAAAATGCCAGTTTTCAATTTCTTGTTCATGCAGTAAAGCCAGCGGGTGATTCCAGGCACCCTTTAGGAATGCAGGCAAGAACCAAGGAAAGGAAAGAATTGTTCAGGCATCTCCAGGCAGAACAGCGGAAAGGGATGTACAAATTAAAATCAAGAAACTTCTATAGTCTCAAACTTATACTGAATATACCTGAAGTTGCACACAAAATACTCAAGTGCATGAACATCGAGGGAGTCAGTGATGGTGCCAGGCAGCTTGAGTGGTCTCATTAAGATGATGTGCAGGGGCAGGACCAAGGTCTACTGGACAGCCAGGGGTGAAGAGCACTGCCTCTCTGCAGACATTGCTGGAAGTGGGCAGAAAACTGCTCCTCAGACTCAAAATCCATTTGAATGCCAAATCTAGCAACCAATTTTAAAAAATTTTCCACTAAGGCAGGCTAGAAGTCCAACAGTTGGGGAAGAAGGTGAGGAATCAGCTCCCTCCCTGCTCAGCACCTGCTCTCAGCCAAGTGTGGCTCATAAAGCATCTTAGCACACGTGTGGCTTGTTGGCAATGGGAGACACACAGAAGGATGCATAGCTCATACTAACATGTGAAACAAAAGCAACACAATTTCAGCAAAGTTCCAGAGGTCAAATTCTCCATCTTTTAACCCTAGTCCTGTAGAAGTGGAGAGGAAATTACTATTGATTCAGATGGGCCTAAGTGGAAGAAAATGGGTGTGGATAACTCAAAGATTCCTTTTTTTTTTTTTTTTTTCTTTCCCCATGAGAAGAGCTTTTGAAGGAATAAAGTTGATGAAATTTTCTTTCTTCCAGAATCTTTTGTTGGGAAAAATGGGATTTTTGTAAATGTTTCAGGTCAACTAAAATTTCAGGGAAAAAAATACTTATTTTTGTTCAAAACACTCAAAACACACAATATATGCACACCCACAACATGCAAAAAGATATCCATTGCTTTGTCAGAATTTTCTTCTTCTAGCACACAAACAAATACATGTATTTTGAAATTTCCTACAATATAACTGTCTTTTTTAACGTCTTTGGTTAGAGGGCAATTTGTAGACTTACAGCCTTTCAAATGAGCAGATGTTCTGTTTTCCAGGGAGAAATCATACGGATATTAGAGTAGCTACAGAGGGATAAACTGTTTGTACATAGGCCTGGCTTCTCATCAGTGTCTCTGTGCCAGTCTACTCTTTCAAGGGCTGGACTGTAACGACTGAGAAAGCAAAGATGCCAGACATACCTCCTCTTCATTGATCACAAATGCCAAGGAATAAGATTGTGTGATAGGAGCAGCTTAACTTTTTCCCTTTTGTTTTGCCAACAGCTACATCAACAGTGGCTGAGCTCAAATCTGGAAAAACCACAGGATCATTTTATTCATGGGAAAGAGCTATAGTGTGTGTATGAAGCAGCAGAAGCTATTCCTTGTGAACACCTATCTGAACATCTTTACCTTTTTTTGCATGTAAAACCAAAAATAAAATAAAATTAAACGAAGTCAAATGCCTCCCTGCAGATGACATACTTTACTTACATACAGCCTTACTTCTCAGCAATACATATTCATTACAAGCACTACCAAGCTGAAGGCACTTCTGCAGAAGTCAGGTCTCCTCTTAAAACTGCAGAACGGCTGGAACCATGCAGAGCTGTTTAATCATTTGTGAATAGGTGCAAAAATATGTTTTGAGAATTTCTAAGCATGATTACATGAGATATCTGACAAGTTATCTGAAACAATGATCAGGGCATGCCCTGACTTTCAAGAGGTCAATCTCATCTATCAATCAAGGCTACCCTTTAAATGAATAGTCTATAAATAAAGAGTTGAAAAGGCTGTCAGTAATAAAAGTTTAATGGTTAAAAGAAATCCTTTAAATTTGAGTGGCTTATTTTCTTTATTGTAACCTGAACAAACTAATGCTGCTTCACTTCTCAACAGGCACATCTCCCCCCTTCGTTCAGAAAAGATTTGATTATTTTAGCTAATGTACACTCTTAACTTGGCTCAGCTTTTCTGGATTTCCCCATATGGACACATGAATCCACATGTCACTGCCCCACCTCTCCCTCACTAGGGGGAAACAGACGAAATAAAACTGAAAACATTGTCCAAAAAGTGGGTGGTTGTTAAACTCTTGCATCACAAACTACATGCATTAACAAATTTTATGTCACCCCATACCTCTGGGAACGAAACTCAGCAGAGGAATTCCAGTGCACTTTAACATAAGCATTATGAAATAATGCCATCATACAATGTGCTCCTTTAGTTCATATTTAAGTCTATTTTGCACTAATTTTCTTCTTTCCACCACAAGGATTAAAAAGTTAGAGAAATATCTCCAGCTAGCTTAAAAACCAAAGTGCGAAACTAGAATCAAAGCAGAACATAACCTGCACAAACTCCAGCAGCATTTGGCAGTGCTCACTGACTGGAATTAGGAACCTTTACCTTAAAAAAAACTGCAGGTTTTGAATTACCTCGGAAATTGGACTCATCTTTCAGTAACTTCAGCTACCATTTTTCTTTAACAAACCACAGTTACCAACTGTGATTAAGCTACTACTTAAATAAAAAAAAATAATAAAGCAATAGGGGCCAAACACTATACTAAGCTCATATTCACTCATTGTTGAAAGTTCCTTTGCTATTTCTTGAGTTACTCTTTCTTCTGCTGCTCGTATGTCACAGAAATCACCCTGGCAGTGTTGAAAGGTCAAGTTCATTTCAGGAAACCCAAGATACAAGCAGTTACAGGCTCCCCTGCTGCTGTGCATGCCTTTCTTCTGTTCTCCTTTAAAAAGACATTCTTCTGTAAAAGTAAAATAAAATTTGTAGTGACCCTACAATTACTAGCTTCAGATGATGGTGTAGTGTGCATATTCTCTACCTAGGGTGTGTCACAGAAGAAAAAAGGATAGTGATATACTTCAGCTCTGAGGAGTTTCTGCTGTTAAGTGTGTTTTTAATTCCAGGAGAGTCAAAGTCCAACATTTTTAATTTTATTTTTTCCCCAAGAGCTATTTCACCACATGGGAAAATAGCTATTATGCCATATTTATTTCTTATTCAGCTTTTATCACTTCTTAAAGTAAGACTTATATTTTTCCCCATGTATACAATAAAACCAGGCATTTTAAAACAACTCTTTAGGCATTTCAAAAGCACCGTTCTCCAGATGGTTTTTGAGCAATTCCATTTTCATAGTCACCTTGGACAAATAATGCCAAGCCAAATGTTTTTAGTACTTTGAGTAAATTAAAAACGAATTATTTGGGAGAGCTCAGGAGGAAGGAAACAGGAATTCATTAATTAATTTTGACTTAACTGATTTGTGAGTGGTTAAATCAAATGACAGCAGCTTGGAGCCACAGGCTACCAGCTGAGCTAGATATAACAGGAGGAAGCTGAATCAAAAACGTTGAAGCAGCAAAATAAAATGCAGCCAGTGGCACTCTACAGCAGAGTCCCTGTACATGACAAACCCTATTTGTGACTCAAGGTTGTAAGCTTTTAAACCAGCACTAAGCAGAAGACTTAAAAGCGCACTGGAAGGCTGCATACCAATAAATCCAAGGTAAGCAGGACCCAGATAGGAGACTCCACTTGTCTACCCAGGTGCTGCGCAGGCGCTTGTGACTCCAGCAAGTTCAGTGAACAGAAGAGCTGTGAATGTGTATATCCAAACAGGATATTTGCTTTCTACCTTTACATCTTGATAATCTGCCAAGTAAGTGAGCAAACGTTACTTTTCCAAACTTAGTAGGTTCGCCAACCTCAGGTCATAACATAATTTCAAAAATTAAGTCATGAGAAAATAAATCAGAGACATTAAAGGTCTAATTTTATACACACAAACTTTTATGGAGATAACAGGTACTGTGTCATTTGTCAGCCTGGACTTTCAACCTTTCAAGCACTTCTTCTTGCCAATTATTTGCAGGTTAATCATTTAGGTCTGCTTCTCAAAAAAACATGCTTGTATCATAATGAAAATAAAATTCAGACTCTTTATGGATGTTCCAGAGAAATAATGAAAACCTTTCAAATACAGGCTTTGGGAGAACACTTCAATCCCTCTCTCAAAAATAACACCACAGCAATAACCTGGGGTATTCAGTAGCCTTTCCACTAAAGCGGGTTTCACTGGCTTAAACGTGGTCATATGAACCTTAAAAGGAAAACCATTCTCAGCAGAGATGAACACAAGGACGTTACAACTGGTCTCTTTTTTCTCCTTAAAAATCCCTCTTACTTCATGACAATTTTTATGAGAACAGATACAGATTTAATTTGTCATTGTAGTTGCCAGTAGTGAAAGCGTTCATTGCTAAAGGAGAAAGAAATTTTGTGTGGCTTGACTTATTTAAAAAAAAAAAAAAAAACAAACAACCAACCAAACAACTACAAAAACATTAACCCAAAACATTCCATTAAAAAGGGAATACTGATACAGGAACTTTGTTTTTTTAGGGTTGTCCAGAGAAAAAAATAAAATATAAGCAGTTCTCCAGTCAATTATACTAAGTCAGATAGAACTTAAGTTTTCACAGTGCTGCCCGAAAAGAATGCAAACCTCTCCTTAACTTTGCTCACATGATTTCTACTTAGAGCAACAGTGCAAAGAACATCACCCACCACCAAAGAGCCAGAGTATTACCACAAGACTTGAGAATTTTAACAGCTTTCTAGTATATGCCAGTCTCCCTTTAGACATAAAGTCTAGAAAGGGGACAGAAGGTTAAATCTAGCAGGAATAACGTGAAAAAACAGCACCATTGCTTAAAGCAGCTCTTTACAGGCAACTCGCTACCAGAGATGAGACAATCTGAAAAGTGTTTTTACATTTCTTTTTTAACTTTTCCTCTCTGAATATTTCTTAGCACTCAAACATTAGGTCATGACTAACTACACAGTTCACTATGTATGGTTCCTAAATGGTGAGCTTCTTATTAGTAATAATAAATACATAGAATGGGCAGGTAAGACCTTTCTTGAAAGCTTTGATCGCCCCATTAATGCTATGGGAAAAAAATATAAACACGATCAAGCAAAGTAGATGGTACTTAATGAGAAGAATGAAGTTTAACATTTAAATATGTATATCAGATGCAGAAAATGTGTCCAGAAAAATCTTAAACTTTCAGCTCTGAGAATTAGCTATGCTTTAATAGCTCTCAGGGAAACAATGAGCCAATGGAGAAGTCGTCTGTTGAGTCACTGAACGTTGATTCCTTCTGAATGCATTCACTGCAACGTACAGAGCTACCAGTTGGGAATGAGTGGGAGTTCATTAACATACAGAGAAAGAAACAAGCATGCTGGCACATTGTATCATCTGTTTCACAGACTCATATTTTACCTATAAGAATTGCAGTAAATGAATAACTTTTAGGGGACCTTAGCAACAATCAGCAGTCACACTCTGTCTACAAAGAAAACAGCAAATTGGTTTAAAATCACTTCTTAGCATATGCAGTGAAAACCATTACATGCTGTCAACATGTTCAAGTCATTGTGCTAATGAGATGAGACAGGTTGTGTGACAAAGAAAGCAGCATGTTTCTCAGCAGTGAGAAGTAATGAGTCCATTGACCAGTACAGAACCTGAATTCTCGGCTGTTCTCAAATTAGGTGCTCCCTAATGCAAGATGCTCATCTCTGCAATTAGGATTTCTGTTATAATTTAGGTTTGTGGATTTTTTTTTTAATCTATGTTTGGGTGAAACAGAAGAGCGTATTCTGACAGCTGGGGCAGAGATCTCATGTGCTTATCCACACCAATGGGCTAGAAATATCTAGCTAGGCTTTATAGGTCAGTCACCTTACACTAAAGAGCGTCAATGCTGATCTTGTGTCTGTTTGATCAACCATCTTAGCTGTATTTTCCACTATCAAGCAGTTGGCTTTGATAAAGAAAGCAGCCAACCAAACTCTGTAGGCAAGAAAAAAAGGCTGAATGTCCTTGAAGACTGTACCCCTTTCATGCTATGATTAATTAAGCAATTACAAGTGTGATTGGTCTTTTTAAAGATGTCATAAGATATGGCAACTTCCCGTTACCCAGAATAAATTAAGAAAATATCTTCCATCCTTTTACGAAGGACTAGAGCTGCAGGACAAAATGTTACATGCCTCAGAAATTGGAGAAGATTTCTGTTCCCAAATATTACTGCAAAGCAGGATGAGTCAGATGGGCATGCCAAAGCTGCTGTCATAAATATTTTGACTATTTCTACTTTGCATCAGAAACTCATGTGCTAGACCAATAGATTTCAGCACTAATGATTTTTAACCCTTCAGCATGGAGCTTTACTCCCACAAACCCTAGTGTCTTCTCATCAGCAAAACCTACATGGAAGTCAAGAGGACATTGCTCGGTCATGTAACTTTGACCTCAAATGTGATTAAATACAGGACAGAACTAGACATGAGAAAAGCTAAGAAACTTGTATAAAACTAA
>VXBJ01002175.1:15401-76149 GCA_013400055.1 Nycticryphes semicollaris | reverse complement strand
AAAAAAAAAAAAAAGGACTCTTCCAACATAACAAACTTTCTTTAAATTATCAGACTGAACACATAGTTGTATCTCTCAGATATTCTCTCAGCTTTTTGAAAAGATAACCTGGATCTCCTGTCACTTAGCTATTAAACAAAGGCTCAGAAACCTTCACCTGATTTGTGAGGCTTTAGGCTTATATCAGGAAAATCAAATCCTAGTACTTTGTCCCGGCTGCTCTTGAGATATTTTGAAATTGTGACTTATCCCTCAGACCAAGCAGGAACACAATTCTGTCAAGCTATCTTTGGCCACTGACAGATAGGCTGAAATATTTCAAGCTTTCTAAGTCACCCTTTTCTCACCACTATTTGCTGCACTGACAGTATGTCTCCAGCACATCTTTCAATGAAGAGAACTATAATGAGAACAAGTGCAATGGAGTGATACGATCGACAGTTTAAAGCAAATTTTATGGCAATTCCACTCCACTTCCTAGTAATTTCCCTGTGCTTACTGCAACTTTGAGATGGAAATCACTTATTCATCAGGAATTTCTTATTTATTATCTCACCACCTCATTCAGTTATGTCCCACTGGAGCTCTGAAAATGCTAAAAAATTAATTTACTGTGGGGAAAAAAAAAAATTGTTGCCTTTCTGGCTTCCTACATACTTTAGCAATAATCACTATTTCAAATAAGGCACAACTGTTTGCAAACACTCTAATGAGGAATGACAGACTACAAAAAAATCTTCACAATCTATTGCTTTTTATCATTTACTGTTTAACACTTATCGTAAACTAAAGTGCTTTGTAAGCTGAAAGTCAATTATGAAAAAAAAAAAAAAAAAAAAACCACCAAAAAACCAGGGCAGGCCATTTAGGAAAAAAAAATAAAAATCAATGAAATATATAGAATGAACACAATTAATCCATACAACCCACTTAATCCAAAAATTTCATGCAACACATTGACTGACCATTTTTAAGGTAGGTGGTAACATATTAACTATATGGATGTGCCAAGTTTACTGGAAACAATTCACTTACCTCACACAAGTGCTACTCTAGCCAGACCATTATTTAACATGTCAAATATCTGTAACTATCTGATGCACTTAAATGGCTTAGGAAAATATACAGAGTGGAATAATCAATTTTCAGGGCAGAGAGGTATTCACTGTGGACAGCCTTTTCCAGTCCTTATTGAAATGCATAGATTTTCAATAGCTACTTGCATGGAAGAATATTTAGAACCTGTCCGAATGTAAGTAACAGGATTATCACTTAAAAGGCCACAGGAAGTCATAGCGTAATACAGAGAAAGCCTCACAAACACAAAAAATAACATCTTCAGCTAGTTACATCCTTCATATGACACATTACAAGGTCCCACAATCAACACCGATTCTTTAGCTTCACCTGGACCAGTCTCGGGATTCTTTTATTTTGCGAGGGTAGCAGTAGAATCTATTTCCTGGTCCTTGCACCCCTTAATAGCAAATATTCATATTTCCTCTTAAAAATGTAACACGTTTCATCTCTCCAACCTGCAATACTTTATCACCACAAGAGATGGTTATCTGAAATTGCTGTAAAATAAATGACAGCTCTCCTAGCTCTTTTGTTTCTATATTGGAGTAAAAGACAGCCAGTCCTGTGAGTACGGCTGAAGAACATATAGTTCTATTTTGCATAGAGAGCTGGGAATTGGCATGTAATTAAAGGAATTTAAAGCGTGCTGGATGGTTTCAATGCAGAAAAATTAAAATACAAATAGAAAATGGTCTGTTCAGCATCTTAATACAAGTCACAATCCAAATTAGTTCATTAAATGCAGGCTGTGAAACTTAACTTTGATCTGTAATTCGCTAGAGAAAGGGATAGTGAAGTGTTGTGATAAACAACTAGATTTTCTAGTTTTCTCTCATTAGAGTTCTCTCAGAAGAGATCCCACCATTTCTTTGGAAGTTCTTTTTTTCGTAACATCTAGCCCATGGATCTGTTCCTAACCATAGAGAAAAGGATAAGTTTTCATCAGGGTGCAGTTAGGCATGCAACTCCATTACTATTAACAAATTTAATGAAGAATAATAAGGCAGAAATAAGAGCATTAACATTTTTTCAAGGTAACAGATCATTCTTAATGGAAACTGTGTGCCTTAATTCCCTATACATGGTAATACAAGTGTAACTCATTTTGTCAGCTCATGAGGAGAAAAAGGACAAACCTAAAGAAAAAAGACACACTCCATCCCATCGTGCCCACAACTAACCAAGTAAGAATGAAACGTTGGCTTCTGAAAGTCAGTGAGGATTTTCCTTTTACTTCACTTGGGGGGAAAAAAAATTAAAAATCACTTCATGACTACTTATTTACTGATTTCAAATATTTTAATAAGTACAGATTTACATACAAGTCTATACTATCCAGAAACATGCCAGAAATGTGAAAGTCATCTTGGTCATAACTAAAATAAGACTTGATCCAATATCAAATGAAAAGCATGAGCAGTTTTCTATTGACTTCAGGAGGTTTTGGATGGAGTCCATTTAGAGGCTGCCTGCTGAGGAGGATTTCTATGCTAATCACAGTGGTTTCTTTGCCAGAGGAAAATAAAAGTGTATTTAAAATAATAGCGTTTTATCAATTTGAAAGTAAAATATCTGGTGTCCAGATCTGGAGTAGAAAGGAAAGCTATATTTCCCTTGTTGTAACTAAACTCATACATCGTTACAAAAAACCCAAACAACAACAACAAAATAACCAACAAAACAAAACCCAAGAACTTCACCCAACACACACCTTGTTATTATTATTGAAACAGAACAGGGAAGTTTTTTTTATATTTTGGTTTATGCAATGCCCATACTTCCTACTGCAAAAAGTATTAATTCACAGCAGCTGCTATGAACCACAAGTTGACATCCTAACTAGAAATCTGACAAAATATTTGATTAGTTGTGCCTGGTAATACAGATAGCCATTCATCCAACAAAATTAAAGAAAACACCTTCAACCCAACACTATGAGGGGGCTCTTTGTCTGAACTCTAGCTGAACTAATGAAAAGCTTAATGTACAGCAAAATTTAGGAAGACAGATTTCTAGGAGATGGTAGGCTGAATTAGGCCAATGGCCACAGATTTAAGTGAATATCAACCACAGAGGTCAATAACAAAGGTACTAAAAATCAGGGTAGAACCGATGCAACAGAATCATGTGTGCAGGTAATCTCCTCTCTCACACAAATTAGTGAAGGCTGGCTTGTTATAGGAAGTAGGGGGGCTTTTAACAGTTTGGAAGCACATATTCTTTTATAATTCCAATCTGTATGGCTGCACAATTCTATTCTTTCTCT
Organism: Nycticryphes semicollaris; assembly: GCA_013400055.1. Lineage (NCBI taxonomy): Eukaryota > Metazoa > Chordata > Aves > Charadriiformes > Rostratulidae > Nycticryphes > Nycticryphes semicollaris. Next base: position 72,803 of record VXBJ01002175.1, on the reverse strand, counting down.
TCCTAAAAGTGGCCAATCCCTTTCTTGAGTATACTGAGCTCTTGGCCTCAGTAATTGGAAAATACCTATACAAGGTTTATATAGAAAGCACTGAGACTTCCTACCCTGCTGCAACAAGGATTTTCAAATCTATGCCAAAAAAAGAATTACACAGCTAAAGACAGTGTATGTTGTGCTACTTATTAACAATTTATTTTTTATTGTTTATTTTGCTTTGGCAAAGTTTTTTGTTACTCTTCCCTTCATTCACATACATAGCATGCTGCACGTATTCTGAAATGGCTTTTCTTTGTATCTGGTTTTATGGCAAGATATCAACTGTTTTATTAAAAGGCTTCCATTTCAGCACAATCTCAGAAAATACTGTGGAAAATAAGTATCTGCCAGTGTCAATATGATTTTTTAAAGCAATTAAATATCTACTTCTTTTCTCCTTATGCTCTTTTTATTGTTGCCATGACGCTGAGGAATGTTAAATTGCCCTCTTGAACTGCTATGAAAACTGGAACCAGGCAGCTCACAGCTTTCTCTTGAGCTGCAGAACTCTTAAAACGTGAAGGATGGATTCTCTGCCTGTTTTTCCATCTCTACTGGAGTCATGAAAGATTTCAACTATAATGCTGTGGATCACTTTGGAAATCCTTCTGGCACATAGACGTCTGCATTTCAGAGGTTTTTTCTGAGGAAATATTCCTGTTATGTTCTCTGTGTATCAGTGCCTCCTCTCCTTTATCTTTTTCTTTTTTTTAAATAAAATGTAGAAAGAGAAGTCATTCATGACACGAGTCCCTTTAAAACAAAAAAGAACTCCTCCCTTTCTTCAGCTTTAGTTGTAGGAGTGTTGCATGTAGAACTTGTGCAATACTGAGGTGAGAGAATTACTGCTGTACTATACAAAGTATGGTTAGGTAAAATGAGTCTGAATTTCTCCTCTTTAAAAAAAAAAATAATGGTTTCTTAAATTGCTGTTACTGCTATCACTTCCCAGGTCTGATTGTGCAAGTATAATATCCATTTAGCTGTATCCGTACTTAGCTTAGAAGCAATATCCCAAGTGTTTTTCCATATTTTCCTGATTTTTTCCCCCTCAGTGGTACTTATTGCCTAAGTATTAGGTGGTTCAAGGCACTGAAACAGTAAATCACTGAGACAAGGGAAACTGATGACTCATTCAGAGACTCAAGTCTCGGTTACCTTTAATATGGGCAGTCATCTCAATTTCTCTTGGCCTAGAGCCCAGATGACTTCACATAGGTAAGTAAAAATAGAGCTGGTTTTATTGCATGCGTTTACAGTAAAATATTGATGGCTCAGGTAGTTCGCTGGTTTAGCAACAGCCACAACTACAGGATTACACTTTCAGAAATACAACAAAATAATGTTCAGACACAGTTTACAAGGTGGATGTTGGAACTTGCCTCCTGTACTTCCCTCTGTGATGTGTTAGCCATACTACATACTTTAACATACTTTACCAGTGGTTCAAAGACCGGCAGGCTGCTCTGCCTGGGGTTCTAGGCAGGGACATCAGTATAGCTGGAAGACTTACAGAGGTCATAACAGCAATACTTGGGTTTCCCTTCTCTCCAGACTGGCAAGTAAAGAGACCAGTATGAAAAAGGAAAGGCAGCTTGAATCTTGAGGATAAGACAGTAAAATAAAAAGCATCCAGGCTCCTCTGCACTTCTAAGCCCAGCCAATTTAGCACCTCCAACATCCAATCCTAAACCAGATCCTCACGCTGTATAGTGATGCCCACCAGGTGCTGCCTCCAACAGATGTTCCTGGCACGGCTCTATCAGAGGGGACAGAGTATTCCATGTGAGCTCCCAAGGACAGTTGGTATTTCATGAAAAGAAGTTGATAGGGACTGTTGTTTGTTTTGTTTAGAAGTGTGCATGTGTGTGTAAATACCTACATACCTACATATGCTCATAGACATACATGCATATATATCATTTGAAATCACAAGATTCAGTTTTACACACTTTCTACTTTAAGTCACAGCTTCAGCCAAATAACCTGGTGAAATAAAGCCTGGAGGTCTGCAAGCCTCGAGATTCCTCCTGGCATGTTTTTTGGAAACCTTACTCTTTGCTCCCATGTTGTCTCTTGGCTTATCAGGATGAGAACATGTGCTTTTGAAACCTACTCAACCACTTTGTCAAATCCCTTCCAATCTTTTGGTTCTGGACAATTTCACTCCAGTGGCTTGTCACAATGTATTATTTCTATGTAACCAGACCAAAAAAAAATACTTTTCACCAGCTCTGCTGGCAATACATACTTTTTTCACAGCTGTAGTTTAAATCATAAAGTGGCAGGTACCTGACAGACAGCCAGAGCACCACAGACACATGAAAATACACTGTGAGGAAGTACACAAAAAGCTAAAGACAATTTATGAGTTTTGGACACCATACTTGGACTTTCAGTGTGGGTGGCCTTCTCTACTGCCTTTGGTAACATAGAAAAATAATACTCAACCTAAGTGTGTGTGTAAGCTCTCTCCCTATATCCTTCTATTTATCCTCATTTAGTCCCTGCCTGGAAAACTATCTACTTCTACATTCTTTAGGGTAAGAAGTCTGCTTGACAAAAGGGAAAAAAAACATGTGCTAAAACAAACTGAAGAAGACACTAAGCTCTGCAATACCCTCATTGTGCTACACAAAATGAAAACAAGTAAGTCTCCTCTATTCCTCCCTAGGAGTCTCATTCAAAGCACCACCAGCAGACTCTGATCTTCTCTTATCTGTCCAAAAATCTGAATTGTTTCTGAAATGGACCATAGGGTCATCACTCCACTGGACACTAAGCCCTAGATCCAGGGTTGAAATATGCTGGATATTATTATTATTACAGAGTATAAACATGGCATATTAAATTTTTAAAATTTATTTCTTTGTCCTTGTTATGCATAAATTTCTTGTTCTATTTGCCACACGATTACAGCTCCGAATTTCAGCTTGGAGAAGAAGAGGCTAAGGGGAGACCTTTTCGCTCTCTACAACTACCTGAAAGGAGTTTGTAGAGAGGTGAGGGTTGGTCTCTTCTCCCAAATGACAGGTGATAGGACAAGAGGAAATGGCCTCAAGTTGTGACAAGGGACGTTCAGATTGGGTATCATGAAAAAAGTTTACACTGAATAAGTTATGAAGCACTGGAATGGGCTGCCCAGGGAGGTGGTTGAGGCACCATCCCTGGAGGTATTTAAAAGACAGGTTGACACAGTGCTCAGTGACATGGTTTAGTAATGGGTTGTCGGTTTTTTTAATCAGTTAGGTTGATGGTTGGACTAGATGATCTCAAAGGTGCCTTCCAAACAACAATTATATGAGTCTATAAATCTCCACTGTGCCTTATAACATTCACTTATCAATGGAAGAATCGTTAAGTGCATGAAATGCTTCAGACGGTCTCCTTCCTTCTTTTTCTCTCCTTGGGAAAACATGTAACTCCCATTCCATACCTAGTTTACCGCTTAAAGTTTGCTTTCTAATAAGGCTATGATAACCTATGGAGCATTTCTGTTTGTCTTATGATTGACAGTGAATTTTTGCAAAGGAAAGGAAATGTTTCAAAACCCGTTGCCCAATTAAGTGGAAGTCAGCGATCAGAGCCTTACAAATAGAGAGCAAAAAATCAGATGCAAAAAATCAGTCTCAAGGTGTACACTTTACAGAAAAGCTCTAATCTCCATAAAGTTGCAAGGATAATAATAATAATAATTAAAACCCCCGGTAATTTGTAAACAATATGTAACCTGACTGTTTTTCCATACTTTGATGAGAGTGGCTGGGGTTTTGTCTTTTCTTTGTCTTCTTCAGAACGAGATATAATTCCTCTTTCTAAAATCTGGTTGGAACTGTTAAGCATCTGCAGCACAGGTCCCTGCTAAAGTAGTTCTGACTTAGTTCTCAGATGATAGCTACCATGGGTTTTAGAGAAGATTAAACCCTCTGTGTTACTTTACACGTAGAGTAGAACGCACTTGGCTTTAAGTACACTGTGAGAATATGGTAATTTTAAATATAAAACCAATTTCCACTTTCCAGTTTGCCAGCATGACATAAGAGAATCATTCCACTTTGTCTTCATGGTAACTTTAGTGACTTTCATATCAATCCAGGGTTTATGCAGAGCTGAAATATTGGGAACTGGTGGACAGTCTTGTTCTGGAGAGACTAATCCTGCAACAACAGGATATTTTGAGACCTCGACTACAGGTATGGATGCCAAAATACAATAACTAAGGATTTTCTTCTAGCAGGACCTCCCTGGAAGAAACAATCCAGGCTTGTAGTGGGCACAAATGACCAATTATTTAAGATCAAATCCTGCAGATCTCCTATTTGAGAGTGCAAAGAATCCAATCATAGTTCAGCTGCCTCCTCATAATATAAGGTCAGGAAGATTTTATGCATTATGGATCCTAAATTGTTTTACAAGACACAGGCAGGTATGAACACCTTTATTTGATAGAAGTGCTTGAAACAGAAAATTTAGGTGATATACCCTAGAGAAAGCGATAGCAGAGATGAGAAACAATTGCCTGCCTCTAGCACTCACTGCTCTACAGATGCCTGCCCTGCTCAAATAAAGTCCTATCACCTCTTTCTATTTACACATGACAAACTGGGACCAACAGAAAGCTGCCAGAGTACCTGGCATGCTTTGCTTTGTACTAAGTGCCCTATTCCTGCAGGGCAGCCTGTGTAATTATTGCTTATGAGCTGCTTTTTTGCTGAGGGTTGACATTTGCAAGAAGAAAAGTCACAGCTGCCAAAGAGGAAGAAAAGCTGCTCAAGACATCCACTGGAGAAACTGGCCATTGCTTCCAGATCTGCAGTTTCCCTGAGGTTTGGACTGATTATTCATGATAAATATTTACCTGGCAAGTGTTGGCATTTTTCTTTAAGATATATATTGCTTGAGAATATTACTGACATAGAACATATTTTTTTCCATGTAAAATATTGATTTTCAGGTAAACTTGCCAGTGTGAAGGCTAAAATGGAAAAGGTGAGTTACAGACAAACCTTCCTAGGTCCTTCATTTTTTTGATATAAAATATAACACACCAAACTAATCTTTTTAGGCCAGGCTATTCTTTCATTTTTCTCTGACTAGAAATTAGATGAATTTTCCCAGCCAACAGAAAAATAGAAAAATATTTCTGCTTTTAACAGAAAAAACCAGAAACATTTATCTCGCTCTGAGTTTTGCCAAGTCCTACAGACCCAGATCCAATCTTCCTGAGAGGTTTGGCCTAATCAGATTAAATTTTATAATCATATGCTCCTTTGAAATGTGGACTTGTGCTCCTCCATTTTCTAGAGGTCCTATGTAAAGTTATATTTTGCTTTTGGAAATAACAAAGGGAGGAAATTTGTTTCATAAGGGAGGATATTTGGCTAGATATTTGAGCACAAGAAATAATCCCATTTAATATTTTACTTTGAAATTATTTTCCTTTCTGGCAATTTGTAGGATGAAATCTGAGATGTGCTGAGAGCAGTTTAAGATAATCCTCCAAAAATACCTTAACCACATTCAAGTCCCACATGTATACACACACACTTATACATATACACTTTGTACATACGGAATAGTTCATTTGCTTTCTGTTGACCTTCCTGTAGCATCACCTTGACTAAGCAAGGGGTCCTAGATCTGTTATCAAATCACAGTCTATTCCGAGTGCCTAACTTGGTGATTTGCACATAATAACAGAAATTGTCATTCTGGATAGATTAGGAAACAGCTGCCTGTGCTGTCATAGCACATCATGTCCTTAAACCCGGGGCACTGCCTCAGGTTAAGTCATTCCTCAGGTTCTCAGTTGAAAAGAAGCCAGTACACTTTAACACGCATCACTCAGCTGAAAATATCCAAGATACAACATACCAGATTAGTTGCTGATATTGTGCAGTTTCTCCAAAGCTACACCACCAAGATGATTAGGGAACAGATGGGTGTTTTTTGAGCCAAAACAGGTAAAATTTTCAAAGAAAACCACAAGGACACACAGTGAAAGAAAAATTTCTCCAAAAGTGAATAATATTTTCATACATAGGATGTCTGCAGCTGATGATCCGTTTTCTAGTCTTGTATATACCAATATTCAAACCCAACAGAATACAAATTTGAAGTTACATACATTCTGAGAAGATAATGACCATGCTGCTGAGGCACACGACAGCGCCAAGGTAGACCTATGGCTGGGGTGTGCTTGAAAACAGAGAGATAATAGAGAAGAGTAGCAGTAAGTTGCAGTAAGTTCCAGCAGCAGCCTTGTCAGACTCATGTTGTTTCCTTTTATTCCAGTATATTGCTAAAACACCCTTCAAGAAGAATCTAAACATGAAATTACTTTGAGCTGTTGCATCCTAATCAGAGCCAGATAGCAAGAGCTCCCAAAGCTCAGAAGCTGTGCATGATAAGAGGGGTGGAGAAGAGAAAAAGTTTCTGCTCCTTTTTGTTTCCTTCAAGCAGAATGGAGTTCTTCTGCCAGCATGATCTGGGAGAAACTTAATCTCTCTTGATTTGATTACTCCCTTGATTTCGCAGTGGGTGGGACTCTCCTGTCAGTAAAGTCAACAGGAATTTCCACTGTGACACTAATGGGCTTTATCCTGTTCATTTGAGATCATTCCTTTAAGTCAGGAGGTGTTCCACTTTCAATTTAACGAAATTCATACAGCTTTTTTTTTTTTTTTTTTTAAATAGGTGTTCCACAAAATATCTTCAGTCTCATTGATTCTACTTGCTAAGCACTGACATGTTTGCAAAAATAGCGCATAGTTGACAGACAGGAAAAGTGCTTAATTTTCATCTAACCAAAATATAAAAAGTCTCTAATCACTTAATTGAAACAGAAGAGACAATGGACTCAATTTCCTTTTACAGGTTGGGTGGAGGATTTTTTCCCCCTAAATGCTTATTTATTGCTCAAACATGCTTATTTATTTTACTATCCTTGCAGTGCATACCTGATAACTTCCTTTGTGCCCCCTTCAGTGGCAGACATAGCTCAGGATTAGTACAGTCTTACCTTTGCTGTCTTGCCTTCTCTTCAAAACCTCAGGACACGTGACTTGCACTGTAGTGGCTAAAAAGTTATGCCACCAACTGCACCCTGCAGAAATAAAAACAGTTGGTAACTTTAGAGCTGTGATAAAATCTTTCTCTCTTCCAACACTTTTCCAAGCTATCTAATATTATTGCCATTTTAGAGATTAAAAGTTTTACACTTCCATGATTAAACCCAAGGTGAAAGATCAGCAGAAAAAAAATCAAATTTCTCCTGAGCCTGCTAGACTCGCTGTTTCAATAGGTGTCATCTAGTAGCTGCTTGTACTTAAAGCCCCCAGGTGTCCTCCAGCCCCTGCTTGGCTTAAATATAGGTACCGTAAGACAAAATCCCAAACCAAATATATGGCAGATCTAGTTCTGTCTGATCTTTTATTTCAGAGCAGTTTGTATTTCCCAAGATACGCTGTATATCAGGCTATCAAAGGACATTTTTATTAGTTTTTTAATTTCAGCTTTACATCGTTATTCCTTACATTAAATCTAGCATGTGTTTTTACTCAAAGCATCAACCTTCATCTATATTCCAATTATGTTTTGACAAGACTAAGGATATTACTGTCTCTTACTTTTGTGCTTGATTATTAGACTTACATGATATTTATCAGCAAATCTGAAGAAGCTACTCTGCCTTTTGTTAGGCATCTGCATTACTGTTTTATGTACTGGCTTATAGGTAATAGAATTACATTAAGACTGCAGCACTATGTTTGTTGTATTCGATCAAATTTGTTTGCAGATGGAAACATTACATTCAAGCTGCATTAAAATAAATAATCTCCAGAGATCTGCAGATAGTATATTACTCATAGGGAAGGTTTCTGTACATATTAATAGTTACTCAGTTCTTTCAGGTACTCATTTTACTTAATACTTTCAAGACAACACACGTAATATCTCCCATTCAAACATGAATGGATTAACTGTACAGCAGCCTTTTGCAGGGTTGCATTTCTGGAAAGGACAAATATACCACTAGTACCAGGCTCCAGTTCAGTTTAAATTAAAGCATACCTATTCTGATTCCGAACTACAGCTCTGGTATAAAATAGCAATCAGTAGCAATAAAAGTTTCAAAGTATGAATTAAGCCACAGCTGCAAAAAACTTTGTCTTCATATAGTATGACCACTCACTTCAGAAATCATTAATTATTTATCTCGCATGCAATAGCATTTAATATTCCCATTAATACCAAATGACAGAGTTACAGTAAAAGTGCAATATCACAATGCCAAAATCATGCAATTGTTTGAGATACACACTATGTGATTCTTATGAAGTTAATACAGCTTTGAATCCAGATCTGACTCCTACAGAAGTCCAGGACCATTTCACACTAAAAAGCTCATCTTTTTACCTGTACGTTTAACAGATTTGGAGGATGAGGTAGAATGATGCAGTTTGTATTTGGAAGACTTAGGTGGATGCTCTTGTGTGTAAGCCTTACTCTCCTACTTACACAATCCTAGTTTTTCCTGAGAATGTCTATTAGTTAGAAAACATTTTCTGTATATACAACACTCATAACAACCACCTGCATTTGACAGCAACATCTCTCAAGAGTCAGATCATTAGGTATGAGCACATATCCAGAATATCAAGTTTCAGGAACATTCTGGACAAGTAGATTTCCCTCCATCTTCTGCACTTGAATGAAACTTATCTGACACCTCTTTCTTACTATTAACTGATACCACCCCCCACACACTATAACCCTTTCTTTGTTTCCTTTTCCAATGCAAAGATATCTCGCTTCATACCTTCTTCCCAAATAAGCTTTACAATAGCTACTGCAGAGTAAGTCACATCAAATGATTAGTGCTGTTCTGGCTTCACCAAGTAGATCAAAAACATGAATAATAAAAACTGTTAATGTTTCTGTGTGAACTTAATACCAAGGATGAGCTGTGCCTGAAACCAGCATGTGGGGAGATAATTCTTTGCATGCTCATTGGATTGGAAAAATATTAATGAAATTGTTTTAAAGGAGAAAAAAGTTTGGCTTTTTTTAGTCTGGGAGCAACTGGCATCACAATGTATTTTCTGCACTATGTGTAACACCTGGCAGTATCTCCTTGTAGAGCTATAAAAGAGAGTTGCTTGTACAACTTGGAAAGGAGGCAATTTACTGAAATTAGGTAATTTGCCACTTGGGAAAAAGTGCTCTGTGCCCTCCTTGGAAAACCCCACAATATCTCTAAGGAAAGGCAAGGGCGTTCTTTGCCTTGTGTTGCTCATTAGCCAAATTGCAGACACAGCTATTCATTTGGTGAAATTTAAGAGGTAAACTAGATCTCAAAGCTCTGCAGTGTTTCTTCCAGTATGTTGTTTCTGACTGTAACTAATACTAAATATTTCAAAGAGAAGTAGGAGACCCTTGAGTGCCCATGTAGCAGACAATATTTTAGCAGCCTGTGCATAAAGAAGGATCTTCTCCAGATCAGCAGCATGAAGTTTTTATAACAGTTATTGACAGACCTCAAACCAAATAACTTCCAAGTAGAAAAAGACTTTTTGTTTTTTGTTTTGCTTCGCTCTCTGCCAAAGCTAAACTTATTGCAGGAAAACTTTGCACTTCTAAGTTTCAGTGGTAGACTAAGGACTATTTGCAATAGCTTCCTTCCCAGAAAGTGCTTCTGAACTCCATCTGCTCATTTCCAACCTTGGCTTACTTCCAGCAGGCGCAGCCCCTGTGCATTCAGAGAAAAAGGGAAAGGGGTCTGCAGAGACACCCTCTCCTTCTTCTCCTGCCACCACAGCACCCCAGGGGATGCAGGTGGGCCCACAGCATAGGACTGCAGCCAAAGAACCCCCCCCCCCCCCCCTTTTTTTTTTTTTTTTGGCCTGACTATGCAGTGCCAAAACATCTCTGCAGCTTCAGAGGAGCAGTACTGCTGGGTAGCAGCCAGAGATCCTGCCAGCTGCCAGCACTGTGGGCAAGAAAAGAAGAGTCTTATGGGAGATTCTTAAGACCCTCCTAGCCCTCCCAATGAAACCTAAGTCCAGTTTTGAGGTACTGATTTTACCAATATTTGCCATTATCTGACCTGAATGTTCCCAGCACTTCTCAGCTTCCTTTCAGACTTTTCATTTTAAATAATGCCCCTCAATATCATTATTTGTCTGACCAGGAGTCTAGTTCCATTTTGGTTTTGAGGAATCCAGCTCCCTTCTGCAAATGTTCTTTCTGCTTCACTTTAAACAAAACTAAAATTAATTCTGAAAAAGTTACTGAACATTTTATTTTTAGTAGCTTCCCACATTTCCAGAATTCTTACATTTTTCTGACTTAAGGGTAACAGCAGGTATTACAATGGCATGATCTTCCCAAGAAGCAATATCTATTAAGGGCTAATTTATCAGTTACTCATCACTCATACACCTTTGCAAGGGAGGCAAAGGCAGTATCAGTTTTCAAGGTGATCGCTACCTCCATGATCACTTATGCTTCCACTGCCAACCTCCTGAGTGAATTGCAAGGCAGCATGAATACAACTGAAAAGCATTGGAAAATATAATTTTCACTCCTGTAAGGAGGCTTTCAAATATTATCAGTTTAGCATCTCAAAAGTGTAATTTGATTTGTAATGGAAAATGCATTCCTACATGGATGCTTTGCTTAAAACTGCATTCTGTGTTCCCTGGGTGTAGAAAACCAAAATGACCCTCATGACACAGCATTGACAGAAATATTTTCAAGTTTTAAGTAAAAATAATTAGATTGCAAAGCACCTGCTTTATGGAGCACCAGTTACACATATGCCAAACATGGAGTCTACTCAGAATCATTATGCTTTTTGTTTTACCTTTACTTTAAACATAATTCCTTTTACACCCTTGTCTGACTTTAAACTTGAAATTCTTAGTGTATAACCACATGCAGCAGTAGGCATATTTCATTCTGCTACTTCAGTATTTATGCTATATCCTGTGGTATACTATTTGAATTTTCAGTGTCAGCATGAATGAGTATCCATTAGAATATTTAAAAATTTTTTAACTTCTTCATCACTTGGGTGTTTTCAGCTTTAACCTATAGCTGACTTAACTTCAGTGGGTGCAACTGATTTACAGATTTTAACACACAGATACTAGCAGCTCTCTATAAGGCAAGCAAAATGAGCATCAGTCCCCTCAGTGCTTCAGAAGAACCTAAATATTCCCCCTGAGAACACTTCCACTTTGAGCAAAATGATCTACTCTGAATTTCGAGAACTCCAATTTACCTGTGCCATGCTTCATGGCTGTGCAACTCCAGACTTTTGGGTGAGACTTAAGCAGTCCCAGGAGTTTACTTCCTCTTCCTCCCAGGCATTATGAATCCTCAAATACCTCACTAACTCAATCAGACTGGATTTACCTTTATAGTCTGCAGGGACCAATAGGTCCTACAAGTCTTAAGCTCTCCATCTTTAGAGAAGCCAACTATACCATCTCCAGTTATAGGGGGGGGCACGGAATATTAAATCTTCAAAGATTTGTCAGCCTAACTTGACAATTCCCACAGGAACCATTTTCAATTGAGATCCCATGTTTTAAGAGCTGGATTTCTTAGTATGTCTCCTGATATTTGACCTCCCTCTTCAGAAATAAATGATGTGTTGTACATGAAGGGAACCAGATATAGTTCTACTCAATCTTTTTCTTTGTAAAGTTTTCAAAGGACCTGCATCTGGCAAAATCCATCCCAAAGTGCTTAAAGAGCTGACACCACTACGTTTAAAAATTTGTGAAGGGTGTACAGAGTAAAAAACCATAAAAGAGTAAATGCAACATCTATAAAACTGATAAAGAAATGGAGCACTAGAATAGACGTCTTGAAGAGACTGTGTAGTCACCAGTGTGGAGGTCTTCAGGATTAGGTTTCTTATCTCTACTAATATACAGACTTCTGGTGAGACTTTCAAAAGTAGAGGCATACATTGTAGCTCTCTTCCATTTAGATTTGCTGATCTCTAATAAATATAGTGTGATCTCACATTGCAGTCTTCCTCTCAAAGACAATGTCTAGACCCTCTGACAAACTGGCAATCACATTACTCAATTAAAATACAGAAAGCATCCTCTTCTAGTCAAGTAATTTTGTATGATGTGGGTATTTAATATATTTAAGAGCATTCAACAGCTTAATCTTACCAGAATTCTGCCAACAGGTCAAAGAGTTATTAGAATACAGACAGTCATATACACAGGAAAATCACATGCACTTCATTTCAATACGAAAAGAAGCTAAAAACTGAAGTTTTCTCACATTAGCAGAAGGAATTAAGATCTGAGCATATACTAAGCCACTTCTGCCTTACCCCTGCAGCTTGAGGCAACAACCACAGATGCTGCTTTGCACTCACAAGATATCAGAAATATAGATCAACTCCTTACTAAAACAAACTACTTCTCTCAGGGTAACATAACTTTTATACTTCCCTACAACATTTTTGAGATGATGAAACTTTTCCTGTTCTAAATAGGGAAAAGAGTTCCAAAACAGATCAATGACTAAAAATGTTTTTTGATTTGGAGTCAGGCAAAACATTTATTATGTTTCACTTACTTATGTAAGTTTTCTATAAAGTTCTCTGTTTTCTGTAATTAAAAGCATTTTGGGGTAATAAAGTCAAGATCCAGGGCAAATTTCATTCCATAATATGTGCTACAGCTGGAGTAAACAACAAAACCAAAGGCATTCAGTTCCAGTGCCTCATTTTTTTTTGACCTCAAATAGGTAGAGACATTATCTTTCAGACCACAGAAACCTCTCTTCTCTTTCATGATCTATAAGAGATGATGAAGAACCTGGCTTCCAATAAAGTACATATCTTTGTCAACAACTTGATGGAAATCATTAATGATTTCACATATACCTTTACCCTTTTGAATAGTGAAAGGTGCAGAGAAGTCCTTGGCAGCCAAGCAGCCTGTGCACTAACAAGGCTAAATCTCTGCCAGTCCAGGATTAGTCCCTGGGGCAAGATACCAAAAGGCTGGAGCATACTACCCAAGCCAATGTGATGCTAGCAGGCAGAGGACAGGCCTCCTCACTTAAATTGCCAACCTCATTTAACCATTTCTCTGAGGCTTGGAGTGCCCTGTAAAAACTGAGATTTTTTTCTGGGTGACATGTAGTGAAAACACACACATCAGATTTTGATTTAACTTTCAAGTTAATTAAGTGTCCTCTTTTCTTTTCCTAGAACAGCTGGTTTTGTGATGCTTTTCACAGCCCATAGGGCGTTGTAATAGTAATGTATAGTTACATGTTTACTGCATTTGTCTGCCATTAATACTAAATGACATTTAGAGTAATGGTGACACACAGTTGTCCCTACTCCATTTCTGCATCTTTTTTTTTTTTCCAGAAAGATAACAAAAAGCAGTAGCAAACAGAAAAGCTGTAGCATGTAAAATCCAGTGCACAGCTTCAGCTGATGGATGTGAAGTCATACCCAAAAGGATGACTTCCCCCCGCCTGCTCCCTCCCCTTAAAAAACAGAATAAGAAAATTCAGTGTAACAGACAAAGCAATGAATGCAGTTGTGTTTGTACTTCGGGAGCACACTTCATGCAGCTTGTCACAAAACATTACTTGAAAATATAAATCTAGGATGGCTTGTCTTGAATACAGCACAGACAAGGGAAGCAAACAGTCAGTAGTAACAGCAGTACAGCAAGCTGCTGAGGGATACTGAAGGAGAAACAATACTGCATGGGATACTATCAAAATCTATTTGGCTACTTCCTATACTCATGAGGTGGGTGCCCAAGACATAATCGGCACTTTGCATTTGTTTTGCCTGTAGAAAAATTGGATTTTGTCTTTTCAGAAAGAATTAAAACAAAAAGGAGTCAATTAGGAAAGAAACATTGCTGAGAAACAGAATGAGATTCAGCTTGGGAAAAGGTAAGATACAAGTAGGGGAAAGACTCTGTTGCTAATGTCTTCCCAAAATGTTTTTTTCTTAGACAATTCCAGCTGCTCCCATTACCAGAAGAGCTCCTTTTTTTTTTTTTTTTTTTTTTAGCTTTTCATTTACCTTGTCATTGTAAATCGTTAAATATTATTTTACGGGTAGGAAGTGAGCCCGAAGTACAACATTCATTTAAGTACATACAGAGCAAAAAGCAGTCTCTGTATAACATGCTAAACACTAAAACCTTACATAGTTATGGTCACATATTCCTCTTTTTACAGCTTGTCCATCCAGCGTACTACTGTAACTATATACATAGGGAATCTAAAACCTCAGGCATTAAGGTTGAAAATCATTGTTGCAGTATTGATCTTTTCTCTTCTGAGTTGTCTGAATACAGATTACGCAATTCAATTTTAAGGACACAGTTTCACATTATAGAGCATTATAGGCCTATATTCCCTAGATGCTGAATAAAGTGACTCAAGGATTTCTCATCAGAATGACTCCCCACAGAAATGCCTCTTTCCCAAAATAGAAATTTACAGGAAAGCTGTAGTTTTACTAGAAGCATTTCATTCTCTTTTGAGAAACTCTTACTGGTATCTGACCCTTTTCTTCTGCAGGCAACAAGGAAGATTATAAAACATCCGCCAGGCAGGCAGCTTGCAAATTGAGGGTAGGATTTTGGGGAGTTTTTGTGGGTTTTGTTTTCACTTCCCATAAGAAAACAAGCAAGTATATATTTTTTAAATCTCAGATTTGAGACAAACTTTTATCACCCCTTCACTCATTAACTTTCACTTTCTTTCTATTTCAATATTACTGATTAATGTTACTGAGAACAACACCCAACATCTGTCTACAGGTTTGAGAAGGCTGATGACAGTAAGAAGTATTGGTGAAACAGATCCAAAATCATGACAGCCCTAGGCAAAAAAATACTCCATGTCCCAATGGCAAAGATACATTAAACAGAAACATAGTACAGCTAGTGATGTCAAGTGTTTAAAGTTTAATTGAACAATAACTGAGAGGAAAATTTTATGTTGACAACAGCATAAATTTTATGTAACGTGTGTACATAAGAGGGTGGCGTCATTGCAAATTTTTTCTCTCTTTCCATAAGCAATGAAAGTGGTGTGATTGTGTGGGTGTCTGAGTACATGTGGAAAATTTTTGAAAGTCCCTGGTTGGATGTTTGACAGAAAGGTACAGTCTTAGAAAACAGTAAGTTCCTAAGAATATCAAAATAGAGGTGCTGGGGAGAAGAAATGGACTCAAATTCATATCTCTGTAAGAGAAAGCCTAAAGTATAGGCTTTGTATCAGGTACAATATTAAGCCCTAGCAAATTGACATAAAAGAGAGACATTATGAATGCTCCACATGAAAGAAAAGCTTCAACGTTTCCAAAGTATTAGGCATGAGATTATCTAAACAGGAGACACAAAGATAGAGCGAACCAGGACCTGTTCTGCTGCTCACAAAAGAACCTGTTGTACACATGAAAGGATCCAACTGGGCTCCTTGCCATGTGAGTCACACTTCAAAAGCATGTACCAAGGCTTGTGTGAAGAGGAAATACAAAGACTAGGCCATACCAACATTTTAAACTTTTGCACAGGACTTTTAACTCCTCATTTTAACACATTTTGAGGTTGCACTATGCTTGATTCTGTCATACTTTTATTTCAGTAAATGTCCATATTTTTTCTTTGCATTGTTGTGCCTCTCTACACAGTGTTTGGTATGAAGAAAAAGAAATGTTAACTCTGTCCACCATAGTCAATAATTCATATCAATGTTGCATGGTTTAAATCATAAAAAAATGAAAATAAAAAAAATCACTTAAAAAAATGGTCCATTTCTATTATTCTATTAGATACTAGAACTCCACCAAAAAAAAAAAAAAAATGACCCTTTCTTTCTAAAACTTCTTTGTGTTGATTTCACTTAGAAAGGAATATCCCTAAAATCACATATGCAGAACAACATAAACATCTGGAGAAACCTTCTGGTCCTTTTTGGACAAAATACCCAAGGGAAATTACTGCTTTTTGGGGTTGTTTTTTTTTTTTTTTTTTCCCCCTTGAGTACTTCACTGAATTCTTGCAGATAGCCTGTCTAACTGCTGAGCCTGGGGAACTGACATCCACTCTTCCCCAGTCAACCACCGTAGCTGGCAGCAGCTGGTAGACTGCTACTTAACCATGCCTGAAAGAGCAGGCATGGGTCTGCATCACAGGAAGGGACAAACTCAGCTTCCTTCCTTGGAGATTTTTCTCATGTAGCTTTGTCAGTATTCCCTTAAAAAGCATTGATTTCAGCTGTATGAAGAGTGTGACATTTTAATGTCAAAGAAAACATTAAAATAGAAATAAATTCATGTATATAAATAAACTTTGCACCTTATATACTTAATATGAGGGGAAAAGATCCATTGACATGTCCAAGGGTACAAGAATATCCACTTCCTCGCCAATATCTCACAGAAATATTATTTCTGATGTAACAAAATATTAATTGGAAAGTCCAACCAGGTGTGCCTGGGATGCAACGTTTGCCAAAAAAACAATATGCAGTTTGAAAATACTGGGGAGCTGTGGGTTTGGTTTTTTTTTTAAGCTCAGTGATGACTGGGTTCCCAGTCCTGTTGTCCTTTAAAACTATTTGTAAATTGGAAGTGTATCAGTGAATGCTTTTATCTTCACTTGAGTCATCCACAAAGGTGAAAAGTGACATATGTAGTTGTTGCATTAGAGACAAAATTATTTGTCTTATCTGAGCCTCTTTCCAAGGCTTTCTAGAGACAAAAGATTTATAAATGAGCTCTTCATCATATCAGAACTCTCTAACAAGCCTTCATTCTATTTTAGGTATTTCAAGCCTTGTGGCCACGCTGTTAAACAATAAAGTAGATTTTTGTATTTACCTCACTGTAATCCAGGCAGAATCCCTATGAGACTGTGCAAACAGTGACCTATTTTAAGTATCTCAATCAAATTCTACAAGAAACTGGAACAGAGGTATTACCACCATTTATCAGGGATGAAAGGCACTATTAAAAATGTATAAGAGAAAAATAGTTAAATAATCATGAAGTTCATAAATCTGCAGTTTTACTTTTTTCAAAATTATAGTTGCAAGCAAAAACAGACCTCTTTTTTATATAGACCAAAGCACCAGCAGCTTGTGATTAGCACTGTCAAATAACAGCAGACTGAACTAATGGAATAACCTGGTTTACCTGGCTGCTCAACACTGATCTGCCTCAGCACCTAAATGAATTTGAACTCTTGCCCCTCAATTTGCCCTTTTCTTTTAATTTTCAATGAAAATTCATTTGTAAACTTCGTATTCCTGGTGCATACTTCACTGTACAACACACTTCAAAAAATGTGAACATTTTGTTACCTGTTCTTCCCAGGACACAGAGAAGAATATGCTTACGCATTGTATCTTGCTGTTCCCCTTCTCACTTGAAAAAGGAACCTTATTCAAAACCTATTGAAATCGAAATCATTGCCTAATTCACAGGAAAGCAGCATAAAGGATTGCTTATTATTTCAGTCTACAATTTCTACATCCAACATTTACACTAGTTGATAATACTGACTTACAGTTGATATCAGAGCGTTCTTGTTTTCCATCATGGAAATGGAAGGGGGTGGAAATCAAAGGGAAAGATGTTACATGAAGCTTTAGAAAAATGCACACGCAACAAAAATTTTCTCCTTAGGTTTCACTCAAGTTACAGCTTAAAATATCCATTTAAGTTGCTTGCTTCCTGATAAAAAGTGAAGTCAGAAAATGGAAACAGGATAAACTGTACTTAGCAACACTTTACTACCAGCTTGCCCTTCACCTACAAAGCCCTAAGACCTGATGCAAAGACAGAAGTGTAGCAATTTAAGAAAAATCCTAAAATGGGGGTGAGTGCTAAAGGATATAGGAATCAAATAAAAAAATTAATTGTTTTTCTTAAATAAGATCTTGGGCAAACAAAGATAAATGATGCAGATAGGAGGTAAGCAGGTGTGAAAATAACTTTCTATGGATAAAATTAATGAAAATGCAGCAATAAAACTGAAATTTACTAATAAAACTGAAAGTTACTAATCGCACAGTATACCTGCATATACGAGAGCTGGAGTCATTCCTTTCTTGCCACATATAAGGATAGCCAAAGGTTAAGTGCTTTAAGACAAAGCTCCACAGTAGGAAACTTTCAGCAATAATACTGGATTACAGCAGGTATGCTAGAGAGATACAGGAAATAAATTAGATGCTTAAAACTCTCAAGGGCCCAACTTGCACAGTTGGTCAGAGACATCTTTCTATCCCAGAAGAACGGCCAGCATCCCTTATTCATAGTCATCCTACAGCACTGAGTGCTTATAAATATTTTACAATTCACCTGATCATACTTACTATCAGATTTATAGAGCACCATATGAGTCTCTGGGATGCATTTTTCAGCTGCGTGAGAGTGGTGTTTTTCTAGGGAAAAAAAGAAAAGGAAAAAAAAAACCACTCTGGTATCAATCCCATCTTCAGGGGGTACCCACTGAAACTCTATACAAACTGTCAATTCAAGATCCAGAATGCTAAGGTGAAACACAAATACAGTGCAATCATTTTGGCGTTGGACACGACACAGCACCTATAGTTCTGCTGGAATTCTCAAAAAGACAGAACAGAACACGAGAGTGGTAAGATAAAAGAAACCAAAACTCTTGTAAAAAGCTCATTTTCTGAAATCATCCTGGGTGATGTTTAGATGATTGTAGCAGCTGAAACCCAAAACAATTACTCATACCCTGCATGTCAGTGGCTAAAGCAAATGGTTGTACTGAAGAAATACTGTAAGATGGATAAGCAGCTTTTAATCAGCATTCAGTAAAGCGGTGGACAGGCCTCTCTCATTGTGATTAGAGGGAGTTTTGAGAATTATGCTTTTCTCTTCATGGATTCCCTTCGTTTTGTGAAATGAAACTGCACAGAGCCATCTCCAAAGTCAGATCCTCTAATACAGGCATGCAACTTCATTAGCAAAAAAGGATTCCAGTGACAACCCTGGCTGCCTGTACCCTGGAGAGGCGGGCACTGTCCCAAGGACAGTTGCACAAAACTGTAAACTAAGCCAGGGTTTTAGAGAGCCTGTGTCCAGGCGATGCTGCCTTCTGAAAGCTCCTGCACACTGGCACGGAATGCTCAGATGGTGCTGGATTGATACCTTTCCCAGCACCTGCTGGGAACCCGGTCATTTCACCTGAAATCTCTCAGGAGGCAGCAAGCAGCCAAGCAAAGAGCCCTGACCCTTATGTACCAGGGTGATTTAGATTAGATACCAGAAAGAAATTCTTTCCTGTGAGGGTGGTGAGACACTGGAACAGTTGCCCAGAGAAGCTGTGGATACCCCATCCCTGGAAGTGTTTAAGACCAGGCTGGATGGGGCTTTGAGCAACCTGGTCTGGTGGGAGGTTGTCCCTGCCCATGGCAGAGGGGTTGGAACTCAATGATCTTTAAGGTCCCTTCCAACTCTAACCACTCTATGATTCTAAGTAGCCTGGCTGGTTCCAGTTCAGATACAAACATCCCAACAAATTTATTTCAGCTGTAGAAGTTCACACACATACTAGAACTATGACCAGCTCATTCCTCTGTTGCAACTGTAACAAAGAAGCTGCCAGATTATCCTGGTTTGAATAACTCATTTTATATTCCCATTTAAAATGACAAACAAGTGGCAAAGCTTTTCTAATCAGGAAGCTAATAGCTCAGAAAAGCAGTCGAGATTGCGGTTGGGTTTGAGGGTGGGGTTTTTTTGTTGGTTTTTTTTTTTTTTTTTGAGATAATAGCAAACTTGTATTACATGCACTGGAGTTTATCTGTTACTTCTACATCTTCTCAGGACTGTACTACTGAGTGGGAATGTACAACTTCAAGTTAGACATTTGTAATCAAGTATGTGAATAGAAATGTTAAGAATTTCAATAAAGACTGGAATTGTAGAAGATAAATTAAAAACTCAGGGTCTGCTTTGCTTGAAAGAAATGCCATCTACTTGAGGAAGTTACTGAACAGTACACTGGGAGGATTCATTTCCAGCAGACTTCCTGCAGAGAGGATGAGAGCGGTGAAAAAAAGTAATGTAACCACACTCTTAGATAAGAGCGTAAGAAATTTTAAAATATCTGTGACTAAAAGACTACCAGACTTATGCCTCTTTTTTTTTTTTTCTTAAGGTAGTGAAGATTGTTTTCTCAATTACTGAATTAATTAATTAAATGAACTCATGAATGCAACTATCTTCACCATCTTTAACTGTGTGGTAAAACAGGATCCTACCTAACAGTACAGTCTTTTATCACTACTCTTATTAAAAGCAGTATTTAGGAGACAATAACTGCCTTTCAGGAATTTGAAGTAACTGTTTTCTAGAGAGAGAACATTACTTATCTGTGCGCTGCGCACAGACACACCCAGGCAAACATGCATCAAGCTGAGAAGCAGAAACACTCGCTGGTGCATTGCAGAGTTGCCTTAATGCATTAGCCCAGGAGCAGCACAGAATTAAGCATGGTTCTTCCATTTTTGGCACCGCAGTGACTTCTGCAGGGCTCTGGGGCTGCACCAACTTGAGTTGGTATGAGTTTCATCCTATGAGATAACAGCAGCTGCCCATTCCTAGAATGGAGATTATATGCACTGTTACATTTAATTAAACCTTAGGTTCAGGTTCCACTTTCACCGTTAGGTATTTAAAGTATGAGAAATGTAGCATGGAATGCCTTGGAATGAAAAGGAGGAAAGCAGCAGTGCAGGCAGGGACTCTCCACTCTCATAACAACTAGTCTGAAAGAATACTGCAGACGTTATTCCACTCAGAAAGAGCTTCCCCTCAACTGCATTTGATGCTCATATTAAGAAAGTCAAACCATAACTGGCAGTTCTGAAATCATAACTAGCAGTTCTCCCTGACAAACCTTTTTTTGATAAAGGTCAGTCCAAATGTAAAATTTAAAAAAGTTAAAAAGTTTACCTTAAAATAGCAATTCACTCCTGGAATTGAAACTTATGAAAGGAAATTGTGCCAAAACGCTTGTGTTTGAAGTCTATGCTGACTCATCCAGCTGAAGATTTACCACTGATTACAGAAGTAGCATACGAGACAAGGCATAAAGGATGATAAATGCAAACAGGACATACAGGGGATAGAAGCTGGAAGAACACCAAGCAACTCCTTAGACAACAAAATGTACTATCACTGCCACTTGCAACAATTTTGACACAGCTTATTGTGCAGAAAGTTGAGATGTTCTTTATATAATCAATATATAATGATAGGTAAAGAGCATCTAACTGAAAGTCAAGCACAGATAGCCAAGCAACATCTGCTCCACACAAATTATCGCAGAGCTGGACAGAGGAAAATGAAACAAGGCCAGACTAAAAAGTCTTCGATCCGTGCAAAATCTTTACAGGTCTGACAGTAAATCTCTCATGTCACCCAGGCAATTGGATAGCAGCGATGAGGAGAGGATATCAGTGGTTTGCAACTACACATCCTTCAGAATAGAAACAGTAACTCAGCATTTGTTGGAAACAGCAGCATGCCCAAATGCTTCCCACTCCTGCCTTCAGCAGGTCCTAGAGACATTTGGCACTGGACAGGGAGGCATAGGGAACTCAGCAGGCTTTGTCCTTCTGCACAGCCAAGTGACAGGTTTCAACGGCATGAGTCTTGTAGTTTATCCCTGAATTTGCCCAAAGTAAATTTTTTTTCCCCTCTTAATGTGCATGTTCATAAACACACACTATTTTAATCTCTTGGTGCTCCTCCCAAATGCTCACATACTCTTCAGAAAGAAAATAAATCATATCACCGTACTATAAATAACCAAACCTCCTGAAGACAGGCTCACAGATAAATGGAAAAAGACAGTATCAAAACAAATAATTTCACAATTGGAAAATATTTTTGATCCCAGAACATATGCCTCCTATTTGCTAAAGAATTGCCACAATCAATTTATAATGCCAGAATTCTGCTTGTTACATACTACTTTCAAATGATTGCTTGAGAGTAGACTTGCGAAAGGCCACCACGGGAGAAAAACATTTCAATGCCAAGTTTGGGTTGTGATTCCCAGTCAGGATGACTGATAAGGTTATGGCCTCCAGACATAACCCCAGCCTTGTTGTACAGACAGCTGAGGAGAATTGCTAAGTATAGCCCAGTGCTTTAAGGTAAACTAGCACTTCCTCTGAAACATCAGGCTGTAAGAGCAGCTCTTTGAGAAGCACCTTTACTGTTTATGCAGTTAAGGTAAGGGCAGACTGGAAGAGAGCGTAACCTCACAAGCTACCCCAAAGGAAAGGGGTTTTGTTGTGTACCCAGGAGATCAGCTCTTGCAGCGGGACTGGCAGGGAGGCAGGCGGGCTGGCACAGAATTAGGTCATCTGGTACAGCAGCCCCAAGGATGCTGTAACCTATGCCAGGAGCAGCTTTCCCTGAGTCATTTACAGCACACTCCTCCCTAGCTGCTCCAGCGGAATAAAAACCTTCACAGTTAGTGCCCACCTGGGAGGTCAGTGTAGAGCAGCCAGCGAGCTGTAAATTCACATCCTAACTGATGGTGCAGTAACTTTCACACGTACATACCCTCGGGTGTCCCATACTGATTTTACTGCTAGAGCCCTGCGCTAGGAAAGGGAAGCTGCTGTTCCTCAGTTTGAGGGGTACTTGTTTTTTCTCTCTTCAGTCTGTCCCAGCCTTTGGACTGTAAATTCCTTGGGAAAGGGAGTGCCTCATATTTAAACAGTGAAAGACTGCTTGTGGGAGGATTTTGTAAGAATGACTTATTTGTAAGGATTACTGCAAGAATAGTAAGCATGAAAAGCAGAACTGGCAACACAAAGGCTTAAGAAAAACACAAATAATTGTCTTTTCCAATTCCAAACTACCTAAATAGACTAAGGCGACTATTTTGACAATTTGCTGACAGTAGCCTCTTGAAATCCAAGAACAAATTTCTGAGTTTGCCAGACCACAAAAAAACATCATACAGCTCCAAAAAAAGCAGGGTAAAAAATGAAACAGGAAAAGCTTCTGAACACAAATACCTACATAATTGATAGGTTTGGGTATCTGTAACCTGTAGCCAATGCATTTCCAGCTGGGTAACACAGCAACTGCACTAATGTGACAAAGACTTACCACGTCCATGTGGGACACTGCAAACCAGGTACAGCAGCAGTCTCTGCGGCCAGCTAACATAACTACGTACAACTACAGCTATTATCTACTTGTCAATATTAACACAGATACCCTACACATGTACAATGATGAAAATGGAGAGCTGCACATTGCCCTGATATAAAATGCACAATGCCAATGATTTTAAGTGTTCTTCTGTTTAACCTTTCTTCCTACAGACAAATACAGATAGAAGAACGGTTACTGTATTAATCATTTACATTGCAATAATGACCAGAGACTAAATCCATATATTTTTCTGCTAGAGTAGACATTATTTGTGAATGTGTCCTTAGTACATCATTCATTTACAGGCTTTTAAAAAAAACATTCAGTGATTGGGTGGAGAATGGCTGGAGAGCAGCCCTGAGGAGAAGGATTTGGGCATGCTTGTGGATAAGAAGCTCAACATGAGCCGGCAGCGTGCACTGGCACCCCAGAAAACCAACCACATCCTGGGCTGCATCAAAAGAAGCACGGCCAGCAGGTCACAGGAGGCGATTCTAACCCTCTACTCTGCGCTCATGAGACCCCACTTGGAGGTTCTGTGTCCAGCTCTGGAGTCCTCAACATAGAAAGGACATGGACCTGTTGGAATGGGTCCAGAGAAGGGCCACAAAGGTGATCAGAGGGATGGAACACCTCTCCTGTGAGGACAGGCTGAAGGAGCTGGGGTTGTTCAGCCTGGAGAAGAGAAGGCTCCAGGGAGACCTTAGAGCAGCCTTCCAGTATCTGAAGAAAGGGAGCTACAGGAAAGCTGTAGAGGCACTCTTTGTCAGGAAGTGTAGTGACAGGACAAGGGGTAACAGCTTTAAGTTAGAAGAAGGTAGATTTAAATACCAGAAAGAAAATATGTTCTGTGAGGGTGGTGAGACACTGGAACAGGTTGCCCAGAGAAGCTGTGGATACTCCATCCCTGGAAGTGTTTAAGGCCAGGCTGGATGGAGCTTCGAGCAACCTGGTCTGGTGGGAGGTGTCCCTGCCCATGGCAGGGGGGTTGGAACTCGATGATCTTTAAGGTCCCTACCAGCTCTAACTATTCCATGACTCTATAAGCTAAGAGACAACTGAGAATGGCTGGGACTTCAGTTATGGATCCTGCTGCCTACTGTGTTTTCCAGTGGCACCTTAGTCTTCTCTCTACTTGACACCTGCCAGTAATCATCCTCTACCTCTCATTTCATTAACACATTTTTAATCTTCTTGGGTCTAGGATTACCTCTTATTTGAATGGCTTCTGCCTATGACCAGAGCACCTCAATGACACAGAAATAGCAACTACAAGGCCAAATGCAGTATCATCACAAAGAACATGCAGATGAATAGTTAATAGCTTCATCCACAGTTGAAGACAGTCTTAGTATACTTGCTCATTAAGTAACAGAACTTTTAAGTTACAAGGCTATCTATATTTCTAGAGGAGAAAATTAATTAGCTTCACATTGAAGCCACAACTTAGCATATATACCAATTATATATACCAACAATTGTGCTGACAGTACAATACAGCGGCAAAAGAACCAGTGATTAAAACATCTGCAAAAGCTAGTGTTGGATGATAAAGGTTATAGTAACTACTAGATGTTTGCAGTAAATTAACATAAAGAAACATATCATTTATGGTTTAGATGCACTTTTAAAAAAAAAAAAAGTTAAAAAAAAATTCAGACAGATCTGGTAAGATTAAGAGCTAATCTAATCATCCTGGGACGGGTTTGACAAGCAGTTACTGATTACTCCTTCCAGAAAAAAAGAGAAAAAAAAGGGATATTTCTAAATTTATGAAATGAAACCGGATGTATTTTTGTGGTTTCTTGAGATAGCTGAAACAACAAACCAGAAATGTTTCAGAGGTTTTGTCTGCAAAACATCAAAACACACGTTGACAGTTCCATTTTGACTAGTTTAAGGCATTTCCTTCTGAAATGTTGACATTTACATTTTATTTCTATTGGGTATTATGTCAAAACCCCACATTTTTTTATAAAGCTGGGGGGGGTGGTGTGTGTGTCAGTATCTCCCCTTTATGAAAAGTTTTCTTTCACAACCCAACTAAATGTAAAATCAATTTTCCAAGTTTCAGAACTTGGAGATTTTAGTATTTAGTGTTTTAGTAGTAGTGTTTTAACTTGAAAATTCTCAAGGTGCAAGCTTTGATTCCTTATGTTTGCTCACATGGGCACAGAGGATCAGGTATGACAACTTCAGGATCAGGACTTCTGAAGTTTGTGTATGTTCAAGTGGTTGGATAACCTGAAATGACTGAAATGAAGGGAAATATCCACTTAAAGCTGGACATTTCTCTCTTTCAGCAAAGCAAAAGGGTTTTCACTGCAAATATTAAGTCAGCATGGAAAAATCAGAAGTATTGCCTATACTTTTATTTTATTTCTGGACCCTGAGTACTTCAGATGTATCTTGGTTTAGGATATATTAAGCATCTACTTATACAAAATATTTTTAACAAAAAATGTCCAGTGCATAAAGAGAGAGAAATTAATAAAAAAAGATTTTGTATGATGAAAGCTATTATTTCAAGATGCTAAAATAAAAGGATAATTACTTTTAGAATGGAAGTTAAGTTCCTGATATACTTCAAAGGAGAGAGCAGGCAGGTGAAGTGCTTTTGACAATATTTTTCCCATGCTTTGAGCACATACCGCTAACAATCTAATGAGGTGCCTTTCTACCATGAACCATAGGTCAGAAAAATCCATGATAAAAGTAATGATTCTCTTTTTGAAAATCCATGGGTCAGAGAGGAGGCATGACATGACTACATAACAATTTTTTTTCTGTAATGGTAATTTTGGCTATTTTCCTGCCTTTCCCACTGCAAAGCAGTACATTGTCAATCTCCTCACACATCATCTATGACAGTAATTTGCATGCCTGCTAGCAGATGAAAAGTTTCTGTTATAAGCTATATTTAATAAAATCATCTATCTCTGCCTCTTGGGCCCATTTTTAGCAATTGAAATGTATTTATTATGCTAAAAAAGGTGGTGCCTCAAGCTGAGGGCTATTGACACCCTCACACTTATTTGAAACCCATGCTGACAATATACATGCAATATATTGGGCAAATGTCCAATCAAGGCTGCCAGCACACAAAGGGCTCTGACCACATGAAGAAGAGAATCCATGCCTCAGCTTCCAGCTTCAGTCTGGCATCCCACCCCAAAGGCTAATATTTCTCACCTTTTTCAGCCAGAAAATCCTGCTTGAAAATAAGGTAACACTTTACATTCCATTCACGTTTACCATGGAAAAAGTATGTACTAATAAGAATCCTGTACAGGTTATTTATATGTTCTAACAGGTTAACTAAATACTTTGTAGGGTATATATATTACATTTGTCCTAATGAAAAAGTTAACACAACACTTAAAGAGTTACTACTCCATCTTTCTTCTCTCCCACAGAGAACATCGAATACTTTTAGCTAAAATATTAAAAAAAAACAATTACAGATGACAAAATGCATTTCTACATCTTCACTGCCTGCCCCAGTCACTTGGGTTTATTTGCATCTAAACTCTTTCTGTTTGCTTGGTTTTGCTCTCTCAAGCTGAAAAGTCTCATATTTCCCTTTCAGAGTAAATAAAAGTGTTTGAAGTCTCAAGAATCTCTAGGGTCAAGAAAACCATTTTCTACCAAACTATCCTCTCAATTGGCTTGGGAAGAAACATCAACCTATCAGCTGAGAAACCCCACAGTAGTGCAGGCTGCCTTTCACCGACGGCATCACGAACACAACCCACAGTGCTGCTGCTCTTTAATTTACTCTTCCCCATCTATTTTCTCCACCTGTGTTCCAACCAGACAGTTGTGTCTCTGTGAATCTGGAAAGGCAAGATTAAATCAAGGCCAAATTCAGTTGCTACGTCTGACAGTTGCCCAAGAAAGCAGAATGTTTTCTTAAATTGAGCTTTGACATTGGATTCCCACGCCAGCTGCACAAGTTGTTCTGTCCTGGTAGTTGTTGACAGGAGCTATAAAAAGTATAATTTATTCATTTTCAAAACGGTACTTATAAGTCAGGCTTCCATGACAGCCGGACCAGACATTTTCCTTTCCTAATTGAAGTGTGCTTTGGGAGGAATAAGGGAAAGAAGAGATAAGTGCAACCACTTTTTTTTTTTTTTGCACTGCTGTTCCACTTTTCGGGCATCCACTCTCTAACGCTACTTCTCTCATTCAAAATGTAGTGATAAAAGTGATGACATGTAGCAGCACCACTAACTGAAGAGATGGCGATCATCTTGAAGGAGGAAGAAACTTCAGAGTCTGGTTTTAAAAGTATAAGACACCAACACTTTTCCTATAAAAAACTGGGCTGGAGCTACTTTCTCCCACCTGTATTTGTAAAGCAAAACCAAGTGGAACAGTACTATCGAGAAGAAATAGGCTTTTCATAGAAACATGCTAGTTGTGATGAATTTTTTTTTTTTTTTTTTTTTTTTTAGAGCGAGAGTTTTGTCTGTCTCAGCAGCAACTACAATGGTTTTTTCTCACAGTCGGTTGTTGCTATACTAATACCTGATTGATAAATACATATAACNTTTTTTTTTGTGAGAAAGCCTTTCTCTGTCAGCGGGCAGGTTAAAAAGTAAAGAAAAAAACCCCAACTAAAATAACCAATAAGCTTGTCACTGGATCAGTTACCTGGGAGAAGAAGGATCCAGATTAAAATCTGCTTGGTTAGAGATTTAAAATTCCTTACCCAGGTTTCCTTCTATTTTAAAGTGTAGCTTTTTCACTCACTTTCATGAAAAAATGCAGAAGATCTCAGTTTCTTCTCACTTCAAAATGGAAACGTCAACACCCTGCAGACTGGAAGAGCAACAGCCAGATGGACAGCCAGATCCAACATGTACCAGAAAGCTGATTAATAGATCCAATTGGGTGGCAGAATCCATTTCTCTTATCAGTAAGTAGGCCATAAGAGTTGATGATTTACAGTCACTTTACGTGATGGAGACCAACCCCACCCTTTTAAAACTCATCTTAAAGACAAGGCTATTGAAAAGTAACAACAGCTTTATGACGAGCACATTTGTTTCTCACTCTCCTATATCTGATGGTTCAACTTTTAATACCAACACCCTCCAGGGAGATGATGGGAAGCTCTTTAATATTCTGCAGTAATTCAACTTATCACATCTTTGTTTGAGGCCTGCATAAGGAGGCATTAGATAGCTTCATAAAAAGCCAATGCAACAACACAGGAAGCAGTGAGGATGATGCCCTTTCCCTTGAGCAGTGGCCTTTTGTTCCAAGCATTCGATTTCCAGCTGCTACTGAATGATCAAGATGGAGCAGTAGACAAAGCTGCTTTCTTTTTGTCTGCAGGAAGCCAGGAGATTATCTGCTGTGTCTTCTGTAATCATCAGTGTAATTGTGATCTTGAGGTAAAGCCAATATAGCACTTCATACATGGATTTAACTACATCCAACTTATTTGGAAACTGAAGCAACATCAGCTACTCTGTGTCTCAAGTGGCATATTTAAGCACAACCACATCTCAACTCGTCTATAATTTTCCTGAGGCAATTCTTTTGTTCCAGCAGAAGCCTTATATACACCTCCTGCATTTCAAGGTGCAGAATCATGATTATGGTAATGAGAAGAAGGTTGCAAGAAGTTAATGTTAATTTTCTCCTTGCCTGGCCGTTGTTACTCAAGTGGGTGTTGGATGAGCTAATTCATAGTTTTATATTTAAATGTACCCAGGGTACGTAGATCCTTATTTACTAGCACAGAAGTAAAGTAATGTAACTTCATTCGTCAACTAACAGCCTTGAAATGATGGCTTTAAAATTCATACCTGTATTAAAATGCATACCTCCCCACACCTTCAAAGCCTGCTGACAGGTAACTGTACAGCTCTCATTTACCTGAGCCGCTTCTCTGCACTGCAGAACACTACAGATGTTGATGTCCCAAATGCTGAACAAAATGACTAAATATAGCAGCAAGACTAACTCAGCCACATTCCAATCTCAGCAACAGTTGCAAAACAAACAATTAAAAATGTTCAGCTACATATAACCAACTAAATCCCTTACCACAGTGGGAGCAATTTCCTTCTTTGCAGCCAGGTGAATTGCAAACTGTTTCACCTGGAGTCGCAGAGACTCAGTTTCTAAATTAAGTTTTCTCTCTGTCCTACGGAGCAGCAACTGTAATTTAGTTAGCTCAAATGTCAAAGATGAAAGCAGTCCTCTGAAATCCATTCGCATATTGTTTGCATGCTAAACACAAAGTGCTTAATCTGCTGCCATTACGGAAGCCTTTGCATATGCTGGAATTATTTATTCATGTTCCAAATCCCCTAATTAAGAAGAGGAGAAAATCATAATTCCTAGAATTAATAGAATGGCTGATACTTGCAACATTACACAAATGTTAACAAATTAACCCGTGTAACTATTCAGTGAAGCAAAGTACCATCATCCCAAAATAAATGGCAGAAAAAACCAGCCCCAGTACAAAGAATCCAATAGTTGGGCAAGACCACATTGCTAGTAAGTTGTTAGTAGGAGTGCACTCCTATCCAAATATTACCAAATCACTGACATTCTAATGGCGCAATATTTTTTGTTAGAATATCATCATTGTTGCATTTTTTTTAAGCTAGTCTTCACAAATCTTGTTTACAGCAATCACTGAAACAGAAAATCATGATCTTAAGATGTTATTACAAGGAAAAAAACCAAAACCAAAGAGTGGCTGAAGGCTCTGAGACAGCAAAAAGTACCTTCAAAAATATAAAAATATTACATGGGAAAGAGATTAAGTTAGTTAATTTATCAAAGAAAGTCTGTAGGGAAACTGATCAGTCAAGAGTGCTACCACGAGGATGGTCTCTGTCAGTAGATCCCTTATTCATACAGCCAACAAAAAGATAACAAGATCCAAGAATGTTTGAACTTAAAACCAAAATGGGATGCATATAGAATTTTTTGTTCCCCCAGAAAGACATTTTGTAGGGCTTTTTTGATGTTCAAATTACATTAGATGCATTTTTTTCTAGCAGTTATCTGTTCTACATCCAGTCAAAGCCAACCTGCTGCCACCAATAGTTTTCCTGCAGCCAGAAATTACAAAATTGTTGCCATGCATTTTTATCTAATTCAGCAAGCAAAGTTACAATCCTGCTACTTATTTTCCTGTTAGGAACAACCGTTTACTTATAAACCAGCTTATCATCAAAAAAGAAACATGTATCT
Source organism: Nycticryphes semicollaris (assembly GCA_013400055.1). NCBI lineage: Eukaryota > Metazoa > Chordata > Aves > Charadriiformes > Rostratulidae > Nycticryphes > Nycticryphes semicollaris. Next base: position 42,298 of record VXBJ01002175.1, on the reverse strand, counting down.
GGGATCAGGCTTCCCAAAAGCTTAAATTTTCTCCTAAATTTGTATTTCATCGTTTTGTATGCTAAACCAAATTCCAGTCAAGCTTTACACAACTTAAGTACCACAATGCTTAGATCCTACATTACACGCAGACTGATCACTTTAGGCTTTTCTCCATCATCCAAGGTTTGGACCTTCAGAAGTAGTGTGATTAATGTAGGGAAAAAAACAAAAAAAACCTTGTAATACAATCAGTCAGCAGCTTGTTATAAAAGCTATTGTAGAGAGAGAAAAACACAACACTGCATCATTATGTTTAAGAGATGTCTTCTATCAGCTTACTATTTCCTACAGAAAATGCTTAGTACATGGCAACTTCTAAACATTTCAGTATTTTGATCCTTAAATGATTTAGCTACAATAGCTGTGGACTACAGAGGCAGGAAACCCCAGCAGTTTAGGTAGGTTGCAACTACATTCAGACACACAGCTAGTTAGGTTCTTATTTATACTCCATATGAAAGACCACAGGACTAACGAAAGAGATTGAATTTTCAAGGCTGAAACAGCTGCCAAGAAATTGTTACCCAATTTCTGTTGTCTCTTCCAGTCCTGTGCTATAAAGGGATTAGAAAATTTGTACACTCTTGCAACAATGGAGACATTATAGAAAGTTACTGCAAAAACTAATCATGAGACTTGCTTGGTGTTGCTACAAATTTTGTAGGAAGTAGGAGGAAGCTGAAAATGGGCTGCTAAAGTGCTGCCTTGTGGGCCCTGAGATTTCTGTAAGAAGAATTTAAAATCTGGTGAAAACTGACTTCTGGATGATTTCTAGTACACAGCTAATATTTACTAAAACCTTGAAAGAATTAGCCTCAATGATTTAACCTAACTGCTAATATTAAAAAATACCAAAAATTCATTTACAACACTTGTTTTGTTTTCAGATACACCAAAGTAATCATTGGCTTCAAAAGGAAGAAATCAGGAGTCAACAAAAGCTGTACTGAATGTTGCCTTTCTCTGGTCTTGAAGGGTTTCAGTTGAAGAAGTGGGTTGCCTACTATGAAAAGAGCCAAGATATCGGTCTCAGCCAGCCTGTGAACCAAACATCTTTATTACCATTCACCATTTACAGTGCATTTCCCTCATTCACCTGGAGCACTTTTGAGTCTTTATTGTCCTGATGTACCCTACAAAACTAGAAAACATAAAATGTCTGCATTTAAGAAGCAAAGAAAAAGTTTTTCCTTACCGCCAAGATTTCCAAGAGCAAGAGGGGGTTGCTAGACCTATCTGCTTTCTGACCGAAAGGGGAGGCAATACATAAACAAATATGCACAAATAATGTACATATAGCAAAGAGCAGACATGTATTCAAGAGTAAAGATCTACTCTGTTCTTTTTTGCACATCTTCTCACCATAACAGACTCAACAGAGCAGGCATCTGCTAATGGTTACTCCCAAAACACTTTCCTTTTTGCTCCTCATAAATGGCAACAATTGTGACAGTTATCTGAACCCCAAAAAACACTGGTTTAAAAACCCTTCTGCAGTCCACTAACACTCTGAAAGGAACCTTTTTACTCATTGGGATATTTACTTCCTGAAAAATTCCCAGTGATATCGTTATGTGTTAATTTATGGCACACTATTCTCTTCTATCTTAGACATTTAAAATGGAAGGATCAATAGAAGGTGGAGCTTTTTTACCCTCCAAGAAGTTCAAAAGCAGTAAATTACTACCCTTGCAGCACCCCAGTAAGAAAGTAACGACTGTTCTTCCTTGTTGCTCAGATAATTGACAAGAGGGTAATTTTTTAGGAGTGCCCAGGTGTATGGGGTTTTCTGTTTAAGGCAATGAAAGCTTAATTTTCAGCGAGTCAACTGAAGAGCTGCAAAAAGCATTAGGGGGAGGGGGCGGAGAAGAATGAAGCATTTATGCCAAGATCAAACAGCAAAAATCCCACAAAAAATTAAAGCTTTGGAAAGGAATAATCCCCTTAGAAATCAACTTCTGAAGAAATTTTTGGAACATGGATGGAGCTAACGCAGGACTGAACTACTTCTGGCTGCCAGGCCTTATTATTCACACTAATCATGTAAAGTGATCAAGTCAAATATTGCAGATTAAACAAAAATAAAATTGACTTTTCTATGAAAACTAAAAAAAAAATATAAAAAAATAATCATACTATGCTGAGCAGAGCTCTGCCATATACCACAGCTGAAGCCGAAGAGTCTTCACCCAGTGGAGGTGACAGAGGAACAGCATTACTTGAAGATATGAGAGTTTCCCTATGGCAGCTTACCTAGGTTGTAGGTTTGACAAGTTGTCTTATAAAATAATGTCATAGCACAGTTATTAGGCATTCCCATAGGTATTTGATAGCTTCATCTTTTTATATAATAAAATAAAAAGAAGAAACTTGAATGTAGGTTGTCCCGTGGGCTTACTTTTGTTGAACAGGGTGGGAAGGAGGAGGGAGAGAGGAAGAAATCATATTCTAAAAAAATGCCAACCCACTCATTTCTATTTTAAGCATAACTTATGTAGAAAAAAATCATCTGAGTACCAATTCGTATTTAATACAAGTTTCACAATTCAAGACCAGATTGATAATAGATTCAAAGTACATAATTAAATAGATTTTTACATTTGTATATGTCTTTTCCATGTAATTGTCTTTGATGTAAAATTGTTTTTAGCACAAGTCTTCCCACCCAGGTAAGTGAACAGATGCATAAAACACTTGCCTTTCTAACTGTACATCAGCTTTAGCAGGGGAGCATCTGGATCTCAAGTCTTGTCTCCAAAGGTGATTTTACCCATTTTTCTCCCTAGTGCACAAGAACATCCTCAAAAACCACACGGCAAACAACTAAGTCTAAAAATAGTCATTCCTGCCACAGAGACAATATTATACTTGCTGGAAAAAAAACCCTAGTAATAAAATCATAACAATCTGAATACCCCAGATTTTCTTGTGGGAGCTTCACCTCATCACAGCAAAATCCAGTCACAACAATACACAACACAGTTGAAGTCTTACCATATATAAACTCAGTTATCGCAAATAGATATAAAGTACAGTGCAAAAATAACAGGGACAATCTTGCAGAGAAAGGAAGACTGACAACACAGGGTTTTTTTTAGGAAGACTGACAACACAGGGTTTTTTTTTTTTATTCCCACTTACATGTTCAAAATATTAAGCAGAATGAGTAAGAGATGCTTGAAATTATTCCCCAAAAATCTTTCCATTACAGAGCAAGTTAAAAAAGCCTGTATACCTCAGGGAAACGAGAGGGGGAAGAGAGACAGACAGACTGAAGTAACATCTTCATGACTCATGAGATGTAGATACAGCTCACTGAATTTGAAATGGAGAATAATGCAAAATATAGAATTAAAGTTATATGCCTTGACAACAGCAATAAGGAGAAGAGTACTGAAGGAAAGGCATGAGGGAAATTACTGATATCTAACCAGAGGAACACAGTAGGACTTACCTCTGGAGTGATTCCTTAAACTCTCATCATCTTTAGTTGACAGGCGAGGGTGTGGGGAGGGAGGGAGAGGGGGTGCAGAGCATAAACCAACATGGGGCGAATCCTTTAATGAAGATAAAGCTTTTAAACTAATACCATAGATCTAGCCCTCAAAATGCTGGAGGAGGGGTTGGTTATTTTTCACTATGAAACCGTTTTATTCTGCATCAAACATTTAACTTTGTTAAAGTATCCATGAAAGAATGATATAGAAATAACTTTATAGTCCCATGAAATAAAAAAATAATACATATACTGCTTAGATAATATCACAAATAATCCCCTCATTGAGGTTGATGAAGACAAGGCCTTTACAATAGATATGACCTGAGGCTAAAATACAGGATTAAAAATAAAATATATAACAAGATCTATTTTTAATTAAGTCACATGCCACCTCCATTCAATTGATGCCTGTGGGAGAGCTGCATTAAGCCTACAATGTTCTTACCCAGAAAAGAGTCAGACCTTAAAAAGTGTTTCTCTTAAGTAGGTAGGTAGGACAGTATACCACTGAAAGTTGAGAGGACCCTATCTATTTTAGTCACACACACACTAAAACTCTCTCAAACAAAAATAAGAGCACACATACATGTGGCTGCTCGTTCATTTCTTTAAAACAAAGAAAACAATTATGGATAGCAATGTATGTGAAAAATTGCATTGTCATACTCACCTAAAATAGTCTCAGATGTACTATCTAAAACAATTTAAAAGAAAAAGTGTGAACTAGCACATAAGCTTCTAGTGTTAGTCTCTCACATAGAGACTGAGTATGAGCAAAATGCAAGATCAAGCCTCAGAACTCCTGCCTATGCAGAAAAAATGATTTGCAATTTACAAAAAGCTTTGCATTCTTTAAAAACATAGTCAAGCCTTAAAAATTCACATCATGTAAAATTATGGCGTAGCTGCTATTCATTTTCAATACTGAAGAATTAAGAGTGACTTGTTTTAGAAGTGGCCAGATGAAGACCCAGCTATATGTCTTTATTTTCTGGGACTTCTCTTCTATGAACTTCTCCAGTTTCCCTTTCACTCTATGTAAACTTTTATCATTCACAAAGGCTGGATAATGCATTAACAGTGGTTTTTCTACAGTTTCACCAGAGCAACCAGCCTTTCCAGTTCCAAGATGGACAATCCCAAATCCTCAGTGGAGCTGCTGCTTCTATAGACCAGATGGACACACCTGACTCACAGCGATCAGATCAGAGACACAGGATTTATAGTTCACAAAAATCTACCTTGCTTTCTTGAATTCACCTTGAAATTCTTGGAAATGTCTTACCAAATTTTTAAAGAACTGCCCCATCAACCCAAACAGTAACTGTATTGCAGGACTGATGAAACTGATCCACAGAAATAATCTCTAACATATGGGGGTGTCCTCTGAGATCATTAAGAGTGAGACATAACTGAGAAAACTGATAGCAGAAGCAGCTATCTCCACAGGCTACACTGGGTCATTTCTGATCAGTGAAACCTCCCCAGTCAAACACATCTAAATGAGATGTCATTATGATGTTATTTGTTTAGACTGGAAAGGAAAAGTCTAGGGTAATGCTAAAATATTTATGTATGAAAGAAAAACAAGCCCTCTTACCTCGCACCACTTGAATTGCAAGATAAACACAGGAAAATGGGCCACCTTCAGGTCTTGATGTTTCACTGTACCAACCTCTAGTTGCTAATCAGATAAATAGAATATTTTCCCTTAGTTTACCTTCAGTAAATATACTTTAAAGAGACAGTAGGCCACATCCTACCCCATTAAACTTCACAAGTTTAACCAATTTCAGCAGAAGTGAATGGGGAGGAAAAATAACATACAGAGATACGTCTTGTCATTTGAGACCCATTTTTACTACAGCAGAGTACTTCAAAGGACAGCTCAAGCATTGAGGCAAACCCTAATATCTCTGCATCTGAGTCTGACAGCATCATTTTAAACAAAATTGTGCAGAGAGTCATGCTTTTCTAAAATTACAGATCAAAATTTAAAATGCTTGCAGAAGGAGAAGCAGAAGTAAATATACGAGAAATTGGGGTGAGCCAGAGCAGAAACCAGCCCTGAGCCATGGCCAAGATTTTTCTTACTTTAAAGCAGAAGAAGCAAGTGGGATGATAGAAGCACGATCTGTTGCTCGCAGCAGCATCTGTGCAGACTACTGTGGGTTATACTGGTCTGCCTGGCTACCGCGTCTGAGTGCATGAATCAGAAGCTCTCTCTCAGGATTAAATCATTTCCAGTAATAAAATCTGTTTTCTAATTTTCAAACAGTGTGATAGTAGAGTTTGGGCCAACAAACCATCACAGTCACAGCACGGCCTTTGCTACTGGCGCTGTCAGCAGAAAGAAACAGTAGTGACACAAATGACATTGTGAGCAGCACTGCCGGTACAGATTTATTTTATGAAATTGGTCAGCTAATATCCACTGTTCTAGAGTGCTAGTGGGCCTGAGACTCCTGTTGTTGATGGAAGGAAGTTGCCTCTGAATGTTACACTAGGACTTTTACCAGAGACGAAGTTTATTAGTGGATAGTAGCAACAAGATGGCAAGAAAAAGTTTGTAGCATCTGGAGCAAAATCATGTTTCTCAAGCTTTTTTTAATGCAAAAATCTATCACAATTTGTTGTGGGAGAGGAAGAAGTCATCCACAGACTCTATATATTACAACCACAAGTGTCTTTCCCTTAAAAATGGAAAAATATCGTACAAACTCCTGGAAGTTTATTAGGTTTGTTTTCTTTTATTTTGTGTGGGTGTAGTATTTTCTCTCCCCCTGTGTTGTTCTTCCCTTAATTTAGTAGGTAACTTCTTACATATTATAGGCCACTGGCTGAGAAACCCAAGCGATACATCCAGATGAATCTGGAGACTGCATGGTTGTTTCTTCTACTCCTACAATACATGAATTGAATGCTTCTTAAAAACCCACACAGTAATTTTCATAGCAAAGTTGGGGTAAATACTGGTCAAATTTTTTGACAAACCTTTTACAGGTTTGTTGTTTGGGGTTATTTTCTGGGGGGGGGAGGGAGGAAGGGGCAGGGGGTTGGCAGTTATAAAACAACATTTTGATTTTAAAAATGCTTCCTATAAATCATAGAATGATTTGGGTTCGAAGGTATCTTAAAGATAGTCTAATCCCCTGCTATGGGCAGACACCTCCCATTAGACCAGGTCACTCAAAGCCCTGTCCAACTTGGCCTTGAACACTTCCAGGCATGGAGCATCCACAGCTTCTCTGGACAACCTGTTTCAGTGTCTCACCACCCTGAGAGTAAAGAATTTCTTCCTAATATCTAATATACATCTACCCTTTTTCTGTTTAAAATCCTTACCCCTCACCTCAGCCTTTTACTACATTCCCCAATAGAGTCCCTCTCCATTTTTCCTAACATAAGAGGAGAAACTGGTCAGAAATATCCCCTGCTCTTGTCAGTTCCTTCAACCTCAGGAATTGGTTTACAGCTTAAAAAAAACCCAGATGTCTCATGGGTTCTACTGTTTAATGTTGATAGATTTGCTGGTTAGCTAGAGGTTACCTTCTAGGAGATGTCGTGTTCAATGCTTCGTACTGTTGGATTCTTACCCTTCGGTAGCAAGGAGACACTTACTAGAAAATCATAACCTTTCCATCAGTCACAGTAGCACTGTAGGGCCAGGATCCAGCAGCAAATGATGGTTATGAAAAACATACTCTGGTCTGTCAGTCCGCAGATTGTGAGAGATGAGCTCCAAGTCACCCACCCACAGGCATAACTTCACCCCTTCCTAAGACATTTCAGCCTCAAGATATCAAAATGCAGAGCTTGAAACAGACTGAAATTGAAACTTCAGGCTTCCTAGAAAACCGTTCCTATTTTTACAAGAAAATTACATAAATTTCTCCTCAAGTTTTGCTACTCAGTAATTCAACTTGAAAAACAATATTATTATTGCCACATGGTATCTAGGAGAAAAGGTAGATGATTTGGATCAGAAGTACATGCTTTCTTCCTCTAAAAATCATCATTTTCAGGTTTGATTTTTATTTTCAGGCTTATTTGTGTCACACTGGAGATCACTTCGTAATGAGAAAATGACTTTGCTAGTATGACAAAGCCCTGTGCTCATTTTGTGATCAAAGGCATTTTAAGAGAAGGGGAAAAGTTTCTGTGCATATGCATTGGAAAGTGGTACCTGATGCTGCTGTTGGAGTCCTTTGTTGTAGATTAATGTCTTGATGTTAAACTACTTCCCTACCAGCATCAGGAATTACCAACTTGTGAGCCAGAAGCTTTTGCCTCACCGATTTAAAAGCAGGTATTTGGCTTCCTCAGCCAAAATGAATGAACACTCAGTAGTAGACCAATCATACCTAAATTTTCAACCTCTGTGATCAGAAGTTACCAGCTTCTATCACCACAGGGTTTACTGACACACAACCACTCAGTATTTACAGGTGGCCGGAGATGTCCAAAGCATGGAATGGAAGTGGAGGCCATTTTCCTAGCCCTACAAGAACAGGTTTAACATATTTATATATCTACTCCTTTTTCATTTTGGAAAGCTGGAAGACATGACCTTACCATAAGACAGCAGGTGGCAGGGAAAGCAATGAACTTAAGATGTAGCCTGGTATGGTAGGGAAGAACCCATTTCATCTAGCTCCATCCATTAACAGCCACACTTTATGGTTTGGGATAGGTGATGAGTCCACTACCTGAAAGCCGGTTTTGCTCAAGAATACATTCCTAATTTTTGCTTCTCTTCTAGGTCTCTTTGAAGGCAAATCAAATGAGTCATAAGCTCAGATCAAGGTAGGTATACATTTACCACTGTGGGGAGAGAAGAAAAGATCACAAGAAAAGACAAGGACAAAATGTAATCTTTGCTGATAACAAAAAGAAAGTACTCTGAGACAAATCAGGTTGTTTTGACAACAACCACCATCACCAAAAGAAGCCAACTCTGTGTTTCGTTCATTTATTGCAAAATAAAGCCTAGCCATTTCACAGATATCTAATCAAGCAAGGTGACAGATCAGCTTTTGGCTATATAGTTAGCTATGAAGTCAGTGGATGTCTCTACTACTTGCATGACTGTAATAAACACATGGGAATAAAAATAGCTGCCTTACATATATTCATATATAGTCTGGTTTGAAACCCTAAAGGAAAAATACGGGTTGTCATCTCCTTTTTCGTCCACAAGTCAAATGGCTTTGCATCAGTAGTGAATACCAGAATTAACAGCTCTGGATTAGCCCAAAGATACGAATAAACTCAGTGCTAATGTTACAAGCCGCAGCTTACAAAACAGATATAGAAGATACCTTATTCCCATTAGCAAACTATGCCTTAAAAACACAAGTGAGTCTGAGGGATTTTACTTAAGTGTAGATATCCTATAGATATCACAGAAAAGAGAGGGGAAAAAAAAATAAAGCAGGTTATGCCAAGAGATGACTATGTAACTTATGAAAGCAACATGGCTTCCCATCTTTGACATATTACTCACATACAAGAACAGAAAATTATTTTAACTTTAAGTTACTGTATTTCAAAGAACTTTACCTGACAGGTATGATTGTTCCAAAGGAGCTTTTGAGTTCCTCAGGTTAGTTTTTCACTAATGCCTAATTAGGTGAGTTGCTTCAGAGCAAATTTTAACTCTTCTAAGATCAGCAGTCTTTTGCAGCTAGCATTATGTAAACTGTATCACATAACTAACTGTAACACAAACCCAGGTATGTTCTCCAAGAGTCAGTAGTAAGATATAAGTTTGTTTTATTTTGTCTTGTTTTAAAAAAAACAATGGTATCTTGTAGCCGATTTGCACACAAAGGGGGATAACGGAATAATGGAATTGTCAGAGTTGGAAGGAACCTCTAGAGATCATCTAGCCCAAATACTTGCAAGCACACAACTACTTAACATTCATGTACAAAGTGATGTAACCATAGAGTGCACAAGCTAAAGCAGACTTTGAAAGAAGTGATAGTCATGTCACCAAACGCTCAGCAATAAATTGTCACCCATATTGCTCAACAGACCAGCTCTAGCAAGGTGATTTATTTCTAGGCAGTTAATCCTGAGGCTTTTTACTTCATAGAGACATCAGTATGGTACCATAAAACTACATTACAAGGTAGAACAAATTTAAGAATTTGCTTGCTTTCCATCATACACAGATACAACCACTTATAGCAAAAAAAAAATTATAACATATTTAACAAACTGGCCATTTATAGTAAAAGAAATTCAAGTTCAATCATAAATTTGGGGCTTTTATTTCACATGGGGCACTTAATTCACAGTTTACTACAGCTATAGGAGTTAAGCTAGTGTTTTGAGTTTTTTCTTCTGAAAATAAATAGGGGTTTTTTTTCTTATTTGGATAAATGAATAATTCCTTAAAAAAATTGTGATGCAGTAGTACACCGCAATTTGTGATTGAGTGCTCAAACACTACATAAAAGTGTTAAATGATAGTGTTATGAGGGGAAAAAAAATCCTTGAACTCTTCAGATGAATATCGCTGTGACTCCTTGGCATCCTAATTCAGAGCTATCAAGTGATGTCTTCACAAAGCAGTGTTACAGTGTTAATCTATTTTGGAAGATGTCATTCCATAGTTACTAGACCCAGGAAATTAATTCAGAGCGTACTTAAAGTAACACAAAACGAGCAGCTTTACAAGCAGCAGAATTTCTTAAGTTGGTTGCCCTCTCTCTTGACAATCTCGAGTATAATATAATGTGAATCCATGGTTAATAAAGTCTTCCTCCTCTACCAACCCGTTAATATTTATCTAATTTGTTTGATAGATTTAAAGCTCTTGTGAAGTTTGACTGAAATTGTTTCTGACAGAAAAAACGTAAAGGTAGGATGGTTGTTCATAGCAGTAGAAGGTCACCAACAAGACTCCTGCTTCCTGAAGGAGTTTATCACTTATTTGAGCCCAAATTCTCCAAGGAAACTAGCCATTCACTGCCAAATAACTTCACTGATTCCCAGGTCCCCAGCAGATTAGATGCACTGTCTATGTAATGACATCAGATACACTGAAGAAATATCCAATTATTAGAGCAATGAATCTATCACTTCAGCACTCCACAGGCTATTTATACTCATTTTGTGACAGCCAGACCTGTCAGCTTCTGTACAAGTTACACCAGTGTCACAAGACCTGGCCTTCTGTTGAAGCCTACATTTGAGGCTCAGAAGTTCAATTACATGGGCTTTATGCAGGTGACTTTCAGATGTGGATGTGCGTCAGGGAGCTGATATAGATGTAACAATTCCTCTTTACTCCCACATTGAAAATGTTCCTTTTCTTAAGGACTAATATAAAAGTTAAGTTTTGATCTGTTGGTCTAAAGAGGCTGATAAGACATATTCTTCATCTTCAAAAACAGCTGGAAGTTTGCTGTAGATTTCTATAAATATTTTAGCAAGGAAGTGATGCTTTTTGCCCATTTTAATGCAAGGACTAGCTCAGATTAAACACCAGTGGAAGCCTACTTTGTGTACATGTGTATATACTTATATGTATATACATGTGTATAAGTAGTCAATATTGCATAGTACTACAAAATAAAAAGGCTTTAATTTTATTTTACATTATTTAAAATAGCATTATTGCATTTTCATGTACAACAGGTATAAATATCAGTCACCTCATCACAACTATGTTTATTACTAAAATGAAAAAAGAGCAAACCACACACTTATATCAGTTGGTCTCAGTACTATTACTGCTTCAGTCAAAACACTGTAGTGTTGTCGAAAATCATAGAGATTCTTTCATACTTATTTCCCGGTGCTTCAAGCTGACTTTCACAACACCAACATCGACCAGCTTTGCAAAATTGAATCATCCCTGCATAAACCATACACACAGGTGGAGGAATCAGGAATCTGAACAGGTTTCCTTGTGAAAATAAACCTGGATATTTCATGAGATAACAACTTAGAACAACCGGGAAAGCAGAATTCAGATGTGGACTGCACAAGGCCACACAGTTTTCCTTTCAAAGGGTTGAGTAAGCAGAAGAACAATTTCATTACAGAAGGATAATCACAGTATAAATTTTAATGTAGTTGAAGGGAAAAATCTCACCCACGTAACTTTCATGCCAGATTTTGAGGCCTAAAGGTAACAGCTCACATTGTTTGCTATTGCTCTAAATGACCTGGATAGTAAGCTCAAATTCATGAGTTCACTCTCATGAACTACCAGTATAGAAGAAGTCCTAGTTAAGAGCAATTTAAGGTTTTCTTTGCACTCCTTCTTCAACATGGCACATTCCTACTGCATGATGAAGACCCATCACCACAGGCCCTAATTTATTGACACAAGTTCATATTTCAAAAATTTTGTCTTTGAATTCAAAGCCATTAAATCTTAGTATTTTCAGCATTGTCTCTGCAAGGAAGAAAAAAGAAACTGGGCGTGCCTTGTACAGCTTCCCTAGCAAATTTACAGGAATTATTGCTATTAAAGTGCAATCTCATGCTGATGTGCCCCAAACAGTCCAATTCCATGTTTGCTATAGTTCTGTAAGGAAAATAAATCACTTTGATCAATTTTATCGATTTCTGAGCTCACAATGCCTGTGTAAAATTCTGTCACAGTTTGGCATTTAGCTATGTTATTATGCTGCAGTTTTAAGTGATTTTTCATTGCAACCTGTTCTGGACACTCACTGTTTTGTATGGAAAGTTGCTGTAGGAGGACTGTGACTGTCAATCAACTGCTACCCACAGTTTACAAAGGCAGTTATGGGGAACAACCCGTTTCCCATTTTGCCATTCCTTTCCTATTAAATTTTACTGCTATTTTGCCTACAAAAAAAGCCCAGACTGTTGACCAGGAAGGAATGTAAAGGCTCTTTTTGTTGACCACAATTCCCCCATTCGTATTCTATTATATATTATCTAATTCAGGCTTAAAGGAAGGCTTCATCAGTTGTATCCTCCTTACAGTTTGAAACAGACAATCTAAAGAAAACCTGCTACCAACATACAAAAAACAGTTGTGAAAATGCTAAATTTAAGTATATTTTTCAAGGGTTTTTAAAAGAAAAAACTACTGAGAGCAACTACAGAGAGTCTCATGTATACTCGTCTTACAATACATTACTTACTAACTAAACTAAATTCCCATAAAAAACTTTGGATCCCATACTTAATGAAAAATCAAAGGGATTTAGCAGTCTCAGTTTTACAGTGGAAATCTGCTGTCACTGGACATGTCTGGCACACAGCAATTTAATCTGTTTGCTAATGCCAGTCCCAAAGGTAACTTTGAGCATATGGTCAGAGATTTTAATTTGGGCTCTGTATTCAACCAAAAGCCACCGTGGAAGGAAGAGCACAAACAACTGAGATCATAAAGGTCTGTGTTTGCTGAGCAGCTAAGCCAATGAGTAACACCATGCTGAAGCATCTCTCAGGTATTCAATTGGCAGACACAACAGCCAAAATTCCAACTTGATCAAAGGCAGCTGTGATTTACTATTGACTGCAACAACAGGATCTGGCTTATCCCGAAGACTTGCTGCTTCTTCCCTACCAGGCACCAATTTGAAGCCCAGGGCAGAAGGAATACATGTCAGCAGAAACCACGAAGATCTGTGGTATATACTGAGAATTATCTTTTCAGTCACTGCCTGGTAGTATTTTAAGCCCAACTGCCATATTGTAATTGCCTAAAACATCAACCCTACGTTCAATTAAAAAAAGTGAAGAAATACAGTCTTTTAGCAGTCAATTCTATTTAGTACTAAAAGTAACAGAATTTCTGTCCACTTTGAACAGATACCGATTCTCCATCCCTTTAATAGGTCACAGTGATCCTGAAATAAAGGTTAAGGAACATAGTAAGAGGCACAAGAAAAAAGAAAAAACCCTGCCCATTATAATCTTTGTTGCTCCTCATTTACTTGGATACACTTGGTTGGTTTTAATTCAGCTTACTGATTCTGAGCAATAAAACTAAGACACCAAAGCTACACCAGTAGCTATTTAAAAAGTGTCTGAAATCTGACTAGTTGAGAAAAATAGCATTCTTACAGAGGGACCACTGGCAGAGTTACTATACGCCAGACCAGTGACATCTTGAGTAGCTCAATATCAAGGTATCATAAACTATGAAATTAACATGTACATCAAGATCTCATAAACTGTGAAGTTAACATGTAGGTCAAATTCTTTTCTGGGACAACTTGTTTAATGTTTTTGTGATATTTTGCCCAACCACGTGACTAAGGAAAGGCACTGTTCCCATTTCTAGCTGTATAGTTATGTAAGGCAGGAGCCCTCTTGTACAATTCCAGTATTAACAGAGGTGTTGTGGATCGGCTCTACAGATCACTGACCCTTAATGCAATAATGTCATCAAATACACGCACAGGTGACCTGTGCATTTAGTAACACAACAGAACCATGTCTCAGGCACAGCAAGACTGGAAATAATCAGGACTGTACACCTTCCAAACGGGGGGGGGAAAAAAAAAAGTCTATAACATCAACCTGGAAAAGACTTGGTAACGCAACTACTGAAATAACCATAATGCAAGAAAGTGCATTTTTATTCATCCTACTGCTCGCTTGTCAAATAACAACTGTATTAATATCACTGTATCTCTGCTGCGCACAGCAGCTTCTATTTCAAGAAAAGACAAAAATATGGATAAACTTGGTACATCTTTAGTGCAACTCTGAGAAACATGGAGAAATAACCTTGAAATAGTATGGAAAGTAATAAAAAATAAGATCTGGCAAATCTGCAAAAATAGTTTTAAAATGGAAGTTTTTACACGGAAATTGAGGTCGTACATGAAGCATCTCAGTCTTAACAGAAGTGACAAAGAACCTGGCCCTTTTGATCAAAAAAATTCTCCTTTTATTCAGACATCCCATTCCTTCAGTGTGAACAGTATTACATTATACTTCAAAGGTATTTGTATTCCATCTTAGTATTAAATAAAAATTAATTTAAAAAACCACAACAATACACTATGTTGACTTATCATGACTAATTAGGTTATTAATAGTAAAAAGAAATAAAAAATAAGCCAACAATGCTGATCTCAACTAATAAGAAATTAAATTAGTGTAATAGATTTGGAAAAGTTGGTCACTGTCGTCATTACAGTAAGTGAAGACTTCCGTCCTGACACACCAACTTTTTAACTCATGAGATCTGGTAAGTGTAACATAACATTATGCCAAGGACTAATTTATGGCACTAATTTTAGTGTTTGCATCAAATAATTCTAGATTTCCATGCCACCATTTTAAAATGCTAGACACCACAGCAGACACCAGGATGGACTTTGACCATTCAATAGACAGCTAAGTTAAAGAAAAACAAAACATGTGGGTTCCAAAGACACCAAATAAGGTTTTTGTGAATTGACAGCACTTTATACACAAACATCCCCTATTTTGATTCTTAAAAATATAGAAGAATGAGTATTCTTACATGGATCTTCCTTCTTAATAGGCAAGAATTAATTAACTAGCTGTGCATGTATCTGACCACATATTTAAAGAAAAAGCTATTTTCTTCAATTATTGTTCACATTTTCAAAATTAAGAATTATTTCCCCTATTTGGTACTCACTCTTCTTAAGTATCCGTGCACTGAAAATCCACCCTCTAACTCAACTTAGAAAGATATTTTTAATGACAGGTTTATCTTTCAGAAAGCCATGAAATCCAATCCCTGAAAAACATTGATCTGTTCAATATTATAATATAGAAATAAACTACTTCTGAATAAAATGCAGAACTTTTTCTAATTATATTTTTTCAACTTCATAAAAGCTCAGTCACACAAAAGACATAAAAGCTATTTGCTAAGTTCATGAGATTGTTCTGAATAAATCTACTTCACATGCTGAATTATTTAGTACTTTTGCATAACTGACGATGAAACAAGTACATACTGTGGGGTAACTCATACTTCTGTAAGTGGAACTTGAAGTTGTTCAGCAGTCTTTTGCAAGCCCAACCTTGGGACATCAGCAGATCACTACCGCTATAATACGGAACAGCGGAGAAAATTCTCCTTTTACAAAATCTTAATTGTGTTTAGTACTCCATTTTCCTGATCAAATAACTAAACTCATCTCCTCTGTACTATAGCTTAAGGGTGTCTCCTTTGTACCCAATAGTTACATTGACATACTTTGTTATATGATATATAACAGGTCAAGTAGTTGGCATATCTATATATTTTTTAAAAGGCACTTTTCATTTTATATTTATATCTTTCAAAATATACTTTAAATTAGACAATGATTAAAGAGTTTCAAAACTCACTTCAAATTCCAGTGAAGTCAACAGAAAGACCCTATCCAATTTGGACAGATGTTGACTTCAATCCACAACAGAAATTTGGAACCCCAGCACAAAAACATCTTTTTGGGGAAGTCAAAGTTGCATTCTTACATACCACCAAACACATCCTCCATATATTTACTAATCTATTAAAGACACCTCTTAGACAAAGACCTAATATGACAAGTGTCACTGTGAAGAAGACATTCACTATGGCCTCAGGATTTACCTTCAGTATTTGACAAACAATTGATTTATAGAACTGGAAATAGCTTAACCCAACATAGCACTTGTTCCATGGAATAATCTATAAAACAAATACTAAAATATAAACTGGCAGCTGTCATTTGGATACAGACTTGGCAGACACGCCATTTGACAGTTTCAGATATCTCTGGCTATCGTGGGGTTCAGTGAGGTCACTCCTTGTTTAAAGAATATCTGTCTTATAAAAATCTCATTAAATGTCTTCACTTGCTTAAAAAAACATCTAGAACTAAGATGACAATCCTCTACATTTCTAGCACTGATAAATGAAAAGATTATGGGTTTTATTTATTCCACTTCATATAGAATAACATGTTTAGTCCTTTCTTTAATCCTTCCTTAGCAAGCATGAAACTTCAATGATACAAATCCTTATTAATGAAAAAACTGAATAAAAAAACCCAGTGTCAAATCCTACAAGTCCATATTCCCACTGTGTTTTTAAGGACCTTTAGCATATATAAAAAGAAAACAAAAACCTCTTATCAGAGGTAGAGGGAACAATAGGAAAAGATTCCCATTACCTTGTACTTTAATCATGGAGAAACTAGAAAAAGATTAGATTCTTTAACAAGTGACCTGAATATATTCCTGATAGAGCTGGGCATTTTTCCCACACCAAACCAAGGGGGAAAAGATGTCGAATCTCTCCATCTTGGAGAAAAGACTCTAAAGGTG
The DNA here is from genome assembly GCA_013400055.1 of Nycticryphes semicollaris. NCBI lineage: Eukaryota > Metazoa > Chordata > Aves > Charadriiformes > Rostratulidae > Nycticryphes > Nycticryphes semicollaris. The sequence goes on along the minus strand of VXBJ01002175.1, from coordinate 25,473 downwards.
TCCTCTTTCGAAGCATAGGGAAGAAGCATAGGGGGACTCCAGTCCCTTTGAAACACTCTGAGTATCTTTATATTTTTAATATCTACAGAACAACTCAAGCCTGGCACTTTTCCTTCAGCAAAATTACTACTCCCATTTCCTCATATTTCCCACAGCTCCAGCCACGGGAAACTCCAGTAGTGTCCCACTGAATTTCATCATTGCTTTCCACGCAGGTTTACCTCAGTTTGACACAGAAACCAACTGCCTTTAGAGAGAATGACACAAGGTGAGAGCAAGAAGCCTCAGCTATGAGAACTTAGATATGTCATGTCTCTAGGGAATTCCCCTATAGCTCATATTCAAGTGTTTGTGGAGTGACAGGGAAGAGAGAAGATGAAGGGAATGCAATATTTTCCCTCCAGCATAACTGTTTCTTCTGTAATGAAAACATAAATCCTGATCTCAGATCCTGTATCAGGCCTGGGGAAAGAAAATGAGAGGCAAGAATATTTGCAGGAAACAGATGAGATATTTTGCCGGTAAATCTGCATATTTGTTACACACAGCACTGACAGCCAAGTGCGTTTCAAATTTGAGAAAGTGAATCATCACAACCATATAGGGTTAAATCCATATATTTCAAGTCAGTGGTTGACAATGGATTTCTCTGCTAGTGGTCTTAAGGCACTGTGGCACTCAGGCAGAGAACTGGAGTACAATCAAAATATTTTGCACTCTGCTTTTCCTTAATTTTTCTGTGGGTTTTTGAACAGTTGTATTGTATTTACTATTCCAAGAGAGCAGCAGAAGATCCTTCAAAGACTTACAAAACAGAGCTCCTGTATGCCACTGGGAGGTAGAAGGAAGTGAAAATATTGAGAACAATCTGAAATTTTCCTATATAGAGCATATCAAATGTATTATGTTCTAGTTACTAGGAATCAAGAAGGGCTTCTGCAAGGAAAGTAATTCCTTTCTACCAAGTTAGGCTTTCTTAAAACTGATAGTGGTATGAGTATTGTATACTTCAGTTTTTTTATTCTGCTTCTCATTTCCCCTTTTCCCTTGCAAAGAAGCTGTGAGAAAAATAAACCAATGGGATAAATTGTTTAAAATACTGCAATTGGTTTGAAAATGCATATCTTATTTTTTGCAACATTTGTATATATGTATATTATTTACCCTCTAAAATACTGAAACAACAGTGACCAAGAGACCAAGCTCTCAAAATAGAGGAACATTAATAAACAATAGATTAAATATTTCTAAATACTTTGAGATGAGAATTGTGCAGATTGAAGGAAGCATATCAAGATATTGTTTCCAACACTTGCTTACATAGTAAATACACCTGTTGACACAGTAAGCGCATGTCACTTCAAGTTTTTTTTTCATAGAATACTTAACTATGACAATTAAAGACATCTATTTTAACCTTTGAAAATATGGAATTTATACAGAAGGATAATTTTCTTTATCCTTTGGGGCTTCTTTCACAATACAAACTGTGTTATTTTTGTTTAGTCAACATCTCTAGTTTTATTAATGCCTAGATGTAATAGAGTGCTCTTCATTAGTAGCTTTGAAAGCACTTAAAATGGTGAAAATGCTCTGGGACTATGAACGTTGTACAAAAATAGAGCAACTACAGACACCCGTCAGCACAAATTGCTTTTAGTGCAGCACTAAAAAGGCAGTTTCCAGAGTTTAACAAGAAAAATAGGAACTTCTCTAAATTCTTTCAAGCACTCCCACAGTTATTATCATTTTCATAGAATTAACTTGTAAAAGATTGGTTCAGTAAAATTAGAATATTTTTTTTCCTGCAGCAGCAAAATCTAGTAGGGATCCTAATAAAATGAAAGACCTCACTTCTGAACTATTATTCAGCAGTGCTAATAGCTTTCCTTGTCTGAAGATTAACTACAGTGAAATATCCATGAGGATTTCAAATTCAGCTCTGTGCTCACAATGCAAGGCAAGGGTCATTTCATTTCATTCATTAAATAGATGAAGCATAGGTAGATATGTATGAGTCACATCGTACACAACACGTTAAATTAACCTAATTATTAGCAAGATGCAAATATCTGAGCAAAGATGGATAACATACTGCTTATAACACCTGCAACTTCCATAAAACGGGGGGGCTCACACATAATCCAGAGACAGACAACATTGAGTCCTGCTTAACTGAAGTCAGACAATTAGTTTTCCCTCTTGCCCATTTGAAAGGATAAGCATCAGAAAGCTACAAGGTTACTTGCGTGGTGTCTGGATTCCAGGCACATCAGGGACACATCTAAAAGGTGAATACAATCAGTGTGGCTACTTATTTACTTAAATATCCTTGTCCAAAGTTGTTAGTCTCTTGCAGCGTGCTATCTTTGCAAGTTGTCACTGAACCCACTCTGTCTTCACTGACAGCATCCCTAATGTGTTACTCCTGGGATTATTCTAGTAGTACACCCTTTTTAAGCAAGAAAATGGAGTCACCTTCTTTCAGACTTCCCGCCTTTCTCATAAAGAATCAGCCTGAATGTGCACAACCACAAATACAGCCCTTGCAGAGACTGTCTTCTGCAGTCTCCTTTATTACAGGGACATCAGGGATCCTTATTGGTTCTAGGTTCCTGTCTTTCCACACACAGAGCTCACCTAAGGTGAGGTATTCTATAGGAGGAATATTTCCCGGTATTCAAACTATAAGACTTTTACCTTCCTGTATTGGCAAGCCACAATAATTCCCCTTTGTGGCTGCCTCATACACCCACAGAGATGAGGCAAAACTGCCATCAACTACTTCATGCTTTAATTGTACAATAATGAAAAGCCCATTCTAAAAGGCAAAATTGAAGTTATATGAAAATGTCTTAAAGTTCCAACACAGCTTTTCCATACATGCGGAGTGATGAGGGAAGATGCGGACAATCAATATGATTGATAAGCAGACTTCGTTTATTAGTCATCAACAGGTTATATTTATACAAGCACTTCATTGCTAAGCTCACTTGTCCATTAATCATTGGCTTATTGCTAAAGGCTACATTTTACTAATCCAACCCCCTTACAGTTACAGCTGCATGCTACATCCTCATTCTTTCAACTACAAACATCTTGTTATTGTACAACTCTCAGGCTCAAGGTTATACTGACCTTGCCTGTTCCCGTGAGAACAGCTGCTGAGCTCAACATTTGGACTCAGGAACCATTTCCTCTACGGGTATGAGGCCCTTATCCTTTAGCCATTTCTCAACACATACATCTATGGCATTCCAAAAAAAAATGCTCTTGGCCAATCCATTGCAAACTGGTGAAATATCTAAAAAAAAAAAAAAAAAAAAATCTTTGGACCTACTCATTGTGTATCCTGAGAATGTGGTAATTCTTGGATTTTATATAATCTAATGAAATAAATGCAGTTGGTGTAGACTATTTCAAAAGTATTTGAAGCAATATTTCCTTTTCTGAGAGTGCAGGGGAGATGCATGACTGATAGATCACTTACATAAACGTAGTTTTAGCTAAAAACAGATGCAACAAATCCCAGGGGGTAAAGATAGTAATAACAAAATGATATTTTCGCCAACAGTCAAACACTGTTTAGAGAAATCTTTTTCTAAAGGAAAATATCTTTGGAATAGAAAGAATGTCTTAATCCTTGAGATGAAGGAGACTTTCTATGAGCCAGAACCAATTCCAGTAATTGTTAACTTCTTACATCTATGGGTCACATGAAAATAAATAAATAAAAATAAGAAATTATTTGCATTTAGGCAATGCAGATATTTAAAGGTAGAAATTAATAGAGCATTGCTATAGATTCTTTCAAAATGGCCTAGGAAAACAAGCTCTAGAAAGAGGCAAATACACCAAGCTACGTACATACAACAGCTCACCTTGCAGGGTCAGTGATTTTGCTTTTGGCCATAAATAATTAGTCAAGTGACTTTTGCATGTCCATCTCCATTAGAATAGCGAGAAAACTAAATGTTTCTGCTCATCCTCTCTTCCACAAGCTGGTGGCACACTGGCAGAACAAACGACTTTTTCCATTTTAGTTTTCTCAAGCAAGTAGAACATTTATCTTTCTCTCCCCCTCAGGGCAGAACAAGAAACAAATGTGTACTAGAGTAAATGACTCATGATAGCAAGGGAGTAATATAAACACCTATCTCCATTCCAATGGATGCTCCAGCTCTTCTCTTGATCAGCAAGATGAACAGAGCAAATGAGGGAAGACATGGAAGAGTCACCTTTGAAACTGCCACTAGCTTACTGCAAGGATTCCCTCCCAAAAGAGATGAGCTGAAGGAAAGCAGAGGTATCATCAGGGCAATCTGCCACTGCATGGACTCTTCTATCCCCATAACTCTTTAGAATGATGGCTCTACAGCCAATATGACTCGTGATTTAATGGGACTCACAGCAAGACAAAGATCTCTCTCTCTTTTCCTTTCACATACAACTGACTGGTTTCTCCACAATTTCATCAATGCCAGCAGTTACAGCTTTAATATTAAAAAGAGAAGATCCAGATTAAAGCTTCTGTTTTCCGACTTACAAAAAACAAAGTATGAAACCAGAACACTTTATAGCTTTTGCACTGCAGAACTTTTGTGGGAGTTCAGCATTAGAAAACAAAGACATAACCTTGATTTATGAGTACTGGCGAGTTTCCCAGCACAGAAGTGGAAACAGCAGAAGTTGAGACTTAAGACATGTAACTATGCAAGGAGCCTCACAAGGGGAAAGGAGAAAAAAAAAAAAAACAAAGGAAAAAAGAACAAAGGAAAGCAAGACAACTTATCTTAGCAACTTTAGAGAAAAGATGGCTAATTTGCTCAGTGACCAAGCTATGAGAAAGTCACACACAATGAAAGACATTTTAGTTCTTAGGATATTAAATGAGTTTAATACTACTAGATATTTAGTTTGCCTTAAATCCTTCTGTTAAGCTCTTAAGGAAAAATTCAATAAGATAGAAGAATGGTATTGATTTTTGGCTTTTTTTACAGCTAGTGGCTCTAAACATAACCCTTAAATATTTCTTGGTTTGTTTGTGATGTACCTTTACTTTCAAATACGAGCTTAAAGCCTTTAGCCTCAGTATATAAGTGCTTAAAGTGTCTAAATAACATAGTAGGAACGAAGTTCACTTTGAGGTTTGTGCCCCGAGGGTTCATATTGGAAGACTGGAAAAATGTCATTATTGAGGCACTGCCAGCTAATATGGCAATCTGCCTACTACACTGGCTTTTGGTACTAGACCACAGTTAAGGCTTTTCTGCAAAGTACAATAGAAAGCTAAATCTTCTCCAGCTTTTAANAAAAAAAAAAAAGAGCTCTTTTTACAATAGGATTTGAGTTTTGGGAGCATGATTTCATTCTACACTGAAAAGAGAGTAAGACTTTGCAAATCTACCCCTCTGCCAACACATGAAAATCTGCCCATCGCTGAAGAGAGGCTCCTCTAGGAAACAGCAAACTCTGCCATAGGCCCTCTTCTGACTGAGGAATCAAATTCAAAGTTGTGCCTTCTAAATCCAGGGAAAGCAATCAAATTATTAGTTATGAGCGGTTGAACTAGGCTCTCATTTCTCCTCATGCAACACATTTCAAGATACTGAGGGAACTTCTCACATTTGAAACATTAGGGGAGTGGTGGTGATGGCTGGTAGAAGAACCAGATTAAAAAGTCATGCATTTCTTATTACTTGATGTAGACACAAACAGTTTTTCTGGATAAGGAGGAAGATACATCAATCTAATCATTAAAAACAGTGAAACAACAATGATGTTACACTGGAAAAACTTCTGCAGGAACTACATACTGCATTTATATTTTTGGTTAGAGTTTATAAGGTTCAAGATTTATACCAATTGTCTTAATGTAGATCAAAGCAGAAGACTTTTGAATGTAAAAGTATGTCAGTGCTTTACAAAAATCACAATCCCAAATAATAAAAATATAATACATAAATACAAGAAGAAATTCTAGTAAAATAGATCAACATTCATTGCCATCCTCACTACTATTTTGCAATCTATGCATTCCTAGTTGTGTTCCTCAAAAATGTATATTAGAGTTTGAAAAATAAACATGAAGCATTTGGATTTATGACTGTAGTATTACAAAACAGCTTATTTAATCACAGACAGAATTTAAATATGCATCCAATACCAAAATAGTAACATTTTCCCCACTACAGAATCAGTCAAACTTAACTACATTTGTACCCCACCCCTTTTCTTCCTGCCAATTCACTGCCCTCAAAGAGAAATTAACATTAACTTGGACCTTTTAAGTAAAGAGCCAGTTTGCAGATTCAATGTTCAGCATATCTTCTCCAGCTTCAGAGGGCATTCTTCAAAGCTTGCTGAAAACAGTCTATTAGAAAACTAAATTTTTTGTTTTGCAGAAGAAAGCATTTCTTTCCTTCCTGCTATTCTGAGGATCAGGCAAAACTAACAAAATGAAGTTTGCAAGGAAGGCTCCTCATAGAGCCAATAACACTTACCACCAGGAAAACATATGGCTGCACATCTCTAAATAGGATCTACACCTGGGTCCAGCAGACAGGAGTTGCCACTGTTCTTATCCCGAACTCCACCCAGATTTGTTCTAGGACACAGTGGGGGAGCATCCCACCTGCAGCAGCTCTTCCCATCAGCACAGAAGTGCTGCCACCTGTTACACTGCTACACATGCAACAGCCTGCTCTATTTCACCTTAACACATGCTTCAATACAGTGCTAAGTACAGGGATGGATGTTTGTGTCTCAACAGCCTCCACGGGTGTTTCAAATAACAGGGGTCTCTGGATTTTAATCACTGTCGAGAAGACAAATCTTTGCTGTTCAACTTTTTACTACATGCATTGTTGTAAAAAAAAATAAAAATGTGTTTAAAGGAAAATAGGTCTCACCTCCCTTTAGGAAGTAACACATGACTTCTTAGGTTTAGAAGAAATGCAAGTGAGCTCAGGTGAGGGCAGAAACAGAATATGGGATATTGCCAATGAAGCTATCCAGTAGCACAATCCAAAATATTGCAGAAGTATTACAAAGCATCTTAAGTAATCGCACCAAGTAAAAGAGCTATAGTAAATTATTCTTGTAGACACAACCAATAGATGCTCTTTTTGTATCAGTCTGTAACACTTGCAGTCCAAAAATCACTAAATAATTAGATGATCTTCATATACGCAAATTGTAGCTTACCTTAGCAATGCACAAACATCTCACTATCCCTGTTTTAAAACAGTAATTACCTTCGCGTAATTACCTTCCCAACCACATATTCCAAAGAACTCACTAAGATGAGAAATCAGTTTCAAAGAAAGAAGCAGCAGCAGCAGTCCCATTGGTTACAGAACTCTTCTACAGACAGCCTGATCTACAGATCTACAAACAGTATCATGAAGACTGGGCATGAATTTCTTGACTCTTCATGTAGGTTCAACACTATTGGAGTCTGTCAATGTGCCCCTGAAAAAGGAGCATGGTAAAATAGTGACATCCGTGGCACCTGAACAAAAGTGAACTGAGTCACAGCAGGTGAGGAAAGGAAGAAAGAGGAGGCAGGAATAACGACTCGCTGCTCTCAGCTCCCTGAGATCCCTCCTGCGCTCTGCACCCAGCTTAATTTTAAGTTGTGAAACCTTGGACCTGCACCCTACAGCCACGTGAGCTGCATTTTGGATGCTATATAAACTGCACAGTTGCTCACCTGATACTACATGCTGCCTTAAGTGAAGAACTGTGGTACCAGGACTACAGAACACTCCCAAAAGGTCACGCTCAAAGGAGAGGTAGAGCCAGGGAAAAAGACAAAACAGACATTTTACGATCCCAGGTAGCACCTCCATTAAAAAATCTATCATTTCTTGCAACTGCAACAAGCTTCTTTTGAAGGACCATACTTTTTGACAGATCTGCACACTTTTTGAGATGAAATTAAACGGCAATAGTCAGAGATATTTGTACATAATTACTCAACCATTTTAACTACTTGTCACAATTTTGCTGCAAATGTCAAAGGTGCATTTTAGCATAAAAATCTGCAATAAACATGAAATTAGCTTTCATTACTTTGACTTAGGATGCCTATCAAAATGAAGCTTTTACATTTACAGAAAACATCTACAGAATTAACTGTGAAACAGTGGCTTTTTGACCCGCCATACATGTAAGCCTGTAGGAGTGAGTACACTACTCAGCTGCCTGACTTGCTCATTCCAGCTACAAAAGACCCAGTAAGCATACAAATCAAAAACCTGCAATTTTATTTTCCTGCGGGGCTTAATAAATTTTACACAACACTGATACAGATGATAACGTCAGGATTTGACATATCTGGTGCGTCAGCCCTATCGTTTGGCAGCATATAGCTAAAACCAACACAACTGCAGAGTGAGGCTGACACTCAAAAGTTTGCTTTTAATATTGGATTTCAACCCTGAAAGTGGGAGAACTTAATGCAAAACTATTCACCAAGCAACAGTTCCCTGGAAAGGGTCAAGCCGTCTGTTAAGCATGAAGCAGACTTCAAGTCTGCAGTGAAACATGAAGCCCAGCAGGTAGCTGTGGTCATCCTCCCTCCCTGAGAAGCACATCCCAACACTCTCTGCAACAAGTGATTCCCATCTCTGTGGTCTGAACAGAGCCTTTGTACTCTGAACTTTTAGTGCTTTATCCAAATCGGTTAGGGGGTGATTATTTTGTTTCTGTAGCTACCCACAAAGAAAAGAATTCAAATGAAAATGGTACAGCTTAGTCATGACAGTATACAATTCAACTCTTCTTCTTTTTTTTTTTGTTTTTTTTTTTTCTTTCAAAGGCAATCACCAGGAACTCAGTACAGCTAGAAGGGTTTTAACACTGTGAGTTTAGAACAGTTGGCAAGGGGAAAATGACCACGTATAGTGATTTTTCTTATGACTTCGTAAGTCTCCACTTCCTTCCCTCCCTCCCTCTTCACTCTTTCACTTTACTACTACTTTTCATCTCCTTATTTATAAGCAACTACGCCTTTTCCACTGCTCTTGACCACTGTAAGTACGTCATATACATTTCTTTCTGGAAAACCTATGCTGATCCAAACTACATTAAAGACCATGTGAGCAGTGAGCGATGTCACAGTGGCATAAGCCTATCTGACATTTGCTAACTTAGGACTTGGCATGTGAAACTACCAGCAAAATTAAGGAAAATTGACATGCAAACACAGAAAAGCATTTAAATAACTTACAGGTCATGTATAGCATGTACACCAAGAAGCTCAAATCATGTGCAATGGCAAGGGCACCCATAGATTAGATATTTTTTATGAAAAAGGCCTGACAGTTTTTACTTATGTGGATATAGCTTCTGCCTTCCACATATAAAAGTTGATTCATGCTTTATTGCTGAAACTCTCAAAAGTATTGTAGGAAAGCTAATCTTAAGAGAGAAAACAGATTCATACTTATACACAAATGCACGTTAAAGAGGAAGAAAACTCTGCAGAAGGTAGTAAAGAAAGTGCAATGACAAAGAGTTCCCCATTGAAAAGCAAGTTGTGTACTTGACTAAAATAGTTATGCATTCAGATAGATATTAAGGCTTAATTGCATGTACTGTGCTCATGTTCTTGTCAAACGGGACAGAAGAATTCAAGTGAATGTAATGATCACACATTTAAAAAGTTTACCTTGACATGTTATGGAGCAGTACTTGTTAGAGCATACACACGGAAACTGAACACTGAACAGAAAGGAGGCCCAACCTGCCAAATTCTTCCAGATACCACTGTCGAGACAAGTGAAAGATATTACAAGATTAGGTGGCAAGAACAAACGCAGCTGGATGGATTACGTAATAACCTATTTATAGGCACAATTCCATTAGGGAATTGGAATTCCTATCATCATATATCTTGTAGCTTTGAATTTGCTTATGAAATTATTCTTCCACTCTTTTCTGTATAGATAATACAAAGTACATTTAAGTCTCTAAACACAAATTATTACTTTTAATTTTTTTCAAACTAACGAGCCCTGAAAGATGGTATTTCTTGCATGAAGGAGACATGGAGTCCCTCCAAAAA
>VXBJ01002175.1:0-11984 GCA_013400055.1 Nycticryphes semicollaris | reverse complement strand
CCCAAAGATAGCCAAAATGAAGAAAAAACTATGACTGTAGGAAACCTGAAAAACAAAAACACAAAAGAAAAGAGAAGAAATGAGACCTATCTATCTCATTGTAGATATTATATTGACCTTAGTGTACTTTTTACTGTTGTTTTAACGGATGCTGCAATTTCAGCCAATTTGCTCTTTTTGCCTTAGAAACTTTCTTTTATTCAATGAAGCTGAAAAACTTTGCCTTGTTAATGACTATATAACTGCTAAAAGAAATGCAGCATCTCTTTCCTGTAAATTCCATAAATAGAACTATTCATTATTGTACTATAACTAGGACACTAACAGGTAATAATGACTGGCATCTTCAGATTTGCTGCTTAAGTTCTGCTATATGTAAGCCAGTTAATCATGATTCCTTCAATTGCAAAGTCACAAATTACTCAAAAATATTTTTAGAGTAGATTTAAAATTGAATAGAAACGTGTACATTGCCAGCTTGGGCTTAAGAATCCTGTGTTGTTGCTGTTGTTTCTTTAAAATAAGGGTATGAATTGAATTTGCAAAGCAACAGTCTCATTTTATTTTCTTGTATTTTGCATTTGGATTTTATATAGTATATCAGAGTACTGGAATATATTTAAAACCACTTTATAGAGAAAAGTGCTAGGACATCTTATCAAATCACACAATTTAAGTAGACAATAGCATTACTATATTTTCATTCATATAAAGTACTTTTAAAATAACAGTGCTTCTTAAAGACAATTCTTTTAACATGCTGAGATAATACAGGATTCAGAGGGGATTACTACCTTCTGACACAAGATATCTGACCTATTGACAAAGAATTCTTACTTTGGTAGCATGGGAACAGAAGTAAAGGAGATAGACAGCTAGAAGAGATTTATTCTGTATTAAAGGGGAAATCTGGACAGGCAAATAATTCCATAGATTCCAGGTCCTTTCCAGAAATTCATGCATTTTCTTCAAAAACCTATCTCTCTTCAAACAGCCAGAAAAACCATCATCCATTCGGGTTATTTTTCAACTTGCCCCATACAGCTCTCCTCTCCTTCTCTGTCATCTTAAATTAATGACATTCTTCTATTGCCATCTCCCTTCAAATCTATTCTGCACTTCCTCCCATCTCCTACATCAAAGTCTCCTTGATAAGAATCTGAAAAGTTATCCACCTCTGCCAGTCCTTCACCATAGCCTTCCAACCCAGTGCACAGCAGAGCTCCTCAGCTAAAACAGTAATTCTGGATCAGCAGGCATCTGCTCAACCACCTCTATTGCAGCCAAGTGTCTTTCCAAAGAGCAAAGAATTAGATCCAAAATTTCAGCATGCCACTTTAGGAAGACAATTCATTCTTTTATTTTCTTCTTGATAAGACTTAGGTATTACGGACCAGGTTTGCATTTGCAGTTATTTAGGAAAATTCCTTTCAAAACAGGCCTTACAATTTCAAGAGATGAGGAGTTGTAATGATTATGTCCCTAAAAAACTGAACTGACAAGAAGAATAGAGTCTTTTTTTTTTCCTCTCAAAGAAGTGATTTCAATGTTTTGAATTTTATATCAAAATTTGATGAAAGAATTTTACCAACAGCCAGGATACAGTTCGAAATGCTGATTATTGGACTCGGTTATAAGGCTGCATCCACCACATTCTGAATTTCATGTGTTTTGCATATATATGGAAATATGTTATTGAATGAGCCATAAAGAAAAGGCAATTTTAGGTAATCATACATCTTGAATCTCTAAAGAGTTTTTGTAAAAGGAAGAAGTACTGGCAAAGATCAAGCATGTCCTCTTTTTTTTTTTTTTTTACCTGCTCCTCTCAAAGACACAGCACATCATTTTTATCAGCTATTCAATAAACTAAAGAAGGTAGGGAAATGGTGCAATGTTGACAGCAGTAATAGTACATAAAAGACCATTTGCACTGAAAGTAATTCTTCTCCTATTGTATTATAACTGTATACAGCTTTGAACACATTGTAAACTAGGCAGAGAAAATGGAAAAAAGTAAAAATTTCTTACATGATAGATGTTACGGCATTTGCAGCAGTATGTTGTCACAGACAAAAACATTTTAAAACAATTTCAATGGCGTAGCAGCACAGAAAAACTTCGCATAAGCAAAATGTTTCTTTGATGGGGAAATCTGTTGCAGATAATTCAGTGCAGTTTGTGTTGAATCATGGTGTTGGAATGCTTATCAACAAGGCACTCAGAATAGGCAGCTTACATTGTTTCCCTGATTTTTAGAAACGGGATTACAAACGTCCCAGTGGGTAGAAAATGCTTGCATGTTCCACTTATGCAGCTAAAAATCGGATAAGAAATTCAGAAGGGTACAGATTCTTACATCCTCAAAGCTCTGCCATTGCAGAGATAGAGAGTTTGCACTGTGGCCCTTTCAAGCTTTATAATATGTTTCAGTTCACCAGCACTTTAGACTACTGATGAAAGCTGTAATATTAGTAAAGAACTTGTGCATATGATGAAGTATTTTGTCATCTAATAAAAGACTTATTTTCGTTCACAGGTTGATAGGCTTTGCTGAGTCTGGGCTACAATGGTTTCCTGAATAAAAATCGCTTTGAAAGCTTCCAGTATTCCTTATCCAATAGGTTTTATTTAAGAGAACATAGATGGACTCTAGACTGCTATAAACATTTATTTCTGAAACTTCAGTTCCATAAACTTATGATAGCCTTTTCATTATTTTTTACTTTTCTTCAGAAGCCTAGAAGGTAGGTGCCTGGGTAGACAAAATATATACCATTTTAATGTAATCAACTTTCCTTAGAAACCATACCCTACGTATTTTTAACTACAGTATGCTGCTTTTATTTACTAACAAAGTAACTCCACAGATTGATTTCAAAAGGACAGCAGCCATAGTATTTGACACTTGAAAACAGGAGAGTTAATTTTATGAAGGAAAAATATCAACTAGTCCTGTTGAATTTTACCTACAGTAAGTACCATACAAATTCCAAGTGTTAATCATCATGAAATAAGTGAAAAAGATTTGCATACAAATAGGCTATCAATCGAAAGCATTATTGCTTTTAAAAATGGGAATTAGAAATGCGTTGCAATAAGACACAAAAAAGCCAATACCTCTAAACACTAATTTACCATTTTCCTTAGCATTATATTTGCCTGCCATGTTCAGATTAATTAGTTCTTTATCATAAGTAGATTCAAAGGATCCTAAGGCAAATTCATTTTCTGAAACTGGCCAATGTAACTAGAGGCCCCAGCCAACCTTTGTGTCAAAACAGAAAAGTGGAAAAGGGCAGCAAGATAAAAGAGTGGCAAAAGAAAAAGGAAGGCCCCATCAACCACAGAAAGATGATATCTACAGCCCAAAGCAATTTTTTGGAAGTGGTGTATCAGCTGTAATGTATTTATTCCTTGCTCTTGACTTCAGTGGTACTAAAATAGCTCACAGAGCTCACCACAGGAGTGGCCAGGTGCTCGGTATACTTGAATTCTACTGGCAAATTCCCAAATCCTAAATGAAGTTTACAAAGAAGGTCAACAAAACCCAGGAAATTAGTTCTGACGCTTTTTTGGTTTTTAATAAAGACCACAAAAGGTATATTTTTTTCTAAGCTGTCTAGAAAAACACAAGCTGCATCTACAGCAGGCTGAGAAGCCGCTGCGGATGCTCCTATGTAAGGATGTTTTACTTTGCACTACCAGAGTGGAGGAGCACTGACTGGGTCTAGTCACTCCTCGGCATTCTGGCTAAGGTCAAGTGTAGTGCAATTGCAGCACCTCAGCTCAGGAAAGAACACCAGAGGGATGGGAACTTTGAAATCTACTTACTACTAGAAGAAGAAAAGAAATTTCCATGGATAACCTCAGCAACTATCACCTTGAACACAAGAATTCTACTTAGCTATGAATTGATGCCATTAGTTATGGGAGTAACTAATGGGTGGAATAAAACCATGGTCCCTAACTACACAGAATGTTTCTGGTTTGTTTCCAGCCAAGGATATCAGCATCAAATGGTTGTAAAATGTGCTTGACAGATCCTGCACTGTAGAAGGAAAAATCAAGCATGTCTTACTGGATCCAGCTCCTAATAAATCTCTGTAAAGTTATAAACAGCTTTCACACATTTAATCAACCATATACTAAACCATCCCCTCAGCATTAAAATATAAGTGGGGTTTTTTAGGGGGGAAGCAATGAGCACACTGCCGTGCAATAGTTTGAAACATGCTCTGTGAAGACATGAAATAATTATGCAAGAAAGCAGGACAAAGTGTCAGAATGCTTTAGTTCCAAAACCTCATTCAGTGTTGGAATAAGGACAGAACTCACTGGGACTGAGCAGCAAATGTTCAAAATATAGATCTGGAAATTCTCTTAAATAGAAAAAGAATGGGGAAAAGAAGATATCTAGTTACAGCATCTGATGTTACAATTTAACAGAATGGTACATTGACGTATAAAGATCTCTTATTAAAAATCGAATTGCCATCATACAGTTCTATGGATGCTTACCATTTGTATCAGTATCACAAAGTTTGGAGTTCCTCTGTGTAAAAAGATGCATAAAAATTATAATCATTTTAAGTTAGGGAAAAGCTGCATCTCATAAGGAATCATAATAACTTAATTACAAATCTTAGATCGTTCAAAGTATCTGTTATTTCTAATAATTAAATCATAGTCTGTAGATGCTTAGTGTGTGATAAAATTATATTTAACTTGTAAAACAATAGACATTGTTTATTACTAAATAAGAAAGAAACAGCCTTATAGAAGAAAGCAAACAATTACAATCTAGTATTACCTAGATTGCAATTACTAGATTTTGTGAAATGTGAAAACTGCCTGAAATTAACAGTTCTACTTTCATATCCAATATATTTTGAATTCTCTTCCATATGTTGAACATTTCCAAAGGAATGGGTAGAAAGTAACAAAGCCTGTAGGTTAGAGCATTTGCCTGAGAGCCGAATGTCTGAATCATCTTGACCGATAGAATTTACTAGTTAAGTCCTGAAAATGAACAGATCTTGATTTTCCTTTGCCTTCCTATTGTCTTGAAATCACAAAAACTCCATCTCATCAGAGTGCTAGAATTTTCTACCCTACTCACGCAAACATAAGTTGTCACAGTTTCACAAAAGCTTTCCAAGGTCTATTTTTCAACTTACCTGCCATCATATTTTACTGGAGCTTATGATAACAAGAAGAAAGAATAAAACTAATTGCGTTTAATTTTTTTTCTGGTTTATTTTTAGGCAGGACAGTTGCTGATTTTTATGCAGTAAGATTTACAAAGCATAGTCAATACCTTTTTCATTACTCTACCAACAAGATGAATTCCAGGCAATATTCCATGGTGGCCAAAAGCAATGCTGCATGTAGCCAATAATATTCAGCTCAGTAAATTGTCCTTTATTGCAGCTATTACTGGATTATGAAAATCTCATTACTAATTGATTATTAACTCAGAATAATGCAATATGTTTTCAGAGAATGCCAAACAGCCAGCAAACACAATGTTAAATCAATACTTATTTCTTACCTGTTTCATTCATCATCTTTGAGTCCCACTGCACCAAATACAAACGGTTAAAAAAACCCTTTCTAGCAGTATATAGAGGTGGGAGAATAAATAAATCAATATAAGAGTAAATAAAAAAGAACTGGAGAATAGAAGACTAGTCATAAATTTAAAGTAGGACAGGTGAGAGAATACAAACATTTACAGACATTTCTTCAGCTAGCCTCCACTCCTTTTCAATAGCAATTCTATTCCTTTAAGTATTTTGTGTTGTTAAGATGTACTGTAATATACAGTGCATTACCCTGGAGTTTTCTTGATCAATCCCTACATATTAAGGGATTTTTTTCTGGGAAAGTTATTCTCTGAGTTTGAATAAAGCTACACTAAATTTTGGTGTGAAACTAAAAAGCCCCAGGGATAAGGATACGAAGAGACCTGCAAGAGACTACACAGCCTTGAATGCAGACACTTACACTATTTCAGCAGAGTTCTGCAAAGTTTAGTTCCATAATTTTCAGGAATTCCTTTAAGTTTATTAGCTGTCATACATGATAAGACCCTCATCATTACAGTTATTTTACAGAAGTATAACATTACCACTAATAACCAGCTTTCATTTAAACAGCTACTCAAGTCTTTCTATATAAAGAAAGGACTTTTATTTTATTTTGAGGACAACGTGCATGAAAGTGCAGCAACTGTACTATCTGTCCACATTACCCAACTGCAGGTTTTAATTTACAGCCAGGTGGTTCTGATGGCTGCAGAAATCATGTACTTTTTGTTCCACAATTCAAGTTCCACAAAGAACACTTGCTCATTATGAACTCAAAATAACTTTAGAAATAAGAAAAGTGATAATTTTGTTTATTTTGTACCTGCAAATTACAGGACTTCACCAACATCAAGGATGATAAATAGACAAAAACATCCAAAACTAAAAGATGTGCCACCCAGATTAAAAAAGTGGTCCCAGAGAATCCTCCAAACAAGAAAATGAAAATTAATTTTGGAAATTTCTTCAGCTCCCATAGCTCCAAATTTTCCAGGATTCAGAAATACCCTTGGAATATCTTCTGGATCCGTACACCAGAATCTCCATCATTGTAAAGTTTGAGGTTATTAAGCACTCCTTCTATATTTCCAAGCTAAGCAAGCATGAACTACTTGAAATCAGAAGCTCCCATTTTAGAATAACGATAAACACTTTTATATTTTTCTTGCTCATATATTATGGACAGAAAAAGACATCAAAGTGATAGTTTATAGCAACCAACCAAGATCCATGCATTTATATTGAACATCTGATATTTGCCCTAGATACCTGCTCTTTTGCTAGGCACACAAACAGTCTCTCAGTTAAGGAATGAAGATAGTTTCTCTTTGACTAGACAATGATCTCCAGCATTCATAAATTCAACTCTTTCCCCCTCCAGCTATTGACAAAGCAATTGCCAAAGCACCTCCTTACTTCAAAAAAATATTTTTAAAATTAAGTGGGACTAATTCAATGTTTTCTAACTTGCTTTACATGTACCAGGAGGAATAAACCAGGAGAACGTGATACAAACAATATTGCTCCCAAATATATAAGTACAATAAATATGCTTATAAATATCTATTATACAGTCATTCAAATATAAGTGCTTATAAATTAAAGCTGTGGGCTATCCTACCTACAACACTGCAAGGGTAGGGAGGTTTCTACCCTCATTTTGATATAGTGCTGCCATCAGTGGAGGTTACTGCTCACAAACTCTACCAGCATGTACCTGTAATTGCTGTCCAATAGGGTTCAAAAAGTGATTTAGGTTGGAGGGTGGAATTACAACCATTTAAGTAACCTGAATCATTTTATGAGAACCACATTAATGAGAGGCTGTAAATGAATTTAACATAGAAAATCTGAGACACAGGCTCTGCGGTGAGCAGCTGAGGTGGTCTCTTCATGTAATTGAGTCCCAAAGTCCTTCAGGCAGTAAATTGATTACATGGAGGTTCAAGTGAACGGTCTGTGAAGTCATAGGTACTATATATGTCCAATGTACCTTCACCCCAACTCATAAATGATACATGACAATTGTTTATTATAATAAATTCCCTTTCCTGCCCAAGGATAAAGGTGAACTGTCCTTATTTGAAAAGCTCCAAGTGAAAAAAATAAAAACAATAGACAGATTTTGCTGTCAAGTGTACAAGAACAACATGAGCTGATGCTAGTTAAGGTTGATTCAGCTGTTAAAAATTACTAGAGAGAATGAAGCTATCTACTTGAAATGAAGGATATCTGAACTCTTGGAAAGACAGCGTCTTAAACTGAAATAAACTCATATATGAATGTTAAGTAAGTTAGCTACTCTTGTGGAAGTAAGAGCAGCTTAAATTGATACTGAATACGTTTTACCAAATGCAAAGAGAGTAGGTTCACAAAGATCCCTAGGCTCCCCAAAGGATGATTTAGAACATCTGAAGTCAGCCTCCAGCCTTGAATTGCTCTCACAGAAACCAGAGAGAGAGAGACAAGAAACCGGATGAGGTAGAGCCTTGAAAAATTCACATTGTGTGCAGCAACAGAATAGCCCCCAACAAGCTCTGAGAGACTGCCATAACCCAGGGCAACCGCCTTGCAAATGGATCTGTTTGCAGTGTGTGCAGACAACCAGACTAGATTCAATCATCTGGCTAACTTGAATGCCATTAACAAAGTTGCAACAATACAGACTTTAGCATGAAGCAACTGCAAAGCTTAATTTAAGAACATAGCCAAGTGATCTAATTAGATAAAGTGGTTAATCCCTACATCTGTCTACAGAAGACTGGGAAGATTGGTTTGGCTTGGTGAGAACTCAGAATGAGATCCTAAATTAGCGTCTCTGTATTCATGACAAATCCATAATAGTAATGCTGAAAAAACATACACAGATTTAAAAACTCTCAGAATTGTTTACTTTACGCAGAAAAATGAAGTTGCACCAGTGTATTACTGCTGTAGGAACACAACAAGCCAACTCAGCTGCCTCTATCAATCCCACCAGCTGGTTAATCCTGTTAAGAGAAACTCAAATCTGTCTAAATGAAGTTAAATATAAATGATGATGTGGGCATCTCTAGCCACACAGAAATGATGTCAAGAAGGTCTTTACCCTTCCTGGGTATGACTTAAAATTGATACATGAAAAATCGGAATTCATATTTCATTTTTCATTTTCTGAAGAATGCAAAGGAGAGAAAAGTATTCAGTTCAAGCTGTGGAAAATACTTTGTTTTCCTGTTCTGTTGCTTCTGATAATGCCACAAAAATATACAGAGATACCTGGGCATCTTCTGAGTCAGTGTGTACCCCTTGCACTAAATAACAGCAGTGGAACTCGGAGCATCTACTCATACAGAGCTGTCTTAGGCTTGCTTAGCTGATGAGGCTGGATGCGATCATATCATAAAGCAAGATTGCTAAAGACATATTCTCATAGGATTTAGTTTTATACCACTATAATATATGAGCACATAGCTCACAACACTGGATTTTGGGCTAATATGTTATTCCAGAAGTCAGGCTGCCAGAATAAACCGACACATACTAAACCCATCAAACCAACTAATTATCTTGTCTGGTAACTTTTAGTGGAACACAGTGGCATTGGGATATCTATACCATGTTAATATTTCTTCCCATTGGTGAGTGGTCACTCCTCTACCCTAGAAGCCTACATATTCATGTAAATTCTTGGAGACAATACATGATTTCTGAAAGCTTCACAAGGCATGGAAGTGATACACACTCCATATTTTTCATTTCAGATTTCATCTTTGTGTTCTTTTAATCTAGAGATTTATGGGACACTGCAAAGATCTGCAATGATATTAAGTTTGCATTTGGGCAAGTAGCTCATGCTTTTATGGTTAAAAAATAATAAATAATGATAAATGGAAGCTATTTAACAAAACAATGTGGTTTACAGAACAAATTCTGAATGTTTAATTCTAAGTTCATGCCTGCTTGGAAGACTTCTAGTGTATAGTATTTTACAAGGACTCAAAGCTGGAAGAAAAAAAAAATCCATATTTTAGCACTACTCGAGAATAGAATTCTTCCATTCTATCTTTATGCAAAAATCAATAAAATAGCAATTCTGCAAAACATATTACACCACAGAACTGTATTTAACAGAAGGGTATTTTAAAGTCCCAAGTCAAGTAATAACCTTCTACCTCATATGAAAAGCCTTTTTTTCAGCCTTTAAGGATCAACTAAATATAAGGAAAATCTACTTGTTATTTTTCAGCAGGTTTGTTCTGAACTGTAAATTGAGTTGAAAGAGCACAAAAAAAACCCAAAAACAAAAAACCCCAAGCAAACAGACTGAATCCATATAACATTATTTCCTTAAAATCTATAACACGTCAGTGTTTTACTATTATTGAATTTGTCACAACATTAGAGTAATGCTAACAATGACAAAAAAGGTCAACATTAAAGCAACTTTCAATATCACAGACAAACTTAAGGTAGATGTCCCCATCACATCAGAGAACATCCACTCTGCCTACCTTAATTTCTAGTCAAATGGCCATTCTTAAGGACAATGTGCTTCACGTATCTTAAAAAAGGCCTGACCACTTCCTAGAAGTTTTTTACTGACTAAAAGGAAGCCTAAGCAATTTGGTTAGATTAGATATTTTCACAAGTATAACAGGTAAGTCACACCCACAGTGTTTACAGTGGAGCACAGAAAATCTTAGGTTGCTTGAAAAAATATCGATCTAAAAATTATCTTCCCAGGGACTATATGCCTTCACAAAGTAGCTCCATCAATTGGCCAATTCTAACCCAACTCCACATTTGGGTAAACATTCAAAACTACTCTTCATTTAAAGATAAATTTGCTCAGTCTGTCTGTTTGGCCTTAGGAACTGTGACTGGATATACTAATACTCTGAGCATGAGAAATTGCCTTCATTTCAATTTCCATTCCATGCTATCAAAAGGGGACAGTATCATAAACCTTTCCATATTATCAGGAAAATTCCTTTCTCCTCCTCTCCCCCCTCAAAACCCACCACAAAAATAGTTAAAACAGTAATCTCAGTTTGACACATCATCTAATCTGTCAAAGTCATGTATGTATAAAAAGCCACAGTTAGGAAACTGCTGTTACTTTCTAAGTAAATTGACAGGGGCAGCATAAGTCAGCGCGGGATTTAAAGGCAAGTGTCCCAGATCTAGTTTGTATTTCCCACATTTTATTTACAAGGAAGAATGATGTTGACAATATCTTGCCTTAAAAAGAAATGGCACAAGCCAAATGGGATGAAATCCACAGGATTCTGGAATAGTGTTAATGGACTTAAAAAACATAGCCAAAA
The DNA here is from genome assembly GCA_013400055.1 of Nycticryphes semicollaris. NCBI lineage: Eukaryota > Metazoa > Chordata > Aves > Charadriiformes > Rostratulidae > Nycticryphes > Nycticryphes semicollaris. Next base: position 1,084 of record VXBJ01002175.1, on the reverse strand, counting down.
ATCTACTGGTTCAGAGCAAATGCAATAGTAAGTGTTGAATGAAGGCCAGCATAGCAAAAATATCCTACTGAAGGTTTCAGAAACTTAAGCATGAAATTTAGCATTAACAGCACTGAAGCAATCACTGAAGTTCTATTCAGATAATACAAGGCATCTAAATTGGACAAGTTCTGATTTTCTCCTTGGTAGCATTTGTTCATCCCTAATTGAACCATTAATTCTTTTTTTCCCTCCTATCAGCAAAGAACCATTTGTCATTAAGATGAAATTCCTGTCCAAAAAAACCCCAAAAGACAACCTTCCTCCCTGCAAAAACACTTTTTTCTGACCTTTATAGAGGTACTTTGAATGAAGGAGATGAAGTAATTGCAAATCTTTCAGCAAGTAATAATGGAAATGTTAACAGCAATCTAGTTTATTCATACAAGCCCTTCCTCTAATTGTTCTCTAGCATGGCCCTGGATTATATCCAACTGAAAGCTGCATTAAATACATACATTATTGGCATCGATACATTACAAATAGTGTGGAAAAGATGTGCAGTTTCTGCCTTACATCCCAAACTAATGCAAACCAATTAGCATCTTTTAATTATGGTTGAGCAAATCTGAACACACACGGGTAAGTGTCATGATTCAATCTGGTCCCCTTCTCACCTCCCTGAAGTTCATTTAAATTTCAAAAAGATCTATTCTTCCTCATAGTCTATTTTTTCACGCCCAAGTAAAGTTTAAGAAAAACCCCACAACAACCCGGAAACTCCCAAAACCCACAGAAGCCCCCAATTATGGACAAGACAAAGTAATCATTAACACACCAAACGGTCTTTCTGGCCACGTTTTGTTGAGCTTTGGGGGCAGTAGGAGATTCCATGAGGTAACTATACAAGTGCAAGCCCTGAACACAGCTAGGCTGGGGAAGAATTTGCACTCAACCTAGTCACAGACAGAAGGCAGCTGTACAGGATTTGGTGATGGGTTTGTGGTGGATGGGGTTTTTTTGGTTTTTTGTTGGTTTTTTTTGTGCTGTGCCAGAACAACATTATGTTTTGATGCTAATTACTAGTTCACAGAATCACAGAATC
>VXBJ01002174.1:0-36187 GCA_013400055.1 Nycticryphes semicollaris | reverse complement strand
AAAAAAAAAAAAAAAAAGGTAAGCCCACAAGTAAACCATTGGTTTAAGGACAGCTTCTGCAGTTCCTAATCAGAACATTATCTGCATGCTGCATGTAGGTTGCACACTGGAAGCTGAATTAGCTTTCCTTCCTTTCGAAGTTGATTAGTATCACAAATATTCATTTATCTGCAAATTAATCCTCATAGATAAGGACATGGAATAGGGGCTGTTTTCTTTATAACTTAAGACACTGGAATCCATTCCATATTGCGTGCACTTTGGGTTTTTGTGGCCCATTTACTGATGAGAATACAGATTTGATATTTTCCAAATTTGAAAATTATCATCAAAAGAAGAGTTTCTCTGCAGAGAACTCTCCACTGTCCAATGGTTTCTCATACTTTCCTCATAAAGAGTATTGCCCCATGTACAGCTTCTGTTAGGTTTATTCAGAATGCTATGATAAACAAGCCAACGGTTTTGAGTAAAATATCAATGAAAAGTCAAAGAACTAATCGAAACTACAGCACCACCAAGGACAGAAGGTCTGTTATTGTTGTGATGTAGAGAAGTAGCAGTTGGTAATCTCCTTCCAGAATACAGATGTTTCCCTTTTGTATGTAGTACACCCAGGTGAACAGAGTAGGCTGTTATATGAGAAATCGGCATATGTCCTGACTTCTTCTCTTTCTTTAACAACACTGCTGTCTTGTTGTCTTTTCTAAGTAGTTTCTCCAACAGTACAAAATACCAGTTTGATGTCTCTTGGTCTCAATGCTTAGCAGACAGGTTTTGCTCCAGTTGCTGAAGTGAAAAAAAACCAAATGAGCTACTTATTCACCTGGGGGAATATGACTCATCCAGGGAAAATTATAGGGGAAGATGACCAAGGACAACATATTCTACGTTTGCTACCTATTATCTAAAGCCAGGGAGGATGACTACTAAGTAAAGCTTAATAGCTGAATCTTTGCAATAGAAACTGTCAATAATATGCCTTTTATATAATTTTGTTAATAAGTCTCAACAAAGCTACTTTCACTAAAACCACTTTAATAATGTTTGCTAAGTACTAAAAGATTTTGGCCGCTCTAACAATCATGTATTTTTTCTAAATTACAATTTAACAGTCATATTGTATTGCAGAGGGTATTTTGTGGTGTTTTGTTTTGGTTTTGGTTTGCGTTTTTTGGGGGTTTTTTGTGTGTTTGTTGGGGTTTTTTATTACTTATATTTCCTTTCAGTTTATGTTTAGGCAGATAGTGTTATAGACAAAAATACAAGTACAGTATGAATTTAAAGTATAATGTGTAAATATTTGTAAACTACATACCTTACCTTACAATCCATATTTTCTCATTGGAAGACAGACATATTTTTATCAACTTTAAACTTTGCTTGATCCCCACTGACTGGACTGAATGTTTCAATAATGCCTGATGCAAGTTGTGAGAAAATGACCCTGACAAGTACATGGCTATACTTTGCTCAAATTAAGTCCTAATTTTGCACCTTTTTTTTAATCCCCCTGAGGGATCTCTGTGTCTGGTTATAATTCCTAGCAGTTGGACACAACATAGGCAAAAGAGTCTACACTTGTGAATCCTGATGTTTGACTAGTGTATATGAAAAGTATTTATATGAGTGTGAAGAAATAAATTCTGAATACTGCACAAGAAAATATGTATTTTACAGGTCTGAGTTTCTCTAGAACTGATACCTCAAGCAATAAGAGTATAGCTTAGTGAGGAAAAATATAAATATATTCTAAATTTTCTTGTCTTCATACTTCTACTGAGACTGAAAAACCAATTTCTCTGTAACCATCTGCTAGTTTAAGAATTTTGAACTTTCCTTGAGAATTACAGTATTTGATGTATATGGGCAATAGAAACTAGACATCAGAGTTAAATTCTGATAAAGGATCTGTTCAACAAAAATCAGCAAATAATATATAACAGTAATTAATTACATGCAAACTATTATCAGTTTAAAACATGTCAATGGAATTTTAATATGATTTATTAACCATTGAATGCAGTTATGCACTTATTTTTGTTGTAAATGTTACAGGACATCCCTGAGAACTTTTTAACATCACACACCATTGATCAGGATTTGTCCCAATGCATGGGGACAAAAATACAAAGAAAAATCAAATCATTATCTGTGAGCATTTGTTACCTATGGTGAGTGTTACAGAGGAAGATACGAAATAATATGCAGGCAGCAAAGATATCATTATAGAACAGGAAAGAAAAAAAAAAAAAAAAGAAATAAAAAGCTAAATTTAGGAAATTTATTCCTAAATCTGTAAGATTTGTAGTCGTTTCATTACCAGAGACATGAAAGTTTATAGACCAAATATTTTTCCTCAATATCTTACAGTAATTCTACATATTCTCCTTATTTATATAAATGCATTTCCTTTTATTTAGCATTGATATACCTTGTTTTTTATTACGCATTATGCATAACAGTTCCCTGTTGAGTACAGATGCACCATCTGCTTGTATTATATCTTTGTTCTGGATATTCTGTTCTGGACAACAGCCAGATTTATCAGCATAAGCGTTTATGAAAAAAATAATGGTGTGGAAATATATATCTGGAAAGATACTTTGAACTGTTGAGTCAAACTTATGCAGTATTCATCTTTAATGTATATAACGAGGAAATAAGCTGTAATTAAGAGTGAGATTAATCTTATCTATATGTAATTATATAGAAGTTTCACTGGCAGTGCCTACCAGTCATTCAATTACCTACAGAACCACTTGCAGAAAGTGATTCAACGTTCCTCTCTTAGTTATGGTTAGAGTAAATGTTGCATTTTGTAAGAGGCCCCTTTCCATTGACTGTAGAGGGCATCTAGATAAATAGCTTACATTGTGTGTCTAAGTTCTAGACAGCATCCTGGTAGATGAATGTCACTTTACTCATCTAATCATTATTAAACACTCTCAATTACTATGCATTTTTGAACTATGCTTCATACTGTCAGATGCTTTGAAACCTGGGCATGCTGACAGGAAAGTCTGTAAAGGTGTGAAATTTTCTGTTCTTGCCAGAATGCTTGTCAAAGTTGTGGTACCATCACATAAGTTACCTTGTAAAAATAAGGGCAAACAAATTGATCTGTATTTTTTTGAATAGAGAAAAAAAATCTATAAAAGATTAAAAAAAATAAATTAAAAGGCTTTGCTCATTCAAAATTCATCATAAATTTATATTCCTGTCTTTCTAACACATACCTGTTTAAGCAATTTCTCATAGAGGTCAAAATACTATGAGAACATAGATATGCAATAATTTTATGAACTAAATATAGAATCTGGACATGAACTTTTGTATTTGATATATGATTTAAATTATAAGTTAAAAAGTTTAGCTTGATAAAAGACTGTGGGGAAGTAAATCAAACAAAAACAAAAAGCTAGCACCACTGCTTCCAGATCAGCATACTCTAAAACACTGATGAAAAACCGCAAGTTATGACGAGTTGACCCTGGCAAACAGGTAAACAGCTACCCAACCTCTCACTCCCCTCTCTCTCTGGATAGGAAAAAATAGAAGGAAGGAGAGAAGAGTTGTGGATTGAGATGACAGTTAAATAGGGAAATCAAAAGCTGCATATGCAAACAAAGAAAAACAAGGGATTAATTCACTGTGTCCCAACAGCAGGCAGAGGTTTAGACACTTCCTGGAAAGCAGAGCCTCAACACTTACAATGGTTGCTTGGCAAGAGAAAGAGCATAACTATGAAGATCCTGCCTTCCTCATCCTTTCCCAGAGCTTTTACTGCTGACACAATATCATATAGTACAGAATATCACTTTGGTCAGTTAGGGTGAGTTGTCTCAGCTGTGTCCCTCACAACTTCTTCCCCAGCCCACTCACCGGAGAGAGGGAAGGGGAGGGAAACCCTTGATACTGTGCATGCCCCATTTAACAACAGCTAAAACACTAGTGTTTTACCAACTCTGTTTTAGCCACAAATGCAAAGCACAGCACCATATGGGCTGGTACTGATAGGAATTAATTACATCCTGGACAAATCCAGTACGAAAGGCAATGGAGAAAATGCAAAATCTACATATTGCATTCAAGAAAAGACTGAGAACCTGAATGGCAAAGAAAGATGAGAATTTACAGGTGTTCTTCTCCATGGGAAAGGGTTATGTATTTGAAGAAACTGTACTACATTACACCCTTTCAAGCCAGCTATGGACACATTGAGATCCTCCAGCAGACTGATACCTGTGCCCTGTATTTTATTTTAATGTACATTCTTCCTTTAAATAGATACATTTTATACTGTAAAAGTGAAACTTTTCCTTATAGAGACAGCCTGTTAATTTGTTATGTGTCATTGCTCCAAGGGGAAGAGGAGGACTAGAAACTGAAAAGGTAAATTCAAAGTGAGAACCATGAATGGTAGGAGAGCTGTCACTCAGGGCACAGTATCTCACTGAAAACACTACAAAAATTCCACTACAAAGTGAGGACAAAGACTGCATGAGATCTGAGAAATGTTTTTCAACAGGGTCGTCCAAAGTCAGACCTGTGGTTAACCTAGGCCATATTTGTATTTATTCTGGAAAGTATAAAAGTTTCACAAACAGAGAAGGAAAAAAAAAAAAAAAACCCAAACAATACATAAACAATAAATAAGCATATAATAATAACTTGCTAAATTACAGTATCCAAGGTTAAATCTAAAAGGGCTTTTAATACACTAAACACTCTGTTATTTAGGTTCTTCTGTCTCTTGTCCCTTTTCTATATGCATTCTTGCTTTACAGTCATGGGAATGATTCAATAAGTAAGCACAGAATCTCACACAGCCACTAAGCTGAGTTATAATTTGAGCAAGAAATACTGAAGAAAGTGCCTATTTTGAGCTATTCAGAGATTTTTGTTTAGGGAACCTATCCAGAACCCAATCAGGAAAATTATATATTTTATCTGAAGCAATGGGGCGCAGGTTGCTATTACCTTTCAAAATTTCTAATGAAAGGTACCAGCTAAGAAGGCTCTGGTTTCGTACTATTCCTCACCCACTGAACACACAGAAAGAAAATATGAGCTCATTGAAAGTTTAAATTTATTGAAATTAAGATTTTTTTTCTTTATAGAATTTCCAAACTATCAGCTTATTATTAAAAGGTATGTGAGGGGATGGAGGAGCAAACACCACAGCCGTTTGCTCAAACAGTGGAAAAGGGGGTTGTTTATGGCTTAGTTTTCATGCTACTCTGCTGGAATAGAAGTCTAAGAAGAGAGGGAAGCTACTGTTGTATCTCAAAATATATTATAAATACTTAGTTTTTCCTGTCTTAAAATAACAGTATACGAACAGCAATACATTAAAACAAAACACAATATATGTTCCCCCTTTTTAATTTGAATGTGCACCCCAAGAATGAATGGAAGAAACCTTCCTGGTGTGCCAAGACCTGAAGTAGCATTGTTTTTTGACATTTGTAACTGGCTGATCAAATAATTCAATCAAAGTATTCTGGGAAAGGAGTTAAACAATTGTCTCTGAACTCATCTCCGTAGCAATATTTTAGCAAATGCAATTTGCTCTTGATTATTGCGTTCCATTTCCTTGTATTGGTGTTTGGAGACAAAATGTTATTTCCCTTTTATTTATGTGTTTATTTTCTTTTTCTCTCCCACAACTTCAGCATCACCAGGGTGAACTAGTATGCAAGGAAACCAGGCAAGCATTCAGGGCAGTGAAAAATGATTTGACATACAGAATAACTACAACTTAGAAGATGATATATTCATTACTTCCTGTCATCTCTTGGTTCTTTTGCTGGCAGGAAGAAATGACCCTCAATTATGGAGATCTATGGGAATCTTACTTTTCAGTAAAACTTGAATAATTGTTTCTGGAATTGTCTAACCTGCTAACTTTTGAAGCACAATGAATCAGAAAAAATATAAATAGTAGCTTGATAAAGGATTGGAATAGGTGAAATGGAAGATGTGAAAAGCCTAAATATAAACTGGCAGCCTTTTGTTCTTCTAAAACAGAAAAGAATGTTTTCTCCCATGCCACTTGTTACAGGTAGCCAGCAGCCTGACAAGATTTTATAGTGGCTCTTTTGAAAACGTACCAACATAGATTTTCATTAAAACGTTGTGTCTCGGCTAGCATCACTTTTGAGATATGATCAGTTTATCAAATACAGTTCAGTTCATAGCAAAAGGGCACTAAACATAGGAAAGTAATGAAAAAGTTCTTTTGCTTTAATGTGAAAATGTGTTCCAGAATCCTAAGGAATAAAAAAGGTAATTTTTCAGTTTTCCAAACATTGATTGTTATGTTTGCTTCCTAAGTTGAATAACTATATCTATGCCTTGTCCAAACACCCTCATGGGATACTGAAAATGTATTAATTTAGTCCAGTGATCTCACTCATTGTTAAGCCAATTAATGCAGTGTACTGAACATATTTGCTCAACAGTACTGTAACGTATCCTGTAACCTTTAATTATCACATTTGCCTATCTTTTTCTGAAATGTGGTAAAACATACGGTAATCACTCATATCTAATGAGAGTAATTCATAAGGCTATACATGAAAAAACAGTAAATGATCTAACAGACTCATTGCTCATACTTTGAAGGATGTGTCTTGCATAACAAATAATTAAAAAATTGAAATTACATTCCCAGAAATTTTGTGACTAATCCAAAAGACAACAAAATATGGCAACATTGTTCTTTCTGATAAACACAGTTTTAAGAAGCCTTGATACCTACTTTACATTTTGAACTTGTGGACAAATAATAATAGGTAGAGCTTTAGCTGTAATGTGGTTGACTGTATTACACATCTATTAAAATCTATTAAAATCACTGCAATACTCTACCTGATTTTTATAGGATTTATGAAATTTTCCATCTGTGACATATATCTAATAGTCTACCAAGGAAAAATTAGTTAATTCTTTTTAATTCTCAGTAAGGCATAAAAATAATACGATACACTATTTTAAAATGTAAATCTGTGCTCCCAAAGGTCCTGCTGAAGTCCTGACCCTCTATGTGTTGTAGCTGTAGTTCCCAAATGATTATAGAATTACTAAGAAGATAAAAGTCATTATCATCAGGAAAGAAAGGGAAAAAATAGGCTTAAAGAGTTTACTTCTGTGAATAAGAAAAGAATCCTGCTGGTAATCAGAAACAGCCAAAACAACACTAAGGACATCTCGAAGATTTAAAAGATAAGATCTCAGTATGTAATGATCGAATGCATCTGACAAAATGCTAAATAAGAACAAAAGCAAAGAAAGTGGTAACCAATTTAGAATCTAAATTATATACCATGAACTGTCCTAAATTTCAAGCTTCTGTTTAAGCCTGACCAATACAATTACCTGAATTCTGCATAAATAAATGGAAAAAAAATATCTGCAGAATCTAAGTCTAAATATTTCTCTCTCAGCTTATGTTATAGGGAATTTTCTTGGGCAATACAGGGCTTACTTTGAACAAATGAATTTAAACATAGTAGAAAGTTTTATACAAGGAAGAGTGCCTACATCCATTCATTTGTTCATTTAGAGTTAGTCTTGGAAAGTAGAGCAACAGCTTTCCAAATCTTTCCTAATTTTCAGTTGTCAGCATCACAAGTTGGTTGCATTTTCACAATTGAAGAGAAAGTGTTAGGCCCCTCAGACTGAGGTAGTCACTTACAGAGCCTCTGCTACAACAGTGTAAAGATATTGAGTATCCTTAGAGGTAAAGGCTATTTCCAATCAAGAAGCAAGATTAAAGGAAGGGATTTTTTTTACTGTTCTGGATGTGTTTATTATAGCAGGTCACGATGTTTTTAAATTTTCATACAGGAAAATCATCAAACACCAACACCTGAGAAAATGGGAATCTGAAGTAAAATAACAAATAAAAATGTAGCCACTGCAATATTCGTTTGCATGTATAATACTATCACCCCTTCACATAAAAATATAATTTTTTATAACATATACTCTATACCCTGGAAATGTTACATGAAGTTTTAAGCTGTTATGGTTCTGCCTTTCTTTACACTACTTGTAGAGAAAATACTACTGGTGCAGGGACAGGTGGGTGGGATGGGAACCAAACCAATAAAACGAACAACCAACCTAAAAAAAAACCTCCAACAAAGTAGGACAATTTAACATTGGAACACCTTGTATGGAAAAATCTTGCTCTCAACAGGACTGAGAGTCTTTGGAGTAATATATTACTTTATTAAGGCATCAGGAGAATAAATCATATAGAACCTAAAAATGGCTGATTTTATATTAGTTAATCACTCTCCATACAATCTATAGAAAGCTGCTATTCATAAGGAAATGTACACATAATGCTAGACCTAGAGAAAAAAAAAATTGCACAGGAATTTGAATCATGCTGATACCCACATGATTTGTCAGCAAGTCCAAGTCCAAGTCTTTAGATTCACCTCAAAGACCTCTGCTCCTTGAACTAACAAAAGAACTGATGACAATTGCGAACTACCTCACAAGCATGCCCCTGGTTCAGTCCTTGCCATTCTGACCCCCTTTCATGCCTTTTGTTTCTGTCCACTGTTTCCCTTCTCAGTTTATCCTTCTGCGCCTACCACTGAAGTCTTATCTCTGTTTGCCAGTTTTTCATTCATAATCATTCATTCGTTCATTCATATTTCAGCCTAATTGCTGTTTCCTTCCAAAAGTTATGTCCCACACTATTTGTTAAATCAGCATTGTGTGACTTCTATTTCCTACATCCCTTTGCATTAAACTTTTTTCCATGCCTTTCTTCCAAAATTTGCTTGATAGCTGCCTGCCTCCTGCCTATTCCTTCCTAAACTTCCCTTAGTTAAGCCTTTTGCATTCTGGTGTTTATTCCATCCTTCGGTCTGAGTCTAAAGATGTTGTAGCCTGAATGTGAATGATATATAGTTCTTTGGAGAAGTTGTCAAGTCACTGAGAACATATGCACACAGAAACAAATAGTCTATCCACACACGAGAACAGATGCAGAGGTATGCACCTAAGCAAACAAAAGTTTATGTCAGAACCCTCTTGCTCTTCTGCGTTGCTGTAAGTAGTTTAGAACTATAAAGCAACTCACAGCATTATTCTGCATATGGAATTATAAGAATTGCATTACCAAAAACAAACAGATACTTTCAGTATTCCATTAAAATTCCACTTTTTTCTCCACTTGCTTGTCTTACATAAATGTTAAGGTGATAAAATAACTACAATAATATGAAATAACTGTGAAGCTGTTACTGAAAAATTACTGTAACTTTTACTGAAATTTGATCCTAACTCAAGAAGAAACCTTTTCCTAAATTGTGGAATTGTGGAATATGTTACAAAAAATTTTCAAAATTAAAAAATAAACAAAGGGGAGATTCAGTCACCTAAATGTAGGTGTTTAGCACAATCTGAGTTGCCTTACAGTATCCCCTTTGGCCTCCAGTTGCTTCTCCTAAAATACAAATATCTCTCTTAGATTCTGTGTTACATGTGCCAGGGTGGCTGTCCTAGATTTGTGGAGATACTCTAAATAGTGCTAGACAGGTATCATGCATTCAGTTGCATAGTAGCAACTGAATCACTATCAAGTTACCCATTCAATATTAGTTAGATAGAGGTGGTTTATACAAAACTTAAATAAATGCCCCATTGGCCATGATGTATTACTGTTGTGTAGTCCTGAGAGTGGAGTTCCATGAAGAGAGATGCCTGTGGAACTGTATTCACAAAAGAGTTATTATGGTTTTGTCTTCTTGTCATGGAAATACATGTAATAAAACTCATTTGATCAACTAGATTGATAAAGGACTTACCCAGACAAAATCATACATCCTTTTCTGAACATTAGGTTAATTCTTGTAGGAGAGTAGAATAGAATAGAATAGAATAGAATAGAATAGAATAGAATAGAATAGAATAGAATAGAACCGAACCGAACCGAACCGAATATGGCATTTGGATTTGTTAATTTCATCCCTTTAATGATATCCCAATACTCCAATTTATCTAGGTGCCTCTGCAAGGCTTCTTGTCCCTCAAGAGAGTCAACTGCACCTTGCAGTTTGGTATCATCAGCAAATTTGTTAATGGTGCATCCAACTCTTGCATGCAGATTGTTGATAAATATGTTGAACAGAACTATCCCTAGAATTCAACCCTGAGGAACACTGCTGGTGATGGATCACCTGTCAGATGCAGCCCCATTCACTATTACTCTTTGAACTCTGCCCTTCAGCCATTTTTTCACTCAGTACACCATGAACACCCTCATCCCACAGTTGGGCAAGTTGTCCATAAGGATGCTGTGAGCAACAGTATCAAAAGTCTTAATTAATAAGGCTTTTGTAAGTCCAGAACAGCTACATCCACTGCCTTCCTATTATCTATTAGGTGGGTGACCTTATCATAGAAGGATATCAAATTAGTTACATAAGACTTTCCTTCTGTGAACCGATGTTGACTGTGCCTGTTTATTGCATTATTCTTGAAATGCCTTTCAACAGTACTCAGATTTGTTTCACAAGATGTGATTGGGTTTCAATATTTATAAAGCACTTGAAAATATAAAGATTTAGGTATAAATGGTAGTAGAGATGAAAATCATACTTTTAGTTAGCGAGCTAGCATCTTGTAGTTCTGCTTAGCTCCTATCTATAAATAAAAAGTGATTGACACTTGAACATTGAATTCTTTATAACTGAAATAATTTCCAACAATTTATTACTCATATTAAATATATGTTAACACCATCTGGCTTGCAGAGTTTTTTGATTCTGATGGCACGAATTATATTTTGATATTTATTTTTTTTTATGTTAAAGGTAAGTGTAGTTTTAAGTGAGTAGCTGCATCCTTTTATTTTTGAAAGTATATAAAAAATAACTATCTCTAGAGAGAGTGTTTTTATCAGAAATAAGCAACAAAATATCTTTCATGTTGTTAGATTAATATCTATCTGACGTACCTTTCAGATGATCACAAGTATTTATTAATGGACAGCTACAAACTAGCATACTGTTGAATTGAACATAAATTCTCTGTCATCTTTGGCAATAAATTAAAAAAATAAAATAGTTATACACAATATTCCTGGGAACATTGCCAAAAACAGTGAGATTTTTACAAACAGGTGTAGTACAATGCACAATTACATAATAAAGATACAAACTCTTTTGAAAAATATTGGATGAGGGTGGTTTGGAGTGTATAACACTAGACTGAACAAGTGGAATGTTCATTAACTAAGCACTACACCAGTAGATGATAAATATTCATAAAGTCTTTACTATTGTTTCCTACTAAATATTGAACATACTATTTGAAAACAAGTTTGATAGTAATTTTTTGTCTTACTTTTGGGAAGAAAGCCTTTATTTTCAGATGAATATGTAAAACCACTTTAAAAAAATAAATAAACAAAAATACAATGATTTTGAAGGGTGTACTTGCTTTGGAGTTAAAACTACTATAATCTTTCTCCCAGTCAAATGCCTGTAAAATAGAAGACAGAAAATATTTGTTATCTAAACCCTTTTAGATTTTGTTTGGTTATTAAAAAAAAAAAAAGTAGTAAAATCAATGAGTACTTGCTGTTTTAGCTGATAAAGGACAGACATGATGAACTGATAGGACCATCTGTTATTTAATAAAACACCATAGTAGTGTCAAGAAGTAATTCTGGCTAACAACATACTCCTCTAGAAACAAAAACTTAAATTACTGCTGTAGAAACTAAAGGCAATGATTTGTAAATCTTTGTGAAAGATTGCTTGTTTGTTCACCCCTTTCAGATAACATTTCCTCCCGTTGTTTTCCCTCCTTTCCTCTCTAGCATTCTTTTTTTTTTTTTTTTAATTTTCTGTTTAATTCAAATATCCCCAATATGAATAGTGTTAAGAAACAGTCACTGATTTCAACAGGAGAACAGACAGATATGAACAGACCTGTAAATCAAGAGATGGACAAATACATGGGATGGACTCTGAAGAAGACACAAATAGGGTATGCTCAGAGACATAGACCACTGAGTAAAAATACATAAACAAGAAAATCTACAGAATTTCAAAGCATAATGTAGCACTGATGAATGTTCTCCCCTTCTCTTTTCCTCATAACACTTTTAATTTTCTTTTTATTTTAATGATACATTTTATAAACATGCATCAAGCAACTTCAGATTACTAAAAGCTAGTGTCATTACCTTTCCAAACACACATTTCTGACATACGGCATGTTGACCACACAGGACTGGGAAATAGACTGCAATTTTTTTTTGTGCTGTTTTGCCCTGTGACCCAGTTGATATCCCTTAGGAAGTTCTAACTTAGAAAAGGTTCACTGTCTACAGTAGCCATAAGAATTACAGAGCCATAAAGTTTGCATAAAGATTAGGTTGGCCCTGTAGTTTTTAAACTTAATTTAATTTGTTGTACTCAGAGACCATAGGAAGATAAATGGGAATAACTTGATCTTTTCCCTAAATAGATAACTTACAGATGGATCCAATGAACAGGTTTGGATTAGTTTAGCAATACACTGCCTAAAAGCTAAATCTCAGCATCAGTAGAATAGTTCCTATTGTTACACATGGTGCCTCACACTAAATTGCACATTTAAACAGTAGTTACAGAATTAGACAGCAGTTCACAGGAACCAGACTACTGAATAGCACCCTATTGAAAAATGGCATAGAGGAGTATTCTGGAGACTCTTAATTTAAAAATACAGTTCCGTAAATTTCAACTCAGAAATAGAAAATTCCTTGTGTCATCTCTCCCTATAGGAATTTAATCATCTAGACTACTCCTTGATTTTTCTCAGAGCAGAAAATTCAGCTGTATTTTCAGCTGAGGCAGTCCAGCAGTTACAGTTTAATGATGAATTGTTGGTTTTTTATGAGAATTAGGTTGATGGTTGGACTAGATGATCTGAAGTTCCCTTCCAACCTAGACAATTCTACAATTCTATGTATGGGTTGTAGGCCTCTTACAGGTTTTGAGCCACAGCAATCTGCTTATGAAGACAATACAAGCCACACACCACAGCATATTTGTAGATAACTTTGAAGACTGAAATACCCACACCTACCTCACAAGTCTAAACACAGAAACTTAAATCAACCTGGTGATGGTGGGGAAGGGAGTGGAGTACCTGAAAGAACTTCTTAAATCTCAAATTTAATGTATTTTATGTATTAACTTCTGGCTGAACAACAATTAATTAATTAATCAAGTCCAATAAGAGCAAGAGAGACCATCTGGACCCAAATTTTTCATATTTTATTACTGTGAACTAAAGTCAGATTCCTTAGGGAAATGCCTTAGACTTTGTCTCTGTTAGATAAATTAGAGATGGATTGAGCTTGTCATCCTTTGCTTATTCTATACTTAGGATGAAAAATGCTTTTCAACAGTGTTCAAGGGGAACTATTCCTTGGAAAATTAACCAAAGTTCATTACTATAATTTCCGATAAAACATTCTGTGAATTCATTTTGGAGGGCTTCTAATCAGTAAAAGCCATATCTTGCTGCCCTTCCTTACAATAAAAGCTCCTGCTTGGAAAATTGACCCAGTAACTTCAGAGGAAAAAAAAAAAATCACTACCGACCAACAAAAAAGTATTAGGTGCGGTGCAATGCTCCCTAATGTAATTTTCTCTGTGTCACTTTCTTTTGTAGCGTCTGTACATTCTGTAGGGGGCCACTCTAGCATTCATGGAAGTTCTGATGTTCCAGTAAATTACATCTGGTTCCTTGAAGATATACTAAATTAGGTGCTCAAAATAGTTTGTGGAGTGAGACTTGTATGGGTCAGGCTTGAAGAGCTAAAATACTGGAATATATTCAGAATTAGAAATTAGACACAATTAAGTTATGGAATGACACTATGATTTCCATCTCCTTAAAAAAACT
Organism: Nycticryphes semicollaris; assembly: GCA_013400055.1. Classification (NCBI taxonomy): domain Eukaryota; kingdom Metazoa; phylum Chordata; class Aves; order Charadriiformes; family Rostratulidae; genus Nycticryphes; species Nycticryphes semicollaris. The sequence continues at coordinate 22,255 of VXBJ01002174.1, read as the reverse complement.
GGTATTTCTACTTCTAAATTTCACTTACCAGTTATAGAGAGAGTGATATAACAAAAATAGGACAATATGTGTAATGCCATACAGACTTTTTCTGAAGATTATCTATAGCACCTTCCAGGTTCATAAGTTGAATGTGTGAACCAAATTGTTTCTTTGTGCTTCTAATACCTTTGTGGAACTAATACCTTTATGAGTTCAGAAGTTTACAGTAAATAGACCAAACAGATAAAGGATCTTTAGAAATGCTATTGATATATAAATGGATTTAATGAGCTAACTTTGCCACAATACATTCTATGGAGCAGAACATCAAAAGTTTATAATATGAACAAGATATATATATGAAGTATTTAAATATATATATGTTTGGTGTGTAAGAGGAAAATCTTATGTATTACTTATGATTACTGAACCATCTGGCAGGCAATAGAAAGGAATTATTCATATGAATACACATTTAAGTAACTGAACTGAAATAATGTGGGACTGTTTTAAAGTTTTACATGAGGAAGTTCAATCTTTGTGTTGTTGAGTTCAGTCATGCTGTGGACATCTGTATTCTTAGTAGGTTGTATCCAAAACTGGAACTAAAAGAAATAGTTTTGCAGGCTTGAGTGTTTCAGTGTAGCAACAGTGTGTGACTGATTCAGTTTTTCTTAGGAAATTGTCATCTGTGAGCAAGTTCAGGCCATGCAACACATGAAAAGTTTAAACATATTATAGAGATGGTAACAATTTGCAGATCAAGAATTCAAAAAAGAAAATATGGACAAGAAAAGAAACAAACCACTCAGAAAAGAATAAAGAATCAGAAAATGGCAACTCAACAACAGTGAAGACTAGTATATTCAAGGATAAAGGGAAAGTAGTGCTGAAGGTCCGTTCATGGTCCATGCCTAACAAGGACTCAAGGTGGTTAGCTAGTGCTTAGCCTTGTAACACCCTGAGCCTAGGTGTCTTCTGTATGTATTATCCAGCAAGCAATCATTGTGTGATTCCAAGTTGTCTATGTTTGGGGGTTTTTTTTGTAGAATAGGAAGAGATAGCTAAATAAAAGTAATGCAGTGAGCAAGAGTTGCAAGGTCCCTAAATCTTGACTTGAAGATGTGTCATGCTCACATTTACACTAGGACTAACTGCCTCTTGATCAGGTTAGTTGTATCTAGTATGTATAGAAAACCTAGAGAAAAATACATTTTTGTGATATGAATCTTCTCATTCTAGGGTAGGTTTAGAATGAAAAATAGTCTACATTAATCTCACTCTGTTTTTCTTATTGACTAAAATGAGACCATGTGTGTAGTATTCAGTTGCATAAATCTAGGTTTACAGTGCCTTATATGACCTAAGATTGCTGAAATACCTACATGTGTCTGGGAGACATAAAGAAGAATCAGTGGGAGAGCCATCCACTTGTAAAATAGCAGTTGGAAGCTGTCTCTAATTTCCTGTGACTTCTAAGAAGGCTTCATGCATCTATGATCATGCAACTGAATCCCAGAATAATTTATGTTTTGGCTAAAATGTGAATATCTACATTTCCGATCTCTTAGGTTGACCAAAGGAGATCCAACTTCTGGTACCTACAAGACAGAGTAGTAGATTTAAAATTTAGTAAGATTTTTAAAATGTGTTTGTCTATAGAACATATGAACAAACACCAAAGAAGTGTGCATTGGTGTGCGGATGTGTGATTTGGTTGCTCTTTAAAATCAGGATAATTCTCTGTTATATTGAATATTTGCTGAATTTATTATTATTATTATTATTATTATTATCTGCTGTATGTAATCTGTGCTGAAGTGATGACTGTAAAATGACCTCAGAGGTCAAGGAGAGGCTGGTTTGAATGAGAAGCTGCTGATAATTTTATATGAAAAAGAATATTACAATTATTGTTGTAAATTTCCTAATAGGGGAGAAAGATTTTTGGTTTTTATGTATTTCTGTGAATGCACGAGAACAATCATATCAAATGTTGAAATGAAACGTAACAGCTTGACCCAGCTCTCTCTCAAGTAATTTACCTAAATGTGGACTGAATTGGACCTGGACTAATTGCTCAATGAAAACAAAGTAGGTCATTTCCAAGTAGTTAGTTATTGAAGAAGCCCTTTAAAAGAAGATAATCCTCACCAGGATGAAATACATGGGAATTTTCCCATTTGCAGGCTTAGAAGGCCTAAAATTCATCTAGTAGATACACAAGAACCTAGTGAAATAAAAATGTGAAATTTTAGCATTCATTGTTGCCTTTTATTGTCATAACATTTTTAAACAACTATCTTTTTCCCCTTAAGGAATGATATAACATGAAGCCAAATATACTTTGGAAAATACATTAAAATAAAATCTCTTGTATTTTTATCAAAAAATTACTTTATGCTTGGTAAAATACAAATATTATTATCTCTGTTATCAACATGGATTGATTTTCAAGAATTCAGACAAGTATAATGAAGAGGAGCAGATGACTTTCTACTTCTGTGTTCCAGACACAATTGAAATTCTGTATATATCAAAATACAGAAAAATTATAACTCTCACCTTTGACTGTATTTAATTTTTATGGTAAGAATTTAATGTTAAAAACATATCACAACTCCTACAGGTATAAACTTATCTTTAGAATCTTTTTAACCAAAACGCACTAACCTAATTTACTTATGATACTACTATATTGAAAATATATGTATTCAAAATTACTTTAAAAATACAGCATACATGTGAGAAAAATAGAAAAAAAAGATTTATTTTTTTCACATTATAAAAAAAAGTCATAGAAAAATTCTGCAACCATGTGGGACTTTGTTGCTCTCCCCAAAATCTCTTTAATTCTTTCCTATTTGTTTGTTTAACTCAGGCAGAAATACTAGAATAATGGGAACTTTCATATACTTCCCAAAAACTTACTTTCCAGTATCTGAAGGCAGCCTACAGGAGAGCTGGAGAGGGACTCTTCGTCAGGAAGTGTAGTGACAGGACAAGGGGTAATGGCTTTAAATTGGAAGAGGGGAGATTTAGATTAAATACCAGAAAGAGACTCTTTAATGTGAAGGTGGTTAGACACTGGAACAGGTTGTCCAGGGAAGTTGTGGATGCGCCATCCCTGGAAGTGTTTAAGGCCAGGCTGGATGGGGCTTTGAGCAACCTGCTCTAGTGGGAGGTGTCCCTGCCCATGACAGAGGGGTTGGAACTTGATGATCTTTGAGGACCCTTCCAACTCAAAACATTCTATGTTTATATGATTTCCACTATCAGGTAGAAAAAATGCTTTTTAGGATAACATTTTTTTTTAGGTTAGTTGCCATAATTCTTCTCATACTAGGTATTATTGCTTTTTTTTTCCACACGTAGGGTTTAAACTTTATGTAATATATCACAGTGTGTTGGTAGAATGAACAAAGTGAGATATGATGCATTAAGAACTTTATATCTTCAGTAGGAGCATTTCTATGTTTTGTACAAAAATTTGATATCCTTGTAATTTACTTATTCAAATTCATACTGGCAAAGGTTCAAAACCTGTTTGCCTGGTTGATTATAAAGCAGTTATTCTGAAATAAAAATAAAAAAAAAAAAAAAAAAAAAGAAATTCTGTCAACATGATTTTTGAGATCTGATTGTAAATTCTTGAGTTATAGGCAAAAAGAGTTACTCATGGAGTTGAAATAATTTTGTAGATACAGTATTTGTGTAAGAATAATGCAAAAAAACCTGCAGGTATCAATAAGTTTTCCATAATTATTACTAGGAAGATAGGTTAGAACTACTCATGAGTACAACAGACAATTTGACAACATATTATGCATCCAAATTTAAATTTTTAATGATTTAAAATGAGCAGTTTTTTTTCTTACAAATTATAGACGTGTTTTATCTTCATATAAATCACAAATTAAGTTAGCTAAATATATGTTGCAGTGAGCGAAGGTAAAGTTTCACACCACTCAAATTCTGTTCAGGCTTCTGAAAGGCACTTTGAACTAAATGAAGCTCAGTCAATGTGTTTCACATGATTAAAAGGATGAGCACAGTCATTAACAAAACTGACTAATGGACTAGAGGGTACTAAAACTCCCAGATGCCATCATGATGAAATGAAGGCATTTTCTTATTAATTTTCCTGCATAGATCTTAGCTGTAGTACCAGGAATCTATTACTTTGGAACTTCCCAGTCTGTGTAGTGTCATGGGTGCAGAGTGATATTGCTTATCCTACATCTAGAATTCTTGTCTTTTGCATTCCAGATATAATATAAAAATGTAACTTCTGCATCATATTTCACAAGATGTAAATTTATATTTATTTTTTGTGGTGTTGTTTCAGGTTAACCCTACTAATTCATTTATCAGTTACTGTCAATTCAATGCAGATTACATTGAATTTATTCAAGGAGTAAATAAAAAAGAGTGTGATTTAGCAAACTAGCAAATACATTAAATAAGGAAAAAGTTTATTAACTCTGAAGTGAATTTTTGCATTTTTTAGGAGCAAAGGTTGCAAAGTATTTTCCCATTGACTTAATCTATTTTCCTACTATACAAATTCCTAGCCTTCATTTATAAAGTTTTAATAGCTCTCAAATTAAGAGTTCTAGAATTCTATGTTTGTAATAACATCTCCTTCCACTCATTCAGTCATACAAAGAACTAAATAATTATTTAAGACAGGAGACCTGTGGAAGGAAAAATAAAACAGATTCTACTGGGCTTGGTTGTCACTCAGATTTGGGAGAGAGATGTTCTAGCCTGAAACATCAATATATTGAGTTAATTTCTAATTATTTTTCTTTGGTTTTATGGATATAGTGAACTACACATGCAGTTGAACCCAATGACTTAGAAAACAGAATATCTTTTCAAATATCCATGTTACACAATCACAGAATCACCAGGGTTTGAAAGGACCTCTGAGATCACCAAGTCCAACCATACACACACCAAAAAACTTCATCAATGTCAGCAACAAGACCATGCCACTAAAGGATGGCCTGAAGTGCCACATCTACATGTTTCTTAAATACGTCCAGGGATGATGTCTCAACCACCTCCCTGGGCAGGCCGTACCAGTGCCTTACCACTCTTCCAGTAAAGTAATTTTTCCTAATATCTAATCTAAACCTCCCTTTCCACAACTTCAGACCATTCCCTCTGGTCCTGCCATAATTCACTTGGGAGCAGAGGCCAACAACCACTTCTCTACAACCTCCTTTCAAGTAGTTTTAGACGGCAATGAGGTCTCCCCTCTGCCTGCTCTTCTCCAAACTAAACATGCCCAGTTCCCTCAGCCTTTCCTCACAGGACTTGTTTTCAAAACCCCTTACCAGCTTGGTAGCTCTCCTCTGGACACGCTCCAGCCCTTCAATGTCTTTCTTGTATTGAGGGGCCCAGAACTGAACTGAACACAGTACTCAAGGTGAGGTCTCACCAGTGCCAAGTACAGGGGCACCATCACTTCCCTACTCCTGCTGGCCATGCTGTTCCTGATACAGGCCAGGATGCTGTTGGCCTTCTTGGCCAGCTGGGCTCACTGCTGGCTCATGTTAAGCTGGCTGTCTGCCAACACACTCAGGTCCTTTTCTGCTGGGCAGCTTTCCAGCCACTCTTCCCCAAGCCTGTGGTGTTGCCTGGGGTTGTTGTGACCCAAGTGCAGGGCCAAAAACTTGGCCTTATTGAACTTCATACAACTGGCCTTGGCCAATCAATCCAACCTGTCCAGGTCCTTCTGTAGAACCTTCCTACCCTCAAGCAGACCAACACTCCTGCTTAGTTTGGTGTTGTCTGCAAACTTACTGAGGGTGCTCTCAATCCCCTTATCCAGATCATTGATAAAGATATTAAAAAGACTGGTCCCAAAACTGAGCCCTGGCAGACATCACTAGTGACTGGCCACCAACATGATTTCACCCCGTTAATCACAACTCTCGGGGCATGGCCACCCAGCGAGTTTTTACCCAGTGGAGAGTCCACTTGTCTATGCCATGATTCACCATCTGGGTTCTCCAGTCCAGGAGAATGCTGTGGAAGATAGTGTCAAAGGCCATACCAAAGTCCAGGTAGACAACATCCACAGCCTTCCCCCAATCCAGAAGGTGAGCCACATGGTCATGGAAAGAGATCAGGTTGGTTAAGCAAGACTTCCCTTTCATAAACCCATGCTGGCTGTCCCTGATTGCTTGGCTGCCCTGCACTTGTTGTGAGATCTCACTCAAGATGATCCTCTCCATGATCTTTCCTGGTACCAACGTCAAGCTGATAGGCCTGTAGTTCCCCAAATCATCCTTTCAACCCTTTTTGTAGATGGAAGTCAGGTTAACCACCCTCCAGTTACCTGCTACCTCCTCTGTTGACCAGGATTGGTGATATCACAGAATGATATGGGTTGGAAGGGACCTCCAGAGATCCACCCACTCTGTCAAAGCAGGTTCACCTACAACAGATTGCTCAAGAAGGAGACTTTCTGGGAAGCCTGTTCCTGTGCTCTGCCACCTGCAAAATAAAAATAAATAAAAATAAAAATTTCCTCTTGTTCAGATAGAACCTCCTGTGTACCAGTTTGTGACCTTTATTCCTCATCCTCTTGCTGGGAGCCACCAAGAAGAGTCTGGCCCCATCCTCATGACACCCACCCTTTAGATATTTATGACCATTGATAAGGTCCCCTCTCAGTCTTCTCTTCTCCAGGCTAAACAGACTCAGGTCTCTCAGCCTTTCCTCATAAGAGAGGTGCTCCATTCCTTGATCATCTTTGTAGCCCTGAGCTGGACTCTCTCCAGCAGTTCCCTGTCTTTCTTGAACTGAGAAGTCCAGAACTGAACACAGTAATCCAGATATGGCCTCACCAGGGAAGAGTAGAGGGGGAGGATGACTTCCCTCGACCCGCTGTTCACTCTTTTTAATGCACCCCAAGAGACCATTGACCTTTTTGGCCACAAAAGCACACTGATGCCTCATGGCCATCCTATTGTCCACCAGGACTCACAGGTGACCCTAATCTGTATCAGTGCATAGAGTTATTCCTACCTAGGTGCAGGACCCTAAACTTGCCCTTGTTGAACTTCATTAAGTTCCGCTCCACCCAACTCTTTAGCCTGTCAGCTCTTGATGTATGGCAGCACAGCCTTCTGGTGTGTCAGCCACTCCTCACAGTTTTGTATCATCAGCAAATTTGATGAAAGTACTCTTTGCCCCCTCATCCAGGTCACTGATGAATATGTTGAAAAAGACTGGACCCTGGGGAACGCCACTAGTTACTAACCTCCAACTAGACTCTGCAGCACTGATCACAATGCTCTGAGGTCTGCCATTCAACCACTTCTCAATTCACCTCACTCTCTGCAGTGAGAGAGACAGTGTCAAAAACCTTGCCAAAGTAAAGGTAGACAATATTCACTGCTCTCCCCTCACCTCTCCAGCCAGACATGTAGATGGCTATCAGACTGGTCAAGCATAATTTCCCCTTGGTGAATCCATGTTAACCACCCCTGATAATCTTCTTTTCCTACACATATTTAATGATGACATCCAGAATGAGCTGTTCCATCACCTTACCAGGAATGTAGGTGAGGTTGACTGGTGTGTAGTTTTGTGGGTCCTCCTTATCCATTTTGAAGACTGGAATGACATTGACTTTCCTTCAGTCCTCAGGCACCTTTCCTGTTCTCCACGACTTTTCAAAGATGTTGAAGAAAGGCTTAGCAATAATATCTGCCAGCTCCCTCAGCACTCATGGTTGCATCCCACCAGGGCCCATGGAATTGTGGGTGTCAAGTTTGTCTAGAAGATCTCTAACCTCTTCAACCAAGGGAAAATCTTCCTTTCTCCAGACTTTTTCTCTTACCTCCAGGTAAGATTCTGAAGCCCGGCCTCAGCAGTAAAGACTGAACCAAAGAAGTCATTCAGTAACTTTGCATTTTCTGTATCCTCCGTCATCAGAGCACTCATCTTATCCATGAAACACACATCTCATTCATTACATTGTGATTCATTGTATTGCTGTCAGAATAATCTGCTAGTATGATGCCAAGAAAATACAAATATCTAACTGTTTTGGTAATCTGGGCTGGAATTCAAACCAAATCACAAATTTTTACCAATGTCATAAACTGTTAGCTGATTGTCTCCTGAACGATCTTAAAACCTCAGTGTTAAATTTTGTAGGTGACAAGTAATTTTCTTGTTACCAAGTTATTCCTTTTGTTATTGGTTTCAATTCCCTGTAGTTACACCATCCAAAAATAAAAAGCAAGAAAAAGTTAGATGTAAAATGTATTGAACTTAAAAAAACCCCAAAACCTCCAAAAGAAAACCAATCAACTTTTCATGTACTGCCTAACTTTTGAGAATGAAACAGTTAATAGCAACTAAGTTTCAATATTATATTTTTTTTCCCAATAAAAATTAGCAAACTTTCTGAATTGTAACCACAGGTAGTCCTCACATCTCCAGAAGTGGAGAACATCAAAAAGTTCACCACTTAAGTCACAAGACTAAATAGGTAAGACTCAGTAAATAAGCATTTCTCTGTCCACCATACCTGAGAGAGATTATTAAATCATGTTTAGCAAGTTATTTGAGAACACAAAAGTAGGGCATGGAAGTGGTGCTTCTATTTTCCAAATAGAAGGAACAATTCCATGGGATACTGAAGAAATGGGTTAAAAATCCTACCTCTGTTGAGGTGACAACAGTATACAATTTCTGTGTTTAAGAAAGATGTAACAGTCCCATGATTTTTGACTAATCTGGGACAGAATTTTCTCTCAAGGATTTCCATTTTGCTTGCAGTAATTAAATATACATAAATCCAGACTGAGATCCCAGCTGGAGGGGAGAAATATCCCATGAATATATGCCTATTTTATTCAAAATGGAATGGAATCCTCAGACATTTCAGAAAACAATATATTTTTACAGTGCTCTATTCCCAGTGTTTCCTCAATCATCTTTAAGTTATCTGCTCTCAAGGTTATTGTAGCTTGAATAAAAAGTAGAATAAAAAGATGTCATCATACTTTTTTTTTTTTTTTTTTTAAAAGGAACTTGTTTACATACTTATTTCCATAAGATAAATCAAAGAAACTACTGGTGAAATACACAAAAACACATAGATTACCAAAGCAAAATTTAGTGTTTATGTTCAGAAGAATAGCCTAAGAACTAGCATACCTACAAAGCCTGTGCAGACAAAAGCCTGTAGTCACACAGGTACAGATGATGAGAAACAGAGGTGCTAATCATCTAAACTATTTCCAACTACAGCTGTTAAGAACAAGAAACAAGAAGCCATTCATCTTACCTTTTTAAAGATCTACACCGTAGATGCCAACACCCAAGCTAGTTCCTACTCAAAAAGAAATCCCAAAATAAGTTGTACGAATCATGCATTGGAAATGCCTATTTATTTACCTAGACTAGCTTAAGAGCCATGTCTTAAACTTACACATAAGATGTTAAGCAAATGGAATTTTATTCTGAGGGTTCCCATTTCTACATCTTTTGAAAGGTTTAATTTGCTAGGAAACTTAAAAGAACACCTCATTCTGAGAGCATTTGTCAAAACAAAGTTAAAGAAGATGGTCTTCTGAACATGCCTAGTAATCTGAGCTTTATGTCAGGACTTGATTTAGAAAATTAAGCAAAATGAAACATGATTTGACAGCCTGATGCTTAAGTCACTCTATTGACTGTAGAATCCTTATTCACTCACTGTGTCCTGTTTTATTCTCTGCCTTCTGACAAGCTAACGTTCAGCCTAGGCATTCTGAGGAGTTGCATTCCTCTACACTCTGCCCCCTTCCTCACTCTGTACTCCACTTTCTTTTGCAGACAGTGCTCAAAGAAATGGGTTGGAGTTGGTGTAGTACAGAAGCACACTTCAGGCATTTCAGAATTGTGAGCTCTCAGAGCTGCGGATATACAACTTAGTAAGTGTGCACAGTGAATATTCAACTTAATGTGAAGGCGAATTTTTCATTCTGATTATTAAAATGCCTAAAAATATTTTTATTTTAGGCCTCAGTCTCTAAAAGACCAGATATGAAAACTTTGAGCATTGCCTTGTACCTCAGACAGTCGTTATTTTTATATTCAGACTTTTAGCTGTAGTGAATCAGTTCCTGGGTTCTTCACTTCTTTCATGCGTATGAAGGTACTCTAGTCAAAGAATCATAGAATCATACAATGGTTAGAGTAGTCAGGGACCTTAAAGATCATCTAGATCAAATACCACCTGCCACAGGCAGGGACACTTTTCACTAAACCAGGTTACTCAAAGTCCCATCCAACATGGCCTTGAACACTTCCAGCAAGGGGGCATCCACAACTACTCTGGGCAACCTATTCCAGTGTCTCATCACCCTCACAGTAAAGAATTTCTTCCCAATATCTAATCTAAATCTACCCTCTTTCACTTTAAAACTGATAACCCTCATCCTATGACTACACTTCTTGATAAAGAGTCCTTCTTCATCATTCCTATAGGGCCCCTGCAGATGTTGGAAAGCTGCTATAAGGTCTCCCTGGAGCCTTTTCGTCTTCAGGCTGAACAACCTCATCTCTCTCAGCCTGTCTTCGTAGGAAAGGTGCTCCAGCCCTCTGGATCACTTTCGTGGTCATCTTCTGGAGTTGCTCCAACCGGCCCATGTTCCTCTTTTCTCGGGGTCTCCAGAGCTGGATGCATGACACCAGGTGAGGTCTCATGAGAGCAGAGGGTGGAATCACCTCTCTTGAATTGCTGGCCATGGTTGGGGTTTTTTTGTTTTGTTTTTTTGGGGTTTTGGTTGTTGTTGCAGTTGTTGCAGCCCAGGATAAGAGTAGCTTTCTGGGCTGTAAGTGCACATTTTCAGCTCACGTTGAGTTTCTCATCAATCACCCCTCCCCAAGTCCTTCTACTTCGGGCTGTTCTCAATCCATTCTTTGCCCAGCGTGTATTTGTGCTTGGGATTTTTCCAACCCACATGCAGTACATTGCATTTGGCCTGGTTGAACTTCATGAGTTTTGCATAGGTCCATCTCTCAAGCTTGTCACGGTCCCTCTGGATGGCATCCTTTCCTTCCAGCATATCACCTGCTCCACACAGCTTGGTTTTGTCAATGAATTTGCTGAAGACGCATTTTGTCCCACTGTCTATGTCTCTAACAAAGACATTAAACAGTCCTTGTCCCAGTACTGACCCCTGAGGAACTTTGCTCATCACTGGTCTATAATTTGGACATTGAGGCGTTGACTGCAACTGTTTGAGTGTTACCATGCAGCAAATTCCTTGTGCACCAAGTGGTCCATCCATCAAAACTATGTCTCTCCAATTCAGAGAAAAGGATATCATGCAAAACATGCAAGTGCAGGTAGATGACATCAATTGCTCTTCCCCTGTCCACTAATTCCATAACCCCATCATAGAAGGCCACCAAATTTGTTAGGCACAATTTGCTCTCAGTGAAGCCACATTGGCTGTCACTGATCATTTCCTTATCTTAGCATAGTTTCCAAGAGGATCTGCTCCATGATCTTACTGGGCACAGAGCTGAGACTGATTTGCTTGTAGTTCCTTTGCATTTTAAATGTAGGGGTTATATTTCCCCTTTTCCAGTCAGAGGGAGTTTCATCAAAATGCTTCATCTCAAATATGATTGATATTGGCTTAACAACTTCACTCACCAGTTCCCTCAGGACCTGCAGATGCATTTTTTCAGGTCCTACGGACTTGTGCAACTTCAAGTTCCTTAGATGAAATACTCATGAAATACTCATAAGAATTTGATAACAATGAGCATAAACTGAAAACAGTGCAAGTTTTGGGTATGAGGGTATAAGTCAAAGCAGGGACATACTGGGAAAGAGACAAATCTACTCACTCATGGCCATGGATTCATATAAATCAGAAACCTCTTTTTGAATAATAATAAACATTCTCAGTACTTGATAAGAATAGTTCACATAGTCTATAAATGGTCTGGGCCATATCATCATGGCGAATTAATTAGATCATTAAAATAACGTTGAAAGCATTCTAAAGTTAGAGTCAGTAAACAAAGACAATTTTAAAAGGAAAGGAACTGAAATACCATAGTCTATCATGGAGTTGTTTCCTTATTTCAGCACAAGGTCAGAATAAATCTATTGCAGGAACATTTCTATTGACATAAAAAAATGACAATAAGGGCTGAGAAAATATAGGATTGCTTCTGATGTACTGTGCTGGCAAGTTTTTATTTTTGCCAGTATATTACATGGGAAGCATATCCCCAATTTAATGTTCTTTTGAAAGAGAAGGAAACTGAAACATACAAATTTTATTCGTAAGATTATACATAAAGAAAGGGGTATTTTTCAGTAGTTCTATTCATGTAGAGTAGGTTGACATTGTATATTTGTTATATAAAGCGCCTAACCTGTTCCAAAGGCAGATACAGTAATTCAGGGTACTCACAGTAACCAAGTACTCACTAGGGTACAGAGCTCAACACAGTGCAGGTCTATGACTCTTGTAATATTTTGTCTCTAGTGTTGTAATATCACTCAGCAATTAGTTCTCCTGAAATAAGCTAATTATGAGCCATAGCTATCACTATTGTTTGTAAGGAGAAGAGAAGAGAAGAGAAGAGAAGAGAAGAGAAGAGAAGAGAAGAGAAGAGAAGAGAAGAGGAATAGAGATAAAAAAAAGGAAGGGGGGAGGAGAGGAAAAGAAGGAAGAAGGAAGGAAGGGGAAAATGAAGGGAGAAATGGAGGATGGAGAGGGAGAGAGAGAGAGAAAGAGCAGGGGGGAGCTTTGGAGCTTTATAGTGAGATTACAGATTTCTTACCATTTAAAACCCATTAAAAAGAACTGTAGTCACCCACATGTCAAAACAAGCAAGAACACAAGATGATATAGAGGCTCTAAGAGATGAAGAAAAGAGGAAGATAAGAACTCAAAAAAGATCAAGAATAAGCCTGTTGCAAGGCAAAACTGCTAACAGGCAGATAAGAGCACACAGTGGTGTTACCAGAAAAAAAAAGATAGTGACTATGTGAGGTATGAAGTATTTATAATGAGTGCAGCAGAGAGGAAAGCTTACCTTGACTACTGAAATTTAACCTTCCTTCAGAGTAAATGAGTGTGAAGAGCTGGAAAAAGCTTCTGAAGTTCAAGATGAGAAAAGAGGGAACAATACAATTATGAAGGAGAGAAATACTGATACAGTAACCTACAGTCAAAACTCAGAAATAATGGAGAGAGAGAGAGGAATAAGAAAATTAAATAAAAAAGAAAGCAAGCTCATCTTTTTTTATACAGTCTAAAGGAACTTTGTGGAGTTTACCACAATCCAGGAAGTCATTAAGCACTTCTGGGCTAAGAAATGAAAGTGGTTTTTGAAAGTGGTTTATCCTGTGAAGACTAGTATGGTGAGCTAAAGATGAAACTCTTTCAAAAAAATCTCTATTGTTATCCTCTTGCCCTGAGTTTATTTATTTGAAAACCTTAGCTTTTCTTTCTTGTGTCCAAACAAACTTCATCTTTAAACATTCAGAATTCTTTCAGTATATTTTATGGAGGTTTCTGAAAGAAAATATTGTAGGACATCTGCCTCACAACTCTGACCAATACAGGTTTACCTCATAACAAAAAAAAAAAGTAAAAAAGAAAAAAAGTTTAAATTAAAGAAACATGGAATATATTTTCCTTTAATTAACTTCAGTGAAAAAGTCAAGACTCTCTCATGTTAAGAATCACAGTATGCTTAGCAGATGTGAAGAAAAGCTACAAATACAAGGCAGACCAATCCAGGTGCGTGGGAATACTTGAAAAAAAAAAATTATTTAGCCTGACAGTATTCCAACCATAGCAGCTACAATTTTTCATAATTTAAATAGTTTATTGATCTAAAGGGTGGTAAACAGCTGAAAGGAACTATGAAATTGGTTATATTAATAACATGTTTATATATTAAAATACTTGCATTAGTAAACAGCAGAAAAACAAAACAATGTATTATTTTGTTTGCGTCTATGATTAGAAAAACTAGCAGAAGACAGACCTATTCTCTTTGCCCCAAAAATGAAACTGGACACACTAATAATATCTTTCCTCATTGAACAGCACAGTTCACATTTTACATAGCTTTTTGCTACATTTGGTACAGTAATATCTATCAAGGCGTAAATTCACTTTCCTTTTACAGTTCATTAGCAGTTGCAATCCAGCCAATAGGGTTTGCATGAACTGGTTCTAGATTGTTTCTAAGATCAGACTTGAGATCATTCGGTGTTGTAAGGCACACTAAATAAAAAGAAATATCTCCTTGAATTGTAATACATAACATTGGGCTTGTAACTATAATAAATAATTTTCTGTATTATTGCTGCATCATTTAAACCTTTCATTTACAAAGAATTGTGCTTTCAAACACATAAAACACGCATGTCCAAGCAATATCTTACAACAGTGAACAGATTCTCGGGAGATCGAAGAGGCATCTAGTCCACATTATCCCTGTATCTGCATTCTTGTAAGGATTGTCTTAAATATTTGACTGACTTTGAACATGTATAATCTTGACTTCTGAATTAACAAGCCAGGAGATAGAGAACAGTGCACTTTTCCTGTCTTTAAGGTAAAATACTTTGTTCTAAAATTATGTTGGTAGGCTCTTTGGAATTATATAATGCACTGTTTTATGTCAATTTATGCATAGATGGATGTGGATTTTGTAATGTGTATCCTCTGCTAGAATTCAGTTTCTAATATGTTTATATATGCATTTGTCTTGCATAAAAAAGCCGTGTTTGTGTTTTTCCTCAGAACTCCCATTGAACTATCTAGACAAAAATGAGAGCATTAGAGCTGTATTTTTTTCACCTGATAACAAATTCTTGAAAGACAGTTCTGTCAGCATATAACCATTTCAGCACAGTCATCAGGCTCTTAACATAGGGAAAGGAAAGGGCACCTGCCTCATAAATTTGCTGTTCCTTTCAAAGGGTTTGTGTCTCTAGAAATGTAAGCACAAAAGAGAATCTCAAACTCCAAGTGACTGACCTCAATAAAAGCTGAGACAGGAATGGCTTGGTTCACTTTCAGCTTCACAAACCATAGAATAAATGAGATTGGAAGTGAGGTAATCTGGTCTAACCAAAGCAGATCATATTACTCAGGTCCTTATCAAATTAAGATTTGAATGTTTTCATGAATGGCGCATTCACTATCTTTCTGTTACACCACGTTCATGGTATAACTGGAACTTGTCGTACCATGTATTCACTATTGCTTGCCCTTTTACCTTGCACACACAGTAAAAATCTACCTTCTTGGTGCCTTTTGAGTGGCATCAGCTTTCACATGCAAAGTCTCCCAGGACTCTGTGCTTAGTGAAAAAATTCAGGGAAGGGAATCAATGCTTTGAGCCTAATAACTAATTCTCTTACCTTAATACCCATCTGTCCAAACCATACCTCATCAATTTACCTGTAAGGATATCACTGAAGTGTCAAAAGCCTTGTTAAAGTCAAGGCAAACAATATCACTGATCATCCTGATCCAGCAAGCAAATAATTTCACCACAGAAAGCTAGCCAGTTAGTCAGTCGTATTTTATGCTTGGTAAATCCACACTGCTAACCACCTTCCTGTTTTTCATGTGCTTGAAAGTTATTTTCAGGAGTTTTGTCTTCATAACCTTCCTTGAAGCTGGGGTTATGTGAAATAGGATGTTATTCTCCAAACTTTTTTCTTTCCTTGAAAATGTTATGTTATGTTTGACTTTCAGGTTACTAGAAATCTCCCCTGAAAGCCCTGATCACCATGTCAAAATTGACAGGGGCTCCCTCAGTATCTTTAGATGTTTCTGTGATGGGCTCACTTTGGATGGCTGCCAGACCCTACCCAGCCACTCCATTACCATTCCTTCTCAACAGGTTGCAGGAAGAAAATAGTTTGAAAAAACTTACGGTAGAGATAAACACAGGGACATCAGTTACCAACTACCATCACAAGTAAAACAGATTAGACCTGGAGAAAATTGCTAATTAAAAATAGAGTAAAATAGCGAGAAAGAAAGACAAAACCTCAAAGCATCTCTGCCTGTTTTAATGCAAGCTCAACTTCACACCTTCATTCCTAACTGCTCTATCTCCTAACCCCCGAGTGATGCAAAGGAGATGGGTAATGGGAGTTGCAGTCAGTTCACAACACTTTGCCTCCGTCGCTGGGTGGAATTTCCTAAATCCATTCCTGCAAACTTTGACAAAGTTTCTATACTCTTGCTGAGTACTCCATCCCTTCTTCAACCTTTTGTGTACTTTATTTTTTTACTCAGTGAGGATTTTTTTTTTTTGTTCAGCATTAACAGCATCCTGCTACCCACACTTAACTTTCTCCACATCAGAATGGGTTATTCTTGTGCTTTGATGGTATTTTACTTATCAACTATCTCTCTGGGCCACTCCATCCTTCAAAACGGAACTCAGAAACAAACAGATTTTACTCTCCTATTTTGGGATCTGGTACTGCTCCTCAGCTTGTTCCTTTCTCTCAGGACCTTAAAATTCACTTGTAAGCCAAGTCTGCCATCATTTTCATAGCTTTGGCTAATTCTTCCTTAACATTAAGCAGCAGGTCCAGCAGACTAGTCCTAATTATTGGTCACCTACATTAAGAAATCCTCTTAAACACATTCCAGAAATCTCCTGGATTGCTTGCAGCCAGCTGTACCGCACTTCCAACAGAAAGCTCCTGATGGTAATCAGGGACTATGACCATGATATTCCTTACAGTTGTCTGAAAAGATTACTTATTCTACCTTCCTAATCTTGACTGCATAGTAAGACAAGATGCCCACCATGATGTTATGCATGTCAGTCTCTTCCCTGATCTTCATCCATAAGTTCTCAGCCTGAGAAAAAACAAATCAGCTGACGACAAAAGATTGATAAGTTGCACCATATGCATTTGGGTTTTATGATAGTTTCAGAGAGTATTCTGGAGACAAAAGTTTGGCAGTTCATTGAAATAGGAATGTGATTAAGTCAAAGGTATGAATTTAATTTAGAACTGATTTAAAAACTAATGGCTTTTCTCTGAAATTTTGCATTAAATATGCCTTGAAAGAAATTATGACAGCATCAAAGAATGTATAAAAATTTCTTATTAGCATAGTTTTGCAACTCTTTGCCACAGTATAAAAGTTTTTACAAGCACAATTTATTTGTGGTTGCAGAAAAGAAACTGATTTTTGAGAATTAACTTGAGGGAAAAAGCTATTTTCAATATCTTCTGGACCTTTCCAGTGTTCTGATAGAGGAAAAACGATTAAGCATAAGTGATGTACAGCTTGGAAAGAGTAGAACTCAGTGTAGCATAAGCAGCTATCCTGGGAGAAAAAGTACAGAGAAACAATGGAATAAATTGCAGTTGATGATAAAATTGGCTGAATCATTTCACATTATTTTCACTTAGCTAAAAACTTGTTCTGCTTTCACTACTACCTTCTGGGCAGAAAAAATATTTTAAAGTGCCTTTTATGTATGCAGGTATTTGGGGGGAAAAATCTCTTTTCAACAAAACATGTCTTTTCAATAAAAAATATTCCTACATGGAAATAACCAGGATAAATTTACAGTAGTGGTTTGACCTGGCTAAAAATCTCCTGTATATTATCCTGGACATCATCATTGTGAGTCTTCAACTTAACATGAGTTTTTTGCTCAGGAAGCTCATGACATTTCTATTCCATTACAGAGTACTCATATTATCCACTTATGCCAGTCTATTAGTTAACACACAATTTTCTGCACTTCTCTTGAGGATAAAAAAAACCCAAACAAACAAAAAACCCCAACCCAAACCTGAAGGATACATCTAATACTATGAACGTTTTCTTTGTGGGATGGGAAGCACTGAAACTTTATTACATCTTTAGAGGTCTGTTGATTTTAGGATATTCTCAGAATGCAGGAATGTATGCATGGGGTACTTAAAGCACCGCTGCTTCACTGCACGTTTTGAAGAGATGTGTTATTAGTCCTGTAGCCCCTGAAGTACAATATAAAACCCATCTACTATAAAATCTGTAGAAATGAAATACTTTAACTTGGCTAATAAGAACATGCTAATAGTGGGAGCAAACCACAAAAAAGAGGCAGTTTAATATTGTGCCTGTAATAATTTGATTGTGTAGTCCCCATTTTATAGCCAAGATAACTTACATGTTTCAAGATACTATAATTATTATGAGACCTTTCTGCAATTAATGTATTTTCTGAAAGTCAGTTCAAGGAGGCTTCACTCATTAAAAGAGTCTCAAGCAGCTTCAGGCTCCTCTTCCACCCCCACTTGCTGTTTGCAGAGGAAAAGTGTGTTACAAGGTCTAGTAATAACCATAATCTCCTGAGAGATGCAAATCAGCAAGATAGACCAAGGACTTGCAGAAGTTCACAAAGTTCTATGAATCTGCAGCTGAGGTGTTATTGAACTGTAAATGTTCAATGATCTGTCACTTTCAAGATCCATATCCCATGCCTAACTATTACCTCAAAATAATTGTTTTATTGCAGAATGTTATTGATTTAAAGAAAGTAAAATTATCCCAAATGTGTGTTCAAGAACAAACACATTTGATAGGTTTTAGATTGAAATGTCCTATTGAGCAAATTTCAATACTACCATATAGCTGAAGTCCAGAAAAATTATATTGTGATGGAACTTTTGTTCAGTTTAGTTTATTATAGTCATATGTTTTTACTAGCAAATTACCTTTCTCTAATAATTTATATAATTCCCACATTTAAAGGAGCAAATACTAGTAAAACCTAAAAAAAAAAAAAAAATTTCCATGTATGTTTAATTCAGTTATTACAAAAATAAGTTTCACATTTTTATACACAGAATTTATTGCAATTTTTCACAGGAATGATGTCTTAGAAAAATGTCAGCATTTCTTTCTTAAGAAAACTTATTAACAAAAGTAAGTTGAAAAATATATTTATGGATATTCAGATTTTAATATTGTGGGGGTTTTGTACTCTTTTAATAATCTTCAAACAGAATTTTCCTTTTATATATTGTTTAATGGATAGGGCTTTCATGATCTTTGGACACAGTTCCCTAGGGAATTTAATTGTCTCCATTCCCCATCAATTTCAATTTAATCAGCTCTAAACACAAGGCTTCTAAATTACAGTTCCCAAAAGGCAAGGTACTAAATACACTGTAGCCAGATGCTTAAAAACAATTGCACACCTTCTCCCCACAATACAATTGGGAACTGGAATATCAGTTTCTATAATGTCTAAAAGATCAATTATGTTAAAAACAGTATTTTTGTATATTTTCTGTTATAATTTTCAAAATATCAAATCTTTGCCTCAGGTCAGTTTAAAAGAAATGAAGACATATATAGAGACTAAACTATAGACTCATAGAAACATCCCTTCAGAAAAGTTTCTTACAGCCATATTTTTTTTTTAAATCAGTATTATAATGATGATTATAGATTTATTCACAAACTTTAATCAGTTTCTCATTTGGGTCTATTTTTCTATTGAAGCATTTGTGAATTAATCAAGTTGGAGAAGTTCAACACATTCTTCATTCAAGAAGAAACCCTTTAAAAAGATCCCTACTTTTTCCTGACTTTCAGCAATCTTCTTGAAATGGAATATTGCCTCTTCCTTCTTCCTAAATAATTTGCTTATATAGGATCTTTATTACTGCAAGATTCTTTTTATAGCATCAAGTATGGTGAAAATTTAAATTTTCTTCCAATAAAATGATTCCTATATTTTCGAAATAAATAAATAAATAAAAGAGTTTCTTTTCAGACTCAGATTTACCTTGTGATCTGGCTTTCTCTACACAGAGACATTTGGAAAATTTACAGAATGACCTTCAGAATGACCTCATAAAATGATTTAGTTAAAGAGCATTACACATTGTATGTGAGCATTACCCCTATTTTACCCCTATTAAAAAGGTTTAATTTACACTGTCTCCTCAGCCAAGCAAAGAAAGCTCAGATTCATACCAAGCTATTTTAGCTTTTTATCTAGATATCTAAGTCTCTGTCTTTCCAGTCATCAGAGGCGCTGTGGAAATTTTAAGACCAATGAACACTTCCCAAACTTTTGATAAGTAAATTCTCTGACAATGACCTGAATCCACATCAGGCTGAAACCTTGTTTCATACATATTCTGCTTTGGCCTTTTTCCTTTTCATGGGGTAAAAATAAAAAATTACCACGCAAAAGAAAGCTGCGATCTTTCTTTTTCAGTCTGAATTTAGACAATAACTTGCTGTATAATTTAGTTGTAGCCAGGAGAAAATGGATTTGGATTCACTGACAAGGTGATTTTATTCACTGTCAAGGGCTCTAACCACATCACCCAATCACGGAAGGCAAAAACAAGGGCTCACATACAATGTGTAATGCTCTTTAATGATGGATTGAATGAAAAACTGCCCACTGTAGGAGAAGATCAAGTTCAAGACCATATAAGGAACCCGAAGTTGCATAAATCCATGGGACCTGATGAAATCCATCCATGGATCCTGAGGGAGCTGGCAGATGTTGTTGCTAAGCTTCTTTCTATCATATCTGAGAAGTCTTGGCAATCTGGTGAAATTCCTGCTGACTCTAAAAGGGGAAACATAACCCCCATATTCAAAATGAGAAAAAAGGAAGACCCAGGTAACTACAGGCCAGACAGTCCCACCTCTGTGCCTTGCAAGATCACGGAGCAGATCTTTCTGGAATTTCTGCTAAGACATGGAAAATAAGGAGGTGATTGGTGACAGTCAACGTGGCTTCACCAAGGGCCTGACAAACGCTTTATACTTTTACATTATATACATCCTAATTAGAGAGTACCTTTGCACTCAACTAAAGATGTCCAAAAAAACTGCTCTGTAAGATGGTCCTTAACATTTTGGAAAAAGCAATCTTATCCTCTAGATGTAACAGTTAAAGTTAGTTATATCATGTAAACAGCAGTCCCTTTGAGACAGACTTTCTCATAATTAGAGTTAACACTCATAAAACTTACACTTCCTACATAGATTTGTTACAATGTTTTCCTTGCAATAAAACCCAAACTGGTATATTAATCGTCCCATATGTTCTCTGATAGTACTAATTCCCATAATTTTATAAAAGCTGGCTGGTGATCACATACCTTCCCCTTCCCACACATGGCAAATTGGATTAGATAACCCAAGATGAAATTCTGAATGGGTGTTGGGAATAAGGGAAGAAAATACTTCTTCTTTTTATTAAATTTCATATCTGAAACATTATTATGAAACCTGAGTATTCTTCTACCGATTTCCATCTTCTGAATTAAAAAAAATAAATAAATAAAAATAACAACATCAAATTTGTATTTATACTTAATATATCTGTGCAACATTAGGCTGATCATAGTACTGTCCCAAAAGTGTCCTCATTTATTGAGTACTATTTTAGTAAAAATGGTAGTGCCAATTCACCACTCAGTACTTTGTAGAAATACTGCAAATTTAGTGAAAGTAAAATTTGATATATTATTAAGCCATCTCATGTCTTTTAGATTACCCATGTAGATTTACCAGCAGTGCATTAAAGTAAAGAGAGCAGTGCATTACATATGCATTGATTTTATATATTAAAGCTTTAATTAATACATATCATCTAAGGAAAAATAATTTCTGTTCTTTTGATAAATATCATTTACATGTGTTCAGATCTAAATTCAGAGGTGAGATAGTTTACACAAACAAAATCAGCCATTCTTTTATACTCAGTATTACAATATTACAACTATTTTCAGTGTGTGCAGTATTTCCTTACTCTCAAATACATAGAAACAGAAAATACACAAGTGGTATGATTATGCTGAGTTATATCGGTTTATAGATTCACTGAGAATTGTCAGATCAAAAGTGTCAAACAGTATCAGCTTTTCACCAGAAGTCCAAGGAGGAGTACTCTAACAGAAAATACACCATTAGAATTCCCCAGAATACACTTTCAGTTTCTTAACAATTTGTAGCTCTGGAATTACCGTAGAAGTAATAGTATATTTCTATTTGAAGACATAGAGAGATTTTCTTTCCTAAATTTGTCCATTCCTTGAAACTATGTGAACTTTGAGAATTGATAGCATCATGTGGCAATATGTCTCATTATATAAGTACATAACTGTTTCTTTTTAAAAACACTTATACAATTTTCATCTGATGACTTCTCTTCCAAATTTTAAGAAAGGGAAGACATAGTGAAGAAAGACTTCAAGGCCTTG
>VXBJ01002155.1:0-12602 GCA_013400055.1 Nycticryphes semicollaris | reverse complement strand
ACTCTCCGAAATCTCAATCTCTTCTTTTTTCAAGTTTTCCTGAAGCTGTTTTTCTTCTCCTGCTGATTTATTGATTGGTCCAGCTGTGTGTGGTTTAAAACCGCTCTTCACAAACTGACTTGATGTGCACTTTATCAGTAATGTGGGCACTGTATTGCTTTAAGAGCTTTCTTTTAATTATCCAGGGGAAAGCAGTGAGTGGCATACAAAGCATCAAGTTCCTAAAATGTAGCAGTCTTTTTAGGAGGGCACAATTTTTTTTCTGTAACAAAACTTTCTGGTTTTCACTGAAAATCAAGAGGGATGTATGTTTCTGTTATTTAGAAAGACGTTTTTATTTGTAATTTAATGCATAATAAATGTGGAAAGATTGCGTGCCAAAGGGGAACTTCTGGAAAGTTATAGATAACTGAAAGTTTATTAAAATAGGAGCCCTTTATCAGACTTCTAACAGCAAGAAATATATATCTAGAATGAAAAGATGCTTTACTAAACATTTCTATGTAGTGGTTATGTGGTTAAAATACATGCTTTTAGATTCCTTTACATCATTCTTAGATTAATGAAATTACTCTTTCGTTGCATGTTGTAGCCCTTTTTTAGTGGTTTTTTTTTTTTTTTTTTAGTAATTAGCTCTCAAAAAATTGTCAAAACGTTCAAAAGTGAAGATTTTTTTCCTCTCAAAATAAGAAAAATACCCCCAATTAATGTGGTTTTTTATTTTGATTTGACTTTAATTTATTCATGTGGGCTGGGATACAATTTACCCATTTAGATCAGAAATATTCTTTCAGTGTAATGGGTATGGTATGCTCACTGAGAATGGTTAGTGAATATACTAGTAGGTCCCTTAGGTAGAAACCTTTTTTGAGTTTTCTGTCATTCCAAATACAGGAAGTAAATAAAACTTTGCCTCAGGTGTGTTCTACCTATAATGTGTAGAAGTTGTTGCATTAACCTGAAAAATGGCAATGAGCAGAACTTTTTTATTTGAATATACTGTTTGCTTAATACATGCCTCTTGTGTATCACATGAGAACTCTATGTGAAGAACATGGAAAAACTTCATGTTCCTGTCTGTTGGGTCATTTCCACATTACATGCCTGTCATCATTATTTTAATCACAGACACATCGTCAGCATCAGAAGATGAGGGCTCGTTACGTCAGCAAGGGCGGATCACCTCCACTCCGTTCCAGAGCCATTCCAACGTAGATCCCTGGCTTAACCGGGTTATTCAGGGCTCCTCCACCTCATCCTCTGCATCCTCCACCTCATCTCATCCAGGAGGGAAACCTGCTGCTGCTTCCAATACTACTGCCACCGCTGCTGCCACTGTGCTTGCAGATCTCATGGCAAACATCCGGCTAGGTCAGTGAAGAACTGCCTCTGTGGTTGGAATAAAATAAAATTAAAACTTCCAAAGCAGGGCTAAACACAAAAGTCTTCACTGGAAGATATATGTAAATAGCCTTAAAACATACAATCCACAGACCAGGTATGTATGATAAATATGTATTTAATTTCAACCAAACAAGCAGTTCATGACATCTGAATATGCATTCTTCTTGGTAAAAAATGTTTCATTTATCAAGAAACTAAGGTGCAATTTTACTGGATTCAAAAGCAGAATTTTGAAGGGATAGTATTTTTGGTGTATGCTTTGCCATCTGGATGTTATTTACCCTAAGTAATATCAGGTTAGGGATTTCAAAGGTGGCTCACTTGGTAAACACCCAAAAGAATAGAAAATCATCCAGAATTTTTTAGAAAGTTATGAATTCAGACATACTGACAAAGAACAGATGTGGTCAGATGAGGAAAACACATTGAAATGCTTTCGATGTAAGGTTTCTGTATGCTTAGAGGTGGCAGTTAACATGGTACTTGAAGGCACTGATGTATTTTCCAAATGCATGTTCATTTAACTGTTGGGTGTTACCTTCAAATTTTGTTGAAAGCCCAGTCATATTCTTCAGACTTCTCTGTTTAGATGATACAAACAGGTCACTTAAGTGTGAGGCAGCTGTTCATGAGAGGGTTGATTCTCTGCTCTTTGCTAGTTTACCCTCTGACTTCATTCTGCCTTATACTAAGTGTGGTATATCTACTTTAGTTTATAATAGGTATGGGCTTCAAAATGCAACAATGCTTGTAGTTTGTGACCAGAGTTTTACTTCAGATTCCTAAAGCACGTGAAACAGAGAAAGGAGCGTTAACTAGCTAGGGACACTGAAAGAGGATCCTCTGGATCCTCTGTGTGGCTTAGGTGCTGACAGAAACAGGGATTGACTCATTATGCCATGAATGATATCCCAGTTTTCACAGTGCAGGCAGTTTTCTGGAAGGGAAGCCGAGATGAAAAGAGGTAGTGGCTCTCTTTAGATGTTCGGAGAGTCTGGAAGGGGTTATCTGTATTTTTCTTACTTGCCTTTGCTCTCTCCTCTGCTTTGTATAGCGACCTGTACTGTGGAAGCTAGTATGGAGAAGAATTCTGATATCTGAACTTTAACAAGGCAAAACGGCTTGCCCCAAGTCTGCTTAGTGCTGTTGCCTTAGGAAGCTTAGGAAGCTCCTGCATGATGAAATGTTGGCTTTTGGTTTGTGTCTTACAAAGCAGTGGGCGGCATTTGGCTTTATTAATTTTTCTGCACTTCATCAGTACTTCATCCACAAACATAAAAATATTTCCCTCTTCCATTAACTTCTGTGGCTGTATTGCTAGTGAAACTTTTTGTACAAAACATCTTACTGCTTTTAAAGAAATACAAATTTTCATCCTCCCATTTCCAAGCTAACGAGAGGTTTGCAAATTTTTTTGGTCCTTGGTGGAAATAAGAAAGATGGAATATGTCTACACCTTGCTTTGAGGGTATTTTGTATTTTACATTATGGATTTATAGAAGTCATGTTTAACATCTTAAAAGTAACAAAAAAACTTGGAACGTTAGCTATACTTGTGTGTGTGATTGATTAAATTCTTAATATAGCTGTAAAAACTTGCAAGATACGCAGAATGTAACACAGCATCCTATTATGTCTAGTATTTCAAGCCACATAAATACTTACCAAATTTCACAACTAGCTTCTTAAGACCTATCCATCAGGACTATTTAATCATCAGAATTATATGTAAAATCAAGGCCTTATTAGCATTTCAAAGTCCAGCATTTAGACACTAAATGTTGGACTGCATGCAGTGGAGTGGTTTGAAATTTCATTAATGGGAAATAAATATGCAATTGGGAGTATCTATCAGGAAGGAAGCTCAGAGATCGTTAAGAGGTGATCTACAAGAAATACTTAGAAAGGTTAAATTTCCAGTGCTTTTGACAAAAAAAATTAAATGTCCTTTTGCATAAGAATAATATTCTTCATTTCTGAAATGCTTGCCCTATCCCATCAATTTTCATTTCTATCTTGATAACATCGATACATGTCCAAAAACAATTCAGTTGTGACGTTTTTCATTATTGTCTATAGACTTCTTTGCTGAAAAGAATATGAAAGCTTGGTTCTTACATTACAAAATTTTTGATTATCAATAAATGCTAGGTATGTTTTCAGAAAGGACCCCTTTGATTTGTCCAAGAGCATAAAAGAAGAATTTGTATATTTTGTCAATTAATGTGAATGTCCTGATAACAGCGATGTAAAAGGCATCTTGCATATTTTAATTCTATGCCTTACTAAAGTATGTTGACTATGTACTGAATAACTATTCACAATTTTGAAACATTGGAGAATTTAAATTTAGCAGATTGTTTCCTTGCACCTCATCATCTCCAGCTTGCATTTTTAATGATGAGATCATATTACATTCCCAAACAACTGACTGTAGTGTTGAATCTACAAGGTTATAGTATTTCATAAGGTCAGATAGGTATATGCATTCTTTTTAAGCTGCTTGTCTTTCACCTATAAAAGCCAGAACAACATCTACATGTTGTTTTGGGGGGATTTTTTTTTTCTTTTAGCATAATAGTTTCTTGAAAATTAATAAGGCTAGCAGTGTTACTATGTTTTTTACAAGGTTACTATCTCAACTGTAGAGTATTTCCCAGCTTAGTTCTTGTTAGAGTAACTGGAAAATGGATTATCATTGTGTTTGACCCACTAATTACTGAAAGACTTAAAAGTGCAATTCTTTTTCTTAAGGGGAAATAGGGTTATAAGTTTATGTGTTGTGAACTCTCCCAGCTCTGTAAGCAGTTTTACAGGGGCTGGAAGAGTGAAGTGAAACAGTTTCAAAGAGTGTATTGAAGAGGAAATATAAGAATGAAGTAGTGGCTTCTTGATTCTATTTTGCGTTCTGGCTTAGTTGGTGCACTTTTTTTTTTCTTTTTCCAGTTGTTCCAATACAATTTACTAAATTTCTATTAAATATCTTCTATATGTAGCTATTTTTTGTGCTTGTTTTCAATTAGGAATAATTATTAATGGGTTTTTTGTTTCTTTTCTGAATCTTCTTGGTTTTATCTGTTTTCTTTGAGCTGTTCCCAAGCGCGCAGCTCTTCCATAAATGTTCCCGAAGAGCTTTCTTTCTTACTCAGCATCTAATTGCAGAGCTTTTGTATTTCAAATATCTGCCTCATGCATGTGGGCGGAAGATTGCTTTGTCCCAACAGGGACAAGCCCCTGTGAGTATATGAGGATTTGAGAAATACTTTGCTTTCCCTTTGTAAATATACACTATAAAAAAATAAGTATTTATTGCTTGCAGCGCAATATCATGTCTAGCCACAAATTACTATCTCATGCCTCAGAAAACCCTGTGCTATATTTTTCTGTTGTGAGCAGTATCTGTGTATAATGTTTACATCAACCCCACAGATTTTTCTTGAGTGTTACAGGCATTCCAGTTGTTTTAATTCACAGATGCCCAAGTGAAGAGTATACTGTATCTGTACAACATAAACAAGAAGCTTTTATGTACAGTATTGTTGCAAGACTGTTAAAAACAGGTGGTAAGAAAAGCTGTTAAAGGAAAGCCATGACTGGTTGTACAAACTGTAGGTGAGAGTTTTTTAAGTCAGCAGTACCTTTCCTATGAGGAAGCCTCTTATTTCTCTGTGTTTGTCCTCAAGATGTGTTCAGGTCTAAGTGCACTATCTTTGCCACCGTAAATCTTAATCTGTGTTTCTCAGCAAAAGTCTTCCTCTTACAGCTTGCAGAATGTAGATAAGTGCTTCATGTTCTCCTGGGGCAAAAGTTCCCTTCTTTTAAACCTTATTCTTTTGTCCTTTTCTCTTTCTATGGGACTTAGTCATTCTGTTTTTGTGGTGAGACTTTGGGTGCCTGTATTTCTTCTGAGACGTGAGACAGCCTTTTTTTGTAGACTTGTGCTGTTTACTTATAATGAATGTCCTTGCTTTCACCTTGAAGTGATGGACTGACTCATCACTCTCTTTATTTGTCAGAATTTGTTTGAATCCCTTTGAAAATTGGAAATTTTCTCTTCATCCTGGAGAGACATGGCAGTTCCTTTCAGGATTCCCCCTGTATCTGTAAGATTTTGGTTACAATTTGATTAGAGAAATCAGAGTTTCATTGGAAACACACGAGAAAATAGAAAGAACGCTGTAAGAAGCAACTTTGGATATATTGCTTCTTAGGGTGACTGATGAGCTTCCATGTCGATCTCCCATTTCTACAGATAACTGCTCTGCACCTCCAGATGTAACCACTGGCCTGCTGAAACATTTACCTCGTGAACAGCCACAGGTAGCATCAGTACAAGGAGTTCCCAGAAGCTACAACAGCAGCATTTTGGAAACTGCAGATGGTGATTGTATTATAAACCTCCTACCTTTCAATCTGTGTCCCCTTTTTCAGAATAAGCAAATGCTTAACAGGGCTTGATACCCATTGAGTGCTATGTGCTTGCCCCTTCCAAAGCTTTACATAGGAAACTGTACTACATTTCCCATGTTCTGCTGGTGGGAGCCATGTACCCATTTCTGTATATTTCTATAGTAAAAGGCAATGTAAGCCCTTTAGCTACACATTTTAATTTTCCATTGCCTCAAAGGTTTAATTTTCAATAAATACAAATAAACACATTTATATTTAATTTAAAATAAATATATCATATATACAAATGAGAATCAGTATTTGACATGGGTTTGTGTTGTGATTATTTTTTGTTAGCCCTCCAAAATATTGAAAGATTCATTTATTTTTCCCAAGCATTCTCAGACTTTCAGAACTGAATAAATGTTAAGATGTAGTAAATATATAGACTCTTGAAGAAAAGAACATTCTTCAGGAATCCCATGAAGTCAGCAGTCTGAAGAGCTAAATTAAAGTAGCCAATTAGCTAGGGAACAGCATTGTTTTAAACCAAATAAATCCATGGTTGAAACCGTTAAACTGATTAAAGCTGGGGTCTTTTCCAAACAAGTTGCTCATCTGGAATAGCACTTCCACCTGAAATCTGCACTGAGCTTAGAGTGATGTCTGCCATGTGGCAACATGTATTTTAGTGTATGTATATTAATATATGGTAAGTTGTTTTTTTTGTTTGTTTGTCAGGTGTACCAGTGAACAGCAGAGTGTCCTCTAAAATCCA
Organism: Nycticryphes semicollaris; assembly: GCA_013400055.1. Classification (NCBI taxonomy): domain Eukaryota; kingdom Metazoa; phylum Chordata; class Aves; order Charadriiformes; family Rostratulidae; genus Nycticryphes; species Nycticryphes semicollaris. The sequence continues at coordinate 6,031 of VXBJ01002155.1, read as the reverse complement.
GCAGCTTCTGAATACCTTGAAACGACCAAAGCGCCCACCTTTGAAAGAGTTTTTTGTTGATGATTTTGAAGAACTGCTAGAAGGTTAATTTTCTTTCAAATACATTTTTCACTACGTGTAAGTGGTTCACAGAAGAACTGACGTGTCTTAGCAAGGGTTTTCTTTTTCTTCCCAATAGAAAACAAATCATAGTGGAATTGTGTCATTGTTTCATTCATCCTCTTCTTGAAATCCAGAAACTTTCATTATTTTAGAGGTTCAGAGGAATTAAATGCACTGTGTAATATGTCATGACTGCACAATACATAAAAGGATCGTGCTTGTAAGTTCTTTGCAGATACTGCTGAGCTAAAGAACACTATTTTCTTCTCTATGGATATGTATAGGTAGAAATAAAAGTATCCTTATACAAAGGTAGAAGTTGCTTAGCGTAGGTAGCTGCTTGTAAAACCAGCTGCATCAGCTAATTTTGGAGAATGGTTTTTAGTTTGTTCTCTTAGCCTTAAAGGTTAAATGAAAATTTTGTTCTCTGTGACATTTTTGAGCAGCTGCTACTGGATTCTATGTACTATTTGATACTTTAAGATAGAATGTGATTGCAGTTCTAGTCTTTCACTGAAGATTTTTTCAAGCAGACTTTTGTTGAGGTGCTTGTATGTTGTTGTGGAAAGCAGAGAGCATCACTTTGAAGTTTTAATTTTCGTTATTGCATAGATTGTTGACTTTGTTTTGCTAACTAAGATCAAGATATTTCAACTTTGTGAGCACCTTGGAGCAGGATTTTAATAGCAGGCTGCTCAGAAAATGGCATACAAGCACTGCAGTGTTCCACAGCTGAGATGAATGATCTGGAACACAAACAAAATATACTGTGAGCAGTACAGTTTTAGATAATCTGTACTAGGAGTACTGAATCTGATTGTTTTCTTTAAAATATATATTGCTGCAGAAGCCTAGTGTCATACTTCACCACCTGTTGAGAACTTGGTACAGCAAAAATAAATGTCCACCTGTCACCGAAGCCATTCTCTCTGTTAACACTTCTTGATTTGCTGTAGGCTTTCATCTAAATAGATGAGCAGAACAAACAGCAGAAAAATTAATCTTTTCAAAGTAGAGAAAAAGAATGAACTAGGGATTCAAATTCTGTTCCAGTGGCCAGGTCCTTTGAATAATGTGGAAGCAGAACTCCAAAGTTATGATGATTATTTTTTATTGTGAAGACAACAGATGATTAGCATAGCATCTTCATAAGGCAGAGGGGAAGGTAAGGATAGCTGTGAGGAAGAGGAAAGTGAGAACAGTTCATAGAATAGTCTGTTCAGTGTCTGTTCATTTTGTAGGGATTGATGTTTGACATTTTACTGTGCTCTGGTTTTAGTGCAACAGCCTGACCCAAATCAACCAAAGCCTGAAGGAAATCAAATGAATGTACTGAAAGGTGAACCCTTAGGTGTGGTAACCAACTGGCCACCTTCTCTGCTGGCTGCCCTGCAGCGCTGGGGAACCACCCAGCCGAAAGCCCCTTGTCTGACAGCATTGGATACAACTGGGAAAGCTATTTACACGCTTACATATGGTAGGAAGAATTAGGCATTATTTGTGCAATGAAGAATGTGCTTTACTTAAAGAAGGACTATGCTCATGATAGATACTTTGAGATTTACTCAAATACAAATTACTAGTTCATTTTATTTGAATTTTTTTTAAAAGTTAATGAAGGGAAAATGTATATGGTATTGATTCTTTACAAGTGGCTATTTGTGAATTTCAAACAGTAGTAGGGTTTATTTCTTAAAAGAACACTAAAAATAGCCTGGTATAAAATAGGAGGAAGAAACAGATGGCTAATAGTGCACTACTCAGATTACTAGAGTAGATATTAAACTTTAGCATGTTCTTTAATAAACTTACAGAGAAGATTTGTACTTCAGGAGCATACTAAGGATGTTATTGTGGGAAGTGAAACTTGCCTGCATCAATGAACTAGAAGTATTATAGTAATTGCATTTTTTGAAGACAATTGTGTTCCTCAGACAGTTATCTATAGCAATTCATGGTGTAGTGTGGTAGACTGTTAAATTTTTTGTTTGCATTCTTGTAGATTAATTATGCTTAAAGGAAATGTAACTGAGCAACTGTATTAATTTCATTACTTTGCAGTGGATCTTTGAGTTTTGTTTAGAATATCATATTTAGTTTTACATTTAAAAAAAGAGAAAAGAAAAGACAAAATAAGAAGAAGCCAGGCTCCAAATTGTACTTAAATTCTCTGCCAACTGTACTGAATGTTCTTTAAAGAACTGGGCATTTGATATGCATATTAAAATTTTGTTTTTATATCATGTCAAATAAGTAGTTAGATTGTTGTCTTTGTATTTAACAGTTTGGAATGGTATTTTGTTCCAAATTATTGAGAGCTGCGTGGATCACACTGAGCACTGGAGAGATTGAAACAGAGGAAGCACAGATATTGTGGCATTTATTCCTACCCTTTGTTTCTAAAATTTCAGTTAATTTTTTCTCTAGTTTAGGATTTTTCTTTTTATCCCAAGCAGTTTGCTTTCTTAAAGAGCCCTTAGGAGAAGTCTTGTTAAGTGCCTTTTGGATATGCAGTTAGGTTTCATGAACCAGAGTACCTGTGTGTGCATATACACTGAAACATTGGGAGAACTCAGTAAGTTTGTGAGGTGGGATTGCTTTCACAACAGTAGCATTCACTTTTCCCCCATCTATTTGCTGATGTTCCTGTTGACCCTGTTCTAATACAACCAGCTGCCTTAGTTCATATATAAGGCACTGAGATTGGCCAATTACATGTTAAAATTTTAGTCTCTATTTTTTAATTTCTATGTTGTCTTTTTTTTTCTTTAGGCAAGCTGTGGAGTCGAAGCTTGAAGTTAGCGTATACCCTACTAAACAAGCTAATCACTAAGAATGCACCACTGCTGAAACCTGGAGATCGGGTAGGCTTCTGTTTGAAATGGGTAAAATATACAGCGAGGAAAAGCATTAGTTAGAGAAAGCCTTGAAATATACTGTGACTCGTAATAGCATATTATCATAATATTTAATATTTTTGTTCCTAGTTTAAATATGAACCTGAATGTTGTTGTGAAGATTTTTTTCCGCAAATTAAAAAGCAGCCGTCCCCTCCAAAACAACGACAAAAAATTTCTTGTTATTGTAACGTATTTTTGTAGGTAGCTCTCGTATTTCCTAATAGTGATCCAGTTATGTTTATGGTGGCATTTTATGGATGTCTCCTGGCAGAACTTATTCCTGTCCCAATAGAAGTTCCACTAACAAGAAAGGTAAGCAAATGCATTCGACATTTTTATGGTTTAATAAATAAAGTTGAAAGGCATACGTATAAATCCTATAGTCCTTATATGGCATGCCTCAGAGCCTGCACTTTTGAAAGTAGTATGGTACATCAACTGAACTACTCGGTGTATGTTATGTATTTGGAACATGTTTAATATCTAGTTAGGGAAGGGGGGAAATAGTATGGAGCTAAGAAGGTAACTATTTTAGAATATGTAACTCTAGAAGATTTTTTTAATTCATTATTTTTTAAAAGATGTGTGAAAGTATTTAAAAATATAACACAGAAATTTGGCACTAAGCAAAACTAAACCTTTTAAGCATAGACTTAAGTCTTTTGTCTTCCATAAAAGGGTCTTATGGGCTAGAAGTTTGTTTTTTCCTGTGATATAAATTGGCTTAATATTTTTCTAAACATGGAGAAGTTATGGTAAACTATACAAAAAGTTCATTATTTGTAAGTTTACTATAACATTGTTTCTCTGTAGGATGCTGGCAGCCAGCAGATTGGATTTCTTTTGGGCAGCTGTGGAGTAACACTAGCTTTAACCACTGATGCCTGTCAAAAAGGCCTTCCTAAAGCTCAGTCTGGTGAGGTGGTTACATTCAAAGGTATGTTTTTAAGGTACTCAAATTTCTTTATGGGATAAAGAGTGGGGGTATCCATTGTTGCTGTTGAACAACAGCCTTTGAGTGTGCGCACATGCTTCTACATTACCTTACATATGAAGAACTGCCATATGAAGAACTGCCTTCATTATAAAGACAGTGCTGCTCCTTCCACTCAGGATAGTGATGCTGCAACTTTTGCTTGCCTCCTGTTGTTATGCCTGAATACTGGGGAAAAAATACAATTTTTGGAGTTGTAATGACAGTAAATTTTCTTTTTCTTTGAAGGCTGGCCTCGTCTCATTTGGTTTGTGATTGATGGGAAGCATCTGGCAAAACCAACTAAGGACTGGCATCCACAAGTACGGGATGCCAGTGCTGAAATTGCTTACATTGAGGTGACCTAGTAAAATATGTCTAACTTACAGTTACTCTGTTGTAGCTCGTCACAGCATGTTTTTTCCTTTAATCTCTTGATGCAGTAAAAGAGATGACTGTAATATTTTAAACTGTGGAACAAGGCTGTTTCCCTCAAGGTTGCCAGGCAAACTGTTGTTTGAGTGGTGGTGTTGAATCAGATTGAAAATTGACTATAATTGGCATTTTTGGATCCCTGGGACAATTTGTTTAATTGAAGTAGAGAAACAGTCAAATTTCATCTGATATTAGTGTATTCTCTGAATATAAATATATGTTTTACTCTACCTTTTTGATTTTTTTTAAAAAAACCTCAATTTTTATAATAAAGTATTATTTCAGTTCACTACTGTCAGTTTTCTAGATCTTGTTAATTTAATGCTTGTGTAAACTTTCTCATTTCAGTACAAAACAAGTAAAGAGGGCAGCACAGTGGGCATTACAATATCTCACGCTTCCATGCTCGCACACTGTCATGCGTTGACTCAGGCATGTGGTTATTCAGAAGGTAAATTAGATAGGTACAACTTAAAAATTATACTCATAGCTTTGAATATTCAGAGAATTTATATTGCAAAATCATGTTTACTGTCTTAAAAGAACTTCAAATTAGCAGTAGTAGCTTTAACTGCAAAGGGAGAGACAAACTTCCTCATTCATAGTCGATGTGATATGTGAAGGACAGTAAGAAGGCACTTACGGAATCGTAATCAATGTGTATTAAAAATTCTTTAACAGCCTTACTGATTTTATTCAAGGTTTGGATTTTTCAGTCCTAATAAATTTCTTAGTTGATGGTAAGAGCTATACTGATTTTTCATCCCCTTGAAAACAAATTTGCTACAAATCAGTAATGCCCTCTCTAGTGTCTTTTGAACACACAAAGTCACTTCATGAAGTCATAAGGTGAGATGCTCACATGCAGAACTAGAGTATCTCTCCCACCAGAAATTGAGGGAACTTTCTTAGACTAATCCTAGAGACTATTTGAGCAGCTTGAATCCCATTGAAGAATTTGAATGCTGCCAGTTTTGATGTATAAGCCATGGGCTACACAACTAGTTACTGGACTCCAACCAGACCGTGTGCCACCAGTCACCACTCTCTGGGCCTGGACATTCAGCCAGCTTTCAGTCGACCTCCCTGTCTGCTCATCCAGCCCATAGTTCATCAGCTTCTCTATGAGGATCATACAGAGTCTGTCATAAGATGCTGTGAAATTGCTGGCTGCTTTCTCCAGCAAATCCAGTTCTATGCAGTTCACTTTTCCTGGAGGTTTAAAAGTAATGAAGATATGGAAGGTTCACATTTCATAGGATTGTAGAATGGTTAGAGGTGGAAGGTACCTTAAAGATCACCTAGTTCCAACCCCTCTGCCATGGGCAGGGACACCTCCCACTAGAACAGGTTGCTCAAAGTCCTGTCCCACCTCCCCTTCAAGGGATGAGAGATGCACAACTTCCANAGATGCACAACTTCCAGTGTCTCACCACTCTGAGTAAAGAATTTATTCCTCATATCTAATCTAAATCTACCCTCTTTCAGTTTAAAACTGTTAACCCTCATTCTATCACTACACTCACTGATACAGGGCCCCTCTCCTTTTACTGGAGGCCCCCTTTAAGTACTGGAAGGCCGCTATAAGGTATTCCCGAAGCCTTCTCTTATCTAGGCTGAA